>JANHMN010000023.1:39831536-39842885 GCA_030674055.1 Rhabdomys pumilio | reverse complement strand
AGGATCTGTCACTGTGGGTGGTGCTGTCACTGTGGGCGGGGCTGTCACTGTGGGCGGATCTGTCACTGTGGGCGGGGCTGTGATCTTGAGGGGGGGCGAGAGGCATCACCATGGGCAGAGCAGTCACCATGGGCGGGACTGTTGCATGGGCGGGGTCATCACCAGCCCCTTGATGTCTTGACGTAGAAGGAAGGGGTCTCCTCAGGAAGGAAGATGGGAGCCAGGTGCTGTTTTCGCAGCTGTAGGTATCCAGGACCGGTGGACTGAGGTGTCTGAGGAACTATCACCCTGACCTGTTGCTCCCACAGTCTTGGGAGCCAGGGAGGACAAAGGCTCTCTTTCCCCCATACTCACCAACCTGTGCAGCTCCAGGTTTCTCGTTCCTAAGAGAATCCCAGAGATGGGCTGGCTCCATCTGGGAAAGAGCAGAAGGTGAGAGGGGAGGGGAGGGTGCCATTGTGGTCACATGACCCAGAGTCTGGGATGCTCCGGTAATGGAGTAGAACTGTGTGGGAGGCAGGCAGAGATGAGACTGCTCTGTGCTGGGATCAAAGCTGCCCCTGAGTGAGTGAGATCATTAAACCTTAGGTGGAGCCTTTCCACCAGAGTCAAGGGCAGAAAAAGCTTCGGAGATACCTTCGGCTGGAATTTTCTGGAAAGGCAAAGTGGAAGAGCTCAGATGGCCTACCTACGGCATCTGTGGAACCCCATTACCACAGCAGACTGCAGGAATGGTGGGCCAGGCCCCTGCACTCTCACCTGTTCTGTGACAGTTTGGCTCCCAGGAAGCCACTGATCCTCAAAGTCCCTGCTTCCTCCTGCTACAGAGGTTGCTAAGACTACTCAATGTACACGTGAAAGCAGATGGTGTTTTCTGCTTTGGTCACTGTGTTCCTCGACCGAGCACTTCCTGGATATCTAGTTCAAAGTGTGATGTCACCCGAAGCCAGCCAGGGCACCCTTGTTACCACGGCACTGAGGATCCCCCCCAGGCCACGGTAGCCTCAGTTCTCTCCAGTGTGGGACTCCTTCAGAGCATGGGGTTGGTTCCCAGTGCTTCTGCAGTGATGTTTCTCAGAGCTGAGTTATGACCCAGGTTAATGGTGAGATGTGAAAGGCACAGTTGTTCATTCGTTCGCCTGCCCCTTCTGTGTGGGTGCACGTGGAGGATGGGTCCTCCATCCATCCTGGGCCCATCCACTTGTTCAGCCCTTTATGTCCTGCAAATCAAATCTCCCTTAACCATGTCCTGTCAATCAAATCTCCCTTACTCCTGCCTGCTCAGCTCCTCCTCTGATACTTCCCAGCTTCCTGTAGGAATCTGCTCACCCTTCTCCACTCTTTGTGACTAGTCCTCCCACTAACTATGACTAGTCCCCTCACTTCCTGTAACTGGTCCTCCCACTGTCCATGACTAGTCCCCCCCACTGTCTATGACTAGTCCCCCCCTTTCTATGACTAGTCCCCCCCACTGTCTATGACTAGTCCCACCACTGTCTATGACTAGTCCTCCATTGTATATGACTAGTCCCCCACTGTATATGACTAGTCCCCCACTATCTATGACTAATCCCCTCATTGTCTATGGTTAGTCCCCCCACTGTCTATGACTAGTTCCCCACTGTCTATGACTAGTCCCCCACTGTCTATGACTAGTCCTCCACTGTCTATAACTAGTCCTCCACTGTATATGACTAGTCCCTCACTGTCTATAATTAGTCCTCCACTGTATATGACTAGTCCCCCACTGTCTATAATTAGTCCTCCACTGTATATGACTAGTCCCCCACTATCTATGACTAATCCCCTCATTGTCTATGACTAGTCCCCTCACTGTCTATGACTAGTCCCCCACTGTCTATGACTAGTCCCCCACTGTCTATGACTAGTCCTCCACTGTCTATGACTAGTCCCCCACTATCTATAACCCTCTCATTGTCTATGACTAGCCCCCCCACTGTCTATGACTAGTCTTCTCATTGTCTATGACTAGTCCCCCACTGTCTATGACTAGTCCCCCACTGTCTATGACTAGTCCCCCTCTCTCTATGACTAGTCCCCCATTGTCTATGACTGGTTCCCCACTCTCTATGACAAGTTCTCCATTGTCTATGACTAGTCCTTCCACTATGACTAGTCACTTCACTGTCTCTTGCTCAGAATTCTCATTTGTTTCTCACTTTAAAATGTTTTAATGTAATTTTTTTTCTGACTGACACATCTTTGATGTGTGTGTCTGTCTGTGGAGGTCAGGAATGGGTCAGGAACATATCCCGACCTAATAACCACCCTCACTTTTCCCAGCCTGTGGGGAGCCCAAGAAGCTTTGAACAAATGTCTGAAGAACTGACAAAGTTCTGAGTGAGTGTGTGTTGGTGATTTGGTCACAGCCATGTCAAGGACCAAAGCCTCAGACTCATGGGACATTGGGAAGCCGCCTTCTGGGTGAAGCTGAGAGAGATGGGAGAGAAGGGAGGGAGGAAGGGAGAGAAAGGTAGGTAGGTAGGTAGGTAGGTAGGTAGGTAGGTAGATAGATAGGCACTTCTAATATTCCTCTGGTCTGAGCATGAATATTGGCAGTGTGTGCAAAGACAAGCAACCTCAGCTTCCTTCTCCCAGATGTTTACAGCCTGAGAGGGCTCACCTACTGATAATTCCTGCAGAGACTTAGCTGTCTTAGGTTTCAACTGTGATAAAACACCGTGACCAAAAGCAGCTTGGGGAGGAAAGGGTGTATTTCAGCATAGAGTTCTACATCATAGTTCATCACTGAGGGAAGCCAGGACAGGGAACTCAAGAAGGGCAGGAGCCTGGAGAGACCTGAGACCTGCACTGGGAATCCCCAAGTGACCCAGCACACACAGCGATCATCGGGTGTCTGACTTTATGGTGTCCACTGGGTCAGTTTAGCATAACCTTGATGCTCCCATGAGCACACAGGTCACCAAGAACCTCACACAGTTTGGAAATCCAGGGGAAAGGAACACAGATCGTTTCTTGAGATTATCTCTCATATTCTAGCCCAGGGTCTCTGCTCCTGTGCCCATGTCAGATCTAAGATCTTATCAGCATAATAACCACCATCAACACCACCATCACCATCATCATCACCAAACAGCATCACTGCCTCCATCATCACCAACACTAACCAACATCACTAACACCAACACCACCATCATCATCATCTCTGCACTTGTTCATCTTCTTTGGAAGTTTGGCTGGTTTTAGAATCACATAGGGTATTCACATTGGTGTGGCACAGCTTATGGAATATCTGCAGACATTTCCAGAGAAGATTAACTAAGTGATGACATCATCCCATGAGCTGGTATGGTGACATCATTCCATGAGCTGGTGTGATGACATCATCCCATGGGCTGGTGTGGTGACATCATCCCATGAGCTAGTGTGGTGACATCATCCCATGAGCTGGTGTGGTGACATCATCCCATGAGCTGGTGTGGTGACATCATTTCATGAGCCATTGCCATAGATGGAAGAAATGGGAGAAACACCGCCAGGCTCCTCTGTTCCCTCGCCTTCTACGCTTGTGACCAGCACTGCTCCACCATGTCTCCCCACAGTAGACTTGGCCTTTTAAAACACTGAGCCCAAGTGAATCTTCCTTTCTGTCAGTCAGACAACCGCTATGGTGACGGGAAAAGTCTGTGACATGGAGAATCACCGCCACCTCCGACAGGGAGTCTTCAGTACAGGTCAGGCGCTTCTCCAATCGCTCTAGGTGAGCTGCCACTCTGCAGGAGAGGAAGCACAGGAAGCAGCTGGATGACTTTGAGTAGTCAGTGAAAGGAGCATCCTTTACTGGGATACTCAATGGCCTGCCTTGGGAACTCGGGAGACATCAGCCACAGGATGCAACACCTTTCCCTCCACCACAGGGAGGATGAGCCAGGTGGCTCTTTGGGAAGCAGAGCAATGAATGCTGGTGTCAGCTTTTCCAGCTGAGGATCTCAGTCCTTGGAATGGCACCTCCAACATTCCGAGTGGAAGCTCCCCGATACACAAAGCCAGAGGTGTGTCTCCCAGGTGACTCCAAGTCCACTTGGGACTGTGGTCCACACACACTAATGGAGTCAGACTAGGCCTGATTAGCTGTGGAGCACCACGAAAGCTCTGGTGCCGGCTAGGGCGTGCAGTCTGAACGAGAGGCCTGAAGGCTGAGGGAGAGGTTGACACAGTCAGATGGCTGCCACACTCCAGTTGTGGAGAGTATGAAGGTAACGCTCAGACACCTGGATCTGGGTCTGCTTCCAGAGGCCTCTCAGCCTGAGGCTTCTATTTGCTTTACCCTGCTGAGCTCAGCCGCTGACTTCACCCACTCCCCTAGTCATTCATTTATTCACTCACTAGAGCAATCATTCTGTCCCTCATTCATTAATTCAAGTACTTACCATGAAGTAGTTCACTCACAAACTCTCTTGGTCATATATTCATTCATTCATTCATTCATTCATTCATTGTCTAATGCCCATTGCGTAGACATAATGGTTTGTTTCTCCCTGTAGGAAAAATACAAAATGGGCAGCTCCACAATTGTGGAAACCGTTGTATAGCAGGGGAGGCATCCACTGAACGATACAGTATCAGTTAATTATGCACTTTATTCATGTTTACGGTCTAGGTTCCTGGAAGCAGGAGCAGAGCCTATGGAGACATAGGGGAAAAGCCCTGCCTGGCATCTGCAGTCCTCAACACCTGGCCTAGCTAGCCTCTCTTTTTACATCTTTTGAAGAAGACACATGTCCCATGTGGAATCCTGTGGGCCACAAGAAGCCATACATTAGAAAAAGCATCAGGCATCACAGTCCCTGTGATGACTGGCAGGGGTGAGCAGTTGAGTGAGGGCTGAGCTGAGGTTCAGTGCACATATGGGTCTATGGCCCATTGAGGTCTTGCACAGGTTCCAGAAGTAATTTGCCTCAGGAAAACAAGGCTGCAGAGAGTTCTGGGGCAGCAGAGGCAGGTTCAGGGAGACATTGAAGAAGGACAATCTACATAGCTGGTAAGGAGCAGCTGCCACCACCACAATATGTCAGCAGCATCCACAATGATCTGGTTTCTGAGAGTCTCCAGGAGTAGACCATGACCCTATACCATCCAACAGGAGTCAACTTCAAACCCAGCTCCTGGGACTCCCAGCCCCAAGGTCTTCCAGATACCCATGAGCCTCCACTGACCAGCGCAGGGTCACCCCTGTGCACATTTGTTCCGGAAACCTCTCCCAAGGTCAGCGTGGTTGTGAGGGAGGATGTAAAGCCAGCTGTCCTGCAGCCTCAGGAGAGAATCTACTTGCTCTGATTATTCGTAGCTCCCGTATTCATCAGAGATCCCAGTACTAACTCAGAGCCATGCATGTATGTATCCCCATCTGTCCCCAAGACACCGAGGGTACAAGAATAGAGATTTTAGCTCAGGAAGAACATTGTGATCTTCCAGTTGCTTGTGAATAGAAAGGGTCTGGCAATGTTTGCTTTAGAACAAGGGGGCACAGACAGCCAAGCACCCCACTACAAGACCCATGTACCCCACTGCAATACCCACGCACCCTGCTGCAAGACCCATGCACCCTGCTGCAAGACTCAGGGTCCCAGAGCCAGGCAGTTGAGGGCCCAAGGGTAGATAACCTACCACCCTGGCCTCAGCATCAGAGAAATTCCTTTTAAATGACTTAACACACTTCCCCACCCACTGAGTTTCACTCTTTGGCTAACAGATGGGATCAGCTAACCATTCCCAGCTCTCAGATAAAGCAGTGTCAGGCAGTGAGGCCCCCTCGGAAAGGCATGCTTGGATAATAAATTCCAAGGCATCCTGCCATCTGCAGACTGCCAATCACAGGGGCGCCGGGCACACCAGGGCTCCCAGCCTGCTGCTGCAAAGGAGCTGGAGGGGGACCTCAGTGGGTGGGGAGGCAGCCTGCCCACACTGTTGCCCTAGTCTCCTCTGTGCTTGCTTTGCTATGATCTGTCTCAGGATACAGGCAGCCAGGCCATCCTGCCCAGCCTTCCCTCCTGCATCCCTGAATATCCCTCACCATTTATGTGGTGAAGGCAAAGACCCTGTGGTTTGAAATTCTGTTTCAGAAGAGGCCCTGCTGCCCAGATGAGCCTCCCCCTCCCTACCCTGCAGTGACAGGGCTGTGGTGTCAAATTTCTAGAAGGACATACAGAGAGTTAAGTGAGACTTGGTGTGGACTGGCCTTGTTGGTGTGCCTCTGTGGCTGTGGTGGTGGCTTCTACAGGGATGCTCAGGGTTGCTTACCCTAGACTGGGAGCCATTCCTAAGTGAGACGGGGCAGAAGTAACCACCTAGTTACTGGGCCTTCCGGTGCCATAACTTAAGGGGACTGATGTAGCTCCTGGGGCCTCCTCTAAGATTCTGAGCAGGGCTATGTGGGCATCATCACTGTCTTATCGTGACGTTGGTGGAGACAGTCCTAGACAGAGCTCAGAGAACAAACACGCCTTCCTTTGCTTTCCCACTCTTTCTTCTTGGCCGGATGGATTTAGCATTCTTCTACAATTGGGGCCAGGGTAAAGTCAAAGCCAGGACAGGTACTGGACAGCCAAGGGTGACCTGGAGAGCCCCTGCCAACCTCTACAGTCTTGGTGCTCCTCAGGTACAGAGAGGCACCTATCTTAGCTTTTAAGATCACTGGAGATTTCAGAGAGGTATCCAGATACACAGGTTGTGGCACTCAGTGAGCTCACATCAACACAGACAACTATGGAGATGCTAAGCTGGTCTCAGTCAGGCCCCAGTTAGCCACAGGATATAATTTGGGGCCATGGATTTCCAGACATGGGGACAAAGAGGAGTGGTCATCCATGGTCTTTGCAGTTTCTCAACTATTTGATCCTAAACCTTCTTAGGGGTTTTAGAATTTAAGTCCTAGAGAGGATGGGTCCCAGAGAGTGGGGCAGAGTTGTCCCAGGTCACATGACAGTAGACAGGCAAATCCCAGTGTGGTGGATTGAATATGTTTGGCCCAGGGAGTGGTACTATTAGGAGGTATGACCTTGTTGGAGTAGGTGTGGCCTTGTTAGAGGAAGTGTGTCACTGTGGGAGTGGGCTTTGAGACCCTCCTCCTATCTACTTGGGAATCAGTCTTCTCCTGCTTGACTTCAGAACAAGATGAAGAACTCTTAAGGTTTCCATTGCTGTGAACAGACACCGTGACCAAAGCAACTCTGATAAAGGACAGCATTTAACTGGGGCTGGCTTACAGTTGCAGAGGTTCAGTCCATTTTCATCAAGGCTGGAGCATGGCAGTACCCAGGCAGACGTGGTCCAGGCAGAGCTGAGAGTTCTATGTCTTCACCTGAAGGCTGCTAGGAGAAGACTGGCTTCAAGGCAGCTAGGATGAGGGTCTTAAAGCCTACTCCAACAGGACCACACCTACTCCAACAAAGCCACATTTACTCCAACAAGGCCACACTTCCTCCAACAAGGCCATACCTACTCCAGCATGGCCACACCTACTCCAGCATGGCCACACCTACTCCAACAAAGCCACATTTACTCCAACAAGGCCACACCTCCTCCAACAAGGCCATACCTATTCCAACAAGGCCACACCTACTCCAACAAAGTCACACCCCCAATAAGGCCACACCCACTCCAACAAGGCCACACCCACTCCAATGAGGCCACTCCTACTCCAACAAGGCCATACCTCCTAATAATGCTACTTCCTGGGTCAAGTATATTCAAACCACCACACCTAGGCACTCTTCTCTCATGAAATAATAGCTGGTTGTGCACTTCAGACCTCACAGCATGCGATGTCCTCAGCAAGGCTGAAGGCTGCCCTTAGCTCAGAACCTAATCTGATGGGGGCCAGGGACAGTGGCTTATCTCCCCCCACTTCCACCTATCTGGTTCACCACCTTACCAGAGCAGCTCCTTCCCTGCAGGAGTTGAGTTCTTTGTGTGGATGGGTGGGTTGGGGAGAGGATTGAGGGATGAGTACTGCGATGGTGGTTCCATGTAGAAGTGACTTTCTCAGGGTAACTTGGACCTCAGGCCACACAGGTCATAAGCATTGGCTGAGCCAGAGAACAGACAGCACCAACATCGTTCCAGCTCGGAGGCACATCCTGTGAGCTTTCCCAGAAGTCCTTGCAACCTTGCATGGCAACTGGTGGCTGACAGAGATGTGTCAGCTTTGTAACCTTCCGAGGTCACTCAAGCTATTTGGTGGCTTCCTGGATGGCACATCCTGAGAAGGCTCTGATGCAGCTCAGAAAATGACGATGGCTGCTGGCTTGTCCCAGATCACATTCACGGCAAGGCAATGGTGCCATTCCACAAAGGAGGCCACTGTGGAATGCATGCCACTGATCCAGGTCTTCCATAGAGGACTCGTCTCAGGCACAAGACACAAACAAAGCATTGCAATTGAGTGTGACACCCCAGTCTAAGTCTTCAGGAGGTGCTGTCTCCAGGCTCCAGAGCTGGAGTAGTAAGCAGTCCCTCCCTCCTCCCTTCCACTGGAGAACAGACAGAGCTGTTTCAGTGAGTCTCCATGCTTGAATGTCAACTGGATTTACAGGGAAAAGCTTGAGCAAAGAAAGAATCTCCCCCTAGTGCATCCTGAGGGCAGCACTCCTGCTGTAAGAACAGATACTCTGGGTCTGAATGCTTGCCCAGCTGTGTGGCCTCCCCGCTAAGCCTCAGTGTCTTCCTGGGGCTGCCTTGCTTCACTATCCAGGGAGACCAGGGTGCCTGCCCACGACTCAGCACTAAATGGGTGTTTAGGGAACACAGGGCACCAGGGTAGCTTTGAATAACTCCATGGACCAAGGGCTGAACAAAGTGAGGACAGCTGAGAATGTGTCCTGACATCTTTTGTCATCGCAGTGAGTGTGACTGTCACAACCTTCCACTGTGTGCTTGGGTGACCTAAAGGCTGGGGATCAAGCAGAAGCAAAAGAACTAGGACTAAAACTCAGCCCATTTGAAGCACTGATACTTACAACTCGGAAGAGCTGTAGCTGTCCGCGGCTGTGCTCCTGTCTCTGTCCAGGGATGGCTTCATGTCTGTTTTGTCAAGACATTAACTAAACTGAAGAACACACCTGGAAATGGCTGTTATCATATTATTCGGGACCTTGGGGAACAAAGGTGCTGAGAGGCCCCATCCACAGGGACAGTATAACCTCAAAGGGTCCCCAGGTCTGGATTCCTATAAGAATATCCAGCCAAAGTCACATAGGTGATGTTGTGGCCACGGACATCCCTGAGTGAGCTGGCATGGGCTGTGTAGTACTTTAAAACAAATGTTTGAGTTTGTTCCTAGCATTCAAAACCTAGGAACTTATACATTTGGACCACATTCTGTTTGGTCTCAGGTTGGTGCAACCATTCGATGCGTGCTCCAGAGTTGCTCCTTGGGTCTTTGAGTGAGTCCCTGTGGGCCCAGCACAGCAGGACAGCGTTATGCCAGCCAAAGGCACAGGAAGAAACCCAGGATTGCTTTTGGGTGGAGATAACTCAGGGGATGAGCATGCAGCTTTATAGAGCTGTTTGTACAAAACAGAAATTGAAGTTTCCATGACACATGGCCACCCCACCCAGTGACCACAGGCTTGGGAGCTGCTGGCACTGAAGGATCCTGGGCAGAGTTGTTTGGGCACCAGCTGCTGCTCGGTGACACACATCAGCTCAGGAAGGTCCTTCCTGGGCACAGGGTCAAAGGGCAACACAGGGGAGACACACAGCATTTTTTTGTTTTTCTGAGACAGAGTTTTACTGTGTAACCCTGGATGTCCTGGAACTCATTCATAGATCAGGCTGGCCTGGAACTCACAGAGATCCACCTGCCTCTGCCTCCCAGGTACTAAGATTAAAGGTGTGTGCCACTATGCCCAGCTTCAGGAATGATTCTTGAGGCCATAAAAGGCCTCAAGGAGAAACAGGTATTTTATAATAACTTATGACCACTCACTCACACACCCATCCCTCCACCATTCCATACATACATACACATCCATCTATCCATTCATTTATTTACCCATCCATCATCTATCCACCCACACACACTAATCCACATACCCAGCCACCCATACACCTCACACTCATCCACCTACAACCCACACTCCACATTCGTCCTGCACACCCATTCATCCATCCACCTAACCACACACTCAACTACCTACCACCCACCCATCCATCTGTCTGTCTAACTCCCATCAGTCACCCATCTATCCACCCACCCCACCTACCAACTCATTCACCTGTCCCTGCATCCATTCACACACACACACACACACACACACACACACACACACACATGGACACACACACGGACACACACGGACACACACGGACAGACACACAGACACACACAGAGATACACACAGACACGCAGAGATACACAGACACACACAGACACACAGATACACACAGACACACAGAGAGACATACGCACACAAAGACACATACAGACACACACAAAAACACATACAGACACACATAAAAACACACATAGACACACAGACACTCAGACAGATACACATAGAGACACACAGACACACACATAAAGATACATACACAGAGACACACACACAGATACACACACTCACAGACACACAGAAACACAGACAAACACACATAGGCACACAATCACAGACAAATACACATACACACAGACACACACAGATACACACACATTCACAGACACACACACAGACACACAAACACACACACACAGATACACACACACTCACAGACACACACAAACACACACAGATAAACACACACAGGCACACAATCACATACAAATACACCCACAGACACCCACAGAGACACACACACTCACAGACACACACACACTCACAGACACACACACATAGATACACATACATTCCCATTTATCATTTATCTACCCACCTACCCACCCACCAAGTTTTTCACCGTTCCCTTCTTCCTTTGTGCCTTATGGCTACTCAAGGACTGCACACACATATTCTGTGTCCTTTGAGGATACAGAAATAAATAACGAGGCACAGGCTACCCTGTGCTCACCAAGTCTACCATCTCACCAGGGAGACAAAAACCAAAGGCCGGTCACAGACAGAGGGACAGCAGTACCCATTGGTGACTTAAGAACAGTTTTCCTTATTCTGGGCTTCTGCATTGACTTACTGAAGTCAACCCGTAAGCGGGGCATAATAAAAATAATATTGTTTTTATCTGTGCAAAGAGTGAATGTGGAGAAGAAAGTGGATATGCAGGTAGATGATAGATTGATGTGTAATATGAACAAATATGTCGGGGCAGAGAGAGAGAGAGAGAGAGAGAGAGAGAGAGAGAGAGAGAGAGAGA
>JANHMN010000023.1:39785466-39824760 GCA_030674055.1 Rhabdomys pumilio | reverse complement strand
ATCCACCTAGCTACTCATCCATCTACCCATCTATCCATCCACCCACCCATCTATCCATCTATCCATCCATCCACCTAGCAACTCATCTATCCATGCATCCATCCATCCACCCATCCATCCATCCATCATCCATCATCCATCCATCCATCCATCCATCCATCCATCCATCCATCATCTACACACCCTTCTACCCCTCCCCCTTTCAACTTTTCTATTTTTACATTGAAACAGCCCAGCTCTCTAGCAGGGATCCTTAGCATCCCTCTGCAAGCATGTACGAGCAAGTCGATAGAGAGCCATCCTCCCAAACCGGGCCTCTTCTCCCCCTCACTGCTGGCGGCAGCTGCAGCCAGACATGTGGAAGCCATTACCGGCATCCCGTCTGATTTCATCTCCCTTGTGTGTAGCTTAACGCTGTGGATTCCAAGGAATGTTGGCCAAGTTCCTTGGCAGAGAGAGAGCCACAGGAATGAGGGGCACTCTTGAGTCCGCCTCATCTGCAGACAGGCCTCTTCTCGTCCCAGCTTTAGGAGCAGCGGGTGCAACCCACGGGGTATGAGGAAGACTCCCCCAACCAGAGCAACTTAGACTTTAGCCTAGACTTCGCCTCATCCAGATGGTGCTGTCTCTCTGTGCCTCAGTTTCCCTACCAGTAAAGCAGGAATCATAATGGTAAACATATGTGCCCTCCTACCCTTGACTTGAAGGGCTGATGCTGGGTGGTTGCCTAAATCCCTGCACGGCTATTTGAAAAATGGCATTCTTTTCTGCCCAGCCCTCAAGCCTGCTTTTCTGTGCAACCCAGGCTAGGCAGTCGTTCAGAAAAGGCTGTAGCCTGCCAGAAGCCCTGAGCAGTCACCTCACGTGCCCGTGCCTCAGCTTCCCCAGCCTTCTGCTGTGCACTCCTTAGCTACCCCTGTATTGACCAGCCCTGCCAGCTGTGGCTGACCAGCATGTACACCCTGTTTGAAAAACCAAGTAGACAGTGTGCCTGAGTAATGATTAGCCAGTCTACACACGCATGAGCACACACACATGCTCCTGCCTGTATGTGCATACACACACACACACACACACACACACACACACACACACACACCCCACTCACGTGCACACACACATGGACACATACACTTCCTTTTCACTCTCTTCTCCAGGGCTCCCCTGTGTGTCTGTCACCACCAAACCCCCTCCCCTGTGTTGCTGCCTCCAGTGGCTGCAGAAGCTTGACTAGGTGGTTCCTCTCAGTCCCCACTCAGCTCACATTCCACTCTCTCCTTCCAGATGCAGGAACACTGATCAAAGCCCCCATGGGGAACTGTGTGGACTCCCAGGAGTGGAGGAGACAGAAGACGGTGGAGGGGTGGGCTACATGGCCTCCTAGAGCAGAGCCCCTCTGGCTGGTCTGCCTGCAGCTCTCGGGATGGTCTGACTCTCCTGATTTGTCAGATGGATTGTGGGAAGGGGGAAGGAGGTGGAGCTGGATTGGAGGTGCCTCATGGGGTCCGTGGTATGGGATGTGTGTGTGTCTGTCTGTCTGTGTCTGCATATTTATCTGTGTGTAAGTCTCTGTGTGTGTGTCTGTGTCTGTCTATGTGTGTGTGTCAGTCTCTGTGCATTTCGGTCTCTGTGTGTGTGTTTCTGTGTGTGTGTCAGTATCTGTGTGTTTCTGTGTGTTTGTAAGTCTCTGTGTGTCTGTGTGTATTGTATCATTCTTTGCATGTGTATGTGGCAGTCTGTGTGTGTATCTGTGTGTATGTGTCAGTCTGTGTATCATTTTGTAGGTATGTTTCCATGTGTGTATGTGTCAGTATGTGTATGTTTGTGTGTCAGTGTGTATGTCTCTGTGTGTCTATCTCTCTGTGTGTCTGTATGTATGTCAGTCTGTATATGCATGTAAGTCTTTCTCTGTATATATATATGTGTGTCTGTATGTCAGTCTGTGTGTGTCTGTAAATCTCTATGTGTGTGTGTGTATGTACACCAGTCCGTGTATTGTATAAATCTTTTTCTCTCTTCATGTATGTATGTATGTATATATTTATGTCAGTCTGTGTGTGTCTGTAAAACTCTCTGTGTCTTTGTACGTATGTCAGTCTGTATATGTCTCTGTGTGTGTCAGTCTGTAAATTTGTGTGTGTCTATATATATGTCAATCTGTGTGTGTGTGTAAATCTTTCTCTGTGTGTGTGCATGTATGTATATCAGCACGTATGTTTGTATGTGTGTAAGTCTGTATATGTGTGTTTATCTCTCTCTCTCTCTCTCTCTCTCTCTCTATATATATATATATATATATATATATATATATATATACATACATATATTTCAGTCTGTTTATGTGTGTAAGTCTGTGTTTGTGCATGTGCACGCATGCACAGTTGTGTTATTTCTGCCCTCCCCTCAGCTAGACACACACAGTCCTGAAGCAGGGAGGAGGAGAAGGGCTCCATCCATCCTTCCTAAATGTCAGCTGTCCACTCTGCTGCCTGTGGAAGTGGCTACTGTGCTAGTCTCATGAGGGGACAGAGTGGCCCGGATCTGAGCATGGGCATCTGCTGATCAGCCAGTCACATCCGCTTCCACCTCCGCCCTCCGCCCTCCACCCCACCCCTTGCCCCACCCCCCGCTGCTTGCCCCCCCACCCCCTACCCCGCTGTTTGGTTCCCATCTGGCACCTGGCAAGCAGCTGAAGCTCTCCTGCTGCCCACCTCAGAAGCTCTCTGGCTGTGGCTCTCAGGCTTCCAGAACCTTCTCGTTGTTTCTCTACCAGCTCTGACCTCAGATTCTCAGTTATATACTCTGACCCTTTTTCTTGTCTTCTGTAGGGGTCTCTCTGTGTCTCGCCTCTGTCCTTTCTGTCTCTCCACTGGCCCTTGCTACAATCACTATGTCCATCTTTCCCAGGAAGCTATCAGGATTCCACCCTTACCGAGACACCACCAAGACTACAGGACTGAGGCTCTGTGAGTGATGTCTTCCACCAAGGGACCAGCTGTGTCTGTGCTGACCTGTAGCCACCTTATCCTGAACCCTGTGTTCTGTGAGCTTCCATAGCTAACACACACATTCTCTCTGGACCCCCTCCCACTCCTGATCCCCAACGCCTGACCCCCAACCCCTGACCCCGGCCAGTTCCTGTATATGGATGGGTTCCTCAAGATAGCACCAGACAGGGAAAGTTGCTAGCCTTCCTCTGGGCCCAGCGAACTCTCCGCTGCTGAACAGCCATGCCTGGGTGGAGTCTCCAGGCCTGGAATTCGAGGGCCCCAAGGTTGGCAGCGCAGAGTCACACCATTGTTCTTTGCCTCAGCCCAAACTTCCAGGATGTTCAGCTCACCACTTTGAGTTGCTGTTCTCCCCTCACCCCCAACCCTGTAAGACTTGCCCGCATGCAAATGTACCCCAACCCCTTTTTCTCAACTCCACCTCTTTCCCATCTGTTTTCTTGCTTACTGCTCAGATGTCTCCCAGGCCAGGCTAAGGCTCAGCAAGTGTAGGCCAATACCTCCCTGCACTGCCTCCTGTGGACTTGGCTCCTTAGACTTAAGGAGAGAAATTAACAAGAGCATCCCGTCTTCAAACCATCCGGGGGCGTGCCTGCAGCCTGCCTGGGTGTAGCATGCATCCTCACTGGGCCCATCCCAGACACTGACACCTCACCAGGCCATTCATCATAGCTTCTGTAGCACCCCCACCCCCACCGCCCCATAAGGAGGGAACAACTGAGTACACTCCTGGCTCCGCCCACTCCCCAGCTCCTCTGCTGCCGGGTTCACGGATGGGCGGCCCCCCTGCTCTTGGCGCCCGCTCAAGCTGCCTGGTGAACTAAATTGATTTTTTATCGTTGCTCTGGAGCGAGCTTAATGAATCTGTTAGTGACGGCTGCCTGCCCCAAAAGCCTCTCAGTGCCCGCGCCACCAGAACGGCTCTTCTTGCAAAGGAGGGGGCGTTATTTAAGGCTCAGCCTGGGCTCTGGAGAACAGCCCGGGCATCGGTTGAGAGGTTGCCTTCCTCTTGGGGGGCTTCTTGTGGTGGGAGGGGCTTGCAATGGCTCCGGAGGTAGGAAAGCAACTAGGAAAGATTGAAAGAGTTTGCTTTGCTGTGCGTGCTAGGGACCAACAGTTCATCCGCCCACCATCATCGGTCTAACATGTGTCCATCCATACGCCAAACTCTGTATCCCCACATCCACTATTATGTGTATCTGTTCATCCATCCATCCATCCATCCACCCATCCACTCAGTCCTAACCCACCTAGCCGTATGTCTATCCATGTCTGTCTGTCCATGCCCACCCAATCCATTCATTTCTCCATCCATTCTTCCTTACAAGCCTATCCTCAGTGTCTTTCCGTCTGTCCATCTATCCGTGCTTCCTAGTGTCTGTTGCTCATTCGTTTTATCATAAGAACGACTCATTATGAAGCCATCATCCTTGCTTTGGCCCACAGAGTCACATGGGCTGCCCCAGACGCCACAGCTGCTTTCTTCAGCCCCACTCCTGTTCATGACACCATGGCTTCCCAAACATGCCCAAGGCTCTCAGTACCCAAGACTCCTCTACCTGAGACCAATACTTTTCCTCTACCCCAATAGCTATGTCTTTTCTTCACAGGCCTCTAGTCAAGTTTTACACCCCAGAGACCGGTTGTGACCACTTCTGACTCAGACTAGCACCTTTTTGTTTCTGTTTCTCATTTTGGTGACTTCCCATTCTTCACCCTCAATGAGCTATCTGTTGGGTGGGTGACCTGTTTTCTCTTGCCTTCTGGTGAGATGGAGCTTGCAGTGGCCAGAGCAGTACTCAGGGTCCTATCCGTTCTTGGAGTCCTCTCAGCCAGGTGCCTTGCCACACACCTGTAGATTGTGAGTTTGAGGCCATCCTGGGCTACAGAGAGACATCCTGTCTCAACCAAGAGTCCTTGTCCCTCAGAGACATACACAGCCAAGCTCAAGGGTATGTGGCAACGCATGTGTTGGACAGTTCATTCATGGAGCTGGAAGGTCAGTCAGTACGGCCTTCCTGAAAAACTGGGACATTCAGGTTTCTCAGACTGAGATTGCTCCCTAGATTGCACTAGGCAGGCTATGCAGGTCCAGATTCAGATGCAAAACTACATAGAAAAAAATTCTGAAGACAATGGGCAGTTAATGATACCAGGGAGAAGAAGGCATTCTGAAACCCAGAAACAAAGACATGAATCACAGAGGCAGCGGGAAGTGGATAGATGTGTGTACCCGAAATTAAAGAAGAAAAAAAAAAGTCAGTATGACTAAAGAGATCATAAATGAAATTAAAACCTAGCTAGTGAACGGACGAGCTTCAACACATAAAAAAAATGGTTAGTGCCCGCCATATAGATATATTTTAAAACCTGATCACATATCAAGTGGAGACAGTAATGCCCTCAATGAAGGAATTTCCCAGGAGGAGGCATGTAAATGGCTGCAGAGGTGCAGACAGCTCCAGAGCAGATGAACCCCCTGTGGCTGACTTCACCAGGAGCCAATGGTGGCTTCAACACAGGGGCTTCATGAGTACGGTTTGGTGTTGACCAGGGAAAGAGGAGGTGGGTGCTGAACCTCTAAAGTCCGGGAACCCCTCTCTTGGAAGACATTTGCTCACCAAGTGCCTTAAAATGAATGGTCCAGGCCACACAAAATGGCTCAGCTGTGCAGGTATGAGCATACCATAGCATACCCAGAGCCCAGCCAAGTAACAGGCATGGTAGGTAAAACATAATTACGAGTTCCGCACTGGTGGGAACAGGTGTTAACCCATCCTGTCTCATACAAGTAACAGCAGAGAGCAAGTTATGTTATCCTATCTCTTCCCAGGCCTCCAGGAGCATATGTGCACACAAGCACCCACAAGCACATACCCAAATGACACAGATCACCCCGATCTTCAATACCCCCAGAACCAATTCCACCCTAAGCATCCAGGGTCTTGGAACGGGATTCTGAAACATGAACCACACCACAGATTCAGATATAATATGACCAGAGAATGTCACACACAACCATCATTTCCGAAATGACTGAGGTGAGTGACATCTGTCTAATGCTATAGCAAGGCAGGGGTGGCAGAGAGAAGACCCCTGTTAAGCCAGCAGCAGAGCCTGGGAAGCATTAATACCTCCCTGGTATTTTCTGCTGTTTTCTGTATTGTTTGTTTAAACACATGCCCTTCTATTTCTTTAGATAGGGGTATGCTTCTGCTGCAGTTTGAAGAGATGAGACTTTCCTGTATAACTCAGGCATGCCTGAACCTTGCTATGTACCTGTCTGGACTTCAACCCATGTTCTGTTTACCTCAGCCTCCTAAGAGCTGGAGAATTCAAACATAAGACACTAGGCTTGGCGAAAAGACTATTCAAAGACATGCTTCCCTTTCTGAAACCCTGCTTGTTCAATTGCTACTAAATGGCTAGTAACCAAGTAGGCAAACCAGTCCTGATTTTTTCAGTCCTTGGAATAAAACCTAGGACTTTGTGGCAGCCGGGCAAGGGCTCTACTACCGAGCCACAAGCCTAACCCACATTTAATACTTCCATTAAAGCAAAGCCTTCCAATAAAGTCCCACAATGTTTATAAAGTTTCCCTCAATTAGGGGCCATCTGGTGAAGGAGGAACCCCAAAAGGCATGTGCTGCTCAGGTGAAGTTTTCCAGCTTCTGGCTGGTGTGCCAACTGTCACTGTGCAGCATGGAAAAATCTCAGGGCTGGGAGTGCTCATCTTGCAAGCAGAAGGGTCTAAGTTCCATGCTCAGCAGCACATAGTAAGAGGTTTGCTCTTCTCTGTCCTGGGCATACTCCTGTGAAGGATATCAGGGAAATCTGGTTGCAAGCCGCTAAATGCCAGTAGCTCCCCCATGGGAGACAAACTCAATCCCCAAACGCTCTCCAATTGTGCCATTAGGGGGCACAAAGTGCTCCATCTTGGAAGCCACTGGTATCAAGGAAGAAATTGGTGTGTGTGTGGTGTTTCTTCTGTCCACACTGAGTACACCACACCGATTTGTTTAGCTTTTCATCCAAGGATACTTCCAGATGCTCACTATGCCTTGTGGCCTCCCAGAGATCAAGCCAAGATCCATTTGATTGTCTGAAAGACATCTTTAAAATTGTCTCCTCTTCCCATCCAGTGATAAGAACCATGTGCACACCAAGGACAGTGCCCTGTCATCCCAACTCTACCTGGGAAGAAGCCATAGTTCTACAGAGCCAAGCACCACACGAGCCGGCATGCTGGATCCTGTGGAGGAACTGCTCAGGACTTCCAGAGAGTGATGTGTGAACAGGAAAGTGACCCTTAATGCTGGGGGGGGGGGCGCAAGCTGGTGGCTAGGTATCCAGGTATAGTCCTTTCCGTGAGTGTGTGGCACTATCATTTATCTGTGAGGCACCGATGGGAATAATTCAGTTACAAACAAAACAAACACAAAAACAGAAAACCAAACAACCTCAGGGAAGAGGCAGGAGGTGTTGCAGGTTGGGGGCTTCCATCCGGAGCTAAAGCTCAGGGAAGAGAGTGATCCTGGATCCTGGTCATGTTAAGACTACCATTGCAGGAGGGAGCTGTCCTGTGGAGGAAGTGATGGACCGACCCAGCCAGGGCTGACTTCACCAGGCTGGAAGCAGGCAGCGGGTAGAAAGGTCCTTGCCTTACTCTCCAGCCCCACACATGCTCATCACTGGTGCCCATCAGCAGAAGCACTCACTCTGAAAGCCAGAGACAAAGAAGCAAAGAGCCAAGCCGCCCCTGCCACCGCAGAGGTGAAGAGGCAAATGGGGGAGGGGTGTGTGCAGGTCCTGCAAACACGACAGTCCTACAAAGACCTTCTACACACACCACATGAAAAAGTAAAGCTACAGACAGTATGGAAACTCCACCAAAGCCACACAGGCAGGAGAGACAGTGCTAGGACCAGAAAGAAGTCTAGATCATCCAGACCTCAAAACAGGCTTTGAAGTGTGGAGGACTAAGGCTAAATCTCTGCCCTGACACTCAGAGTCGCTGATCTTAACAGTTACCTTGTAAAGTGGGCTTAGTGACTCCTGAATCCCTGGGCTGTGGAGGGCAGATGGGGCACATAGCATGAGGGAAGCATTGGGTGCTGATCACCGACTCAGACAAGGCCTCCCCCCAACTCCCGGCAGTTATTAACTAGCGTCAGGCTCTGCATTATGTATGGGGCAATTTGTCTGCCTCTCCCTCCACCCGCAGCATCGATCCCCACGCTCAGCGGCCTCATTGAGATGCAGGGCCACAGCCCTGGGACTCCATCCCAGTGTCTGCTCAATAGCTTATATTTTTAATTTGTCAATAATCTGTTCAGACCTTGGACTGAGCCCCGTGGAAGGCTCAGCAGGATTGCTGCCTAGGGAGGGGGTGTTGTGCACCGAGGGGAAGGGACAGTGACCCCTGCCTCAAAGCAAACCTGATTGAGGATGAGGAACAAAAGGGGACCCAACCAAATGCTGGAGATCAAAGGAGTTACAGGCTGGGAATGTGCACCCAATGCCAGCTCAGGTGCAGATGAACTTGACCAAGACACAAAGCCTTTTGGAGACCCTGCTCCACATTTGTAAAGCGTGTGAAGGGCTGTAGAGTGATCTAGTATGTTCCTTCAGAACAAGCCTTAACACACAGAGGAGTGTGGCGTGCGACAACCGTTCCATCGTCACTAAACGTCTTTTAAAAAGGTTTTCTAAAAAGTCCTGCAAGGAAGACAGTCGGCGGTGAACATCAGTGGATTCCCAGAGCCTGGCATCGCCAAAGAGAAGCTTCATTTCCTGACTCATTCCAGAGGAAGCTGAATCTGGGAGAGGATAACTCTCTGGCCCAAGGTCACCCAGCAGGGCCATGCGATTCAAGCACTCAGTCAGAGCAGAACTTCAATCTTTGCAGTTCCAATCGTGTAGGTCAGAATCCTCAATACAGGACAAGACAAAGCCCCTCATCTTTGCCTGGCATTTGTTTGTGTGTGTGTGTGTGTGTGTGTGCTTCTGTCTGTTCTCTGACAGCCCTGGATGCTATGAGGAGGTACAGGAGGCCTCCCCCGACCCTCCTGGGTCTTCATGCATCCTTTCATTCTGATGTACATATGTTTCCCCCTAACCCCATAGAAGGAAGAGACTAGGAGAGGCCTCAGAGCTGGAAGAGGTGTCTAAGGATAGAGATGGCTTTCCTCCAGGAAACAGAGTCCTATCCAAGGTCAAGACTGCCCAGATCAGCTCAGGATTTGAACATGTCACAGAAGGCCATCAGGGCTTCTGGAGTCCACAACTTCTTACCTCTGACATCACCTACGCTGGCCACCTGACCCCACAGTTACCATTTGTATAATGTGTCTCTTCCTGCAGGATTCACTGATGGCTACAGGAGAAAATGTAATGTTCAACCATTCTGCAAGGTCCTAGAGGTCAGGCCCCTGTGCATGTGAGAAGCAGCCAAACCCAGGGGCCGTGGCATTTCTCCCACCTCCTGGGTATGTAGTCTAAGGTGAGACCACCAGCCAGCTGAATGCCACAGAATCTGAGCCACTGGGGAGTCAGAGGGTGGAGACTAACTCAATCCCTCACCCCGACCCATTGTTTCCCAAACTGATGACTGCAAGGGCCCCAGAGAACTGTAGGCACACTGCCTCTCCCTTCTTCAAACTGGGGGGACCTCGGGAGCCTGGGGACTTTAACTTCTGTCTCCAGAGACCTTTCCCCTAGAGTCTATGTCTGTTGATTGCTCTATTTCCTCTAGAGAGCTCTCCGGTGCTGGCAGAATCCCCATGTGCACAGAAGTCGGCAGCTACAAATGCCCTTGAGACTCCTTCAGCACCTGAGGTGCACTCATGAGTGCTTTGCAACACCGTATCTCTGAGAGCCTCCGTAGTCACTACATCCCGTCCTTTCCCACTGAGCAGACGGGAAACTGAGGTAGGGCAGCTTGAAGACCCCAAGAGAAGCTCAGGACTTGCAGAAGAGAATCCCCACCCCACCCCCTTGTTCCACATCTATCCTGCAGAGGGGCCTCACCAACCACCAACCCACAGAACTCAGCTCCAGTTGTCTCAGAGGCTGTGATCGGCTTTACAGCACAGCCATTTCTGGACAGGAGCAGGGAGCTTGTGGTTGGCGTCCCCACTGGGGCTGGTCTTTCTGTTCTCCCTGCTCTGGGGTGAGGATAGCCAGGTTGGTTTTCCAGGAGCACTGGGATGTGAAATGGGCCAAAGAACAAATGAGGGAGGGGAATTCAATGTGTCTGGGTTTCTCTGTGGCTGGAGTTTATTCATGCGGGAAGTGAGTTGAGTCTACAGATTTCCCATGGGGCTCCGAGTGTCAGCTGGCCTGGTGACAGGCAGCCCTGGGGCAGGGCTAATGGAAGGGTAGAAATTCGTAAGCCTTGTAGCAGCTCAGGGTCTCTCACTCTCCACATTCTATTGGCTGTGTGTCCTGGGGTAAGCGGCTGCCCACTCTGAACTTCGACTCCTCTATTAGATAAGCAAATCTTTGGAGCTGAGAAAGGGCAGGACTAGTGTCACGTTGAGCGTGCTCAGGGCACTGGTTTTAAAACACTCAACCCCGGAGGCCTTTGTCGCTAAGCAGTGGCTAAAAAGGCCACTGCGTCAGCCTTCGGGAGTATTTTAAAGTCCCCAGAGACTATAGTTTCTCACACTAGCCGCCTTCCATACCTTCTGCAGCTGAGTAGCTGTCTATGGAGAAACTCGGGGAGAGATGATCCCTCCCAGGGATCATGCCCAGGACCACTAGCAGCAGTAAGGAGAGGTCTCTGTCCACGGTGCTGAAACGGAAGCCCAAAGGCTGGGGCTATGCCAGCGTCTTCCGGCAAGCCCTGGTGGAGAAGGCTTCCAGGATCTCTCTCCCCACACCCTCATCTCCTTTTCTGCTGTGGTCCCTCACACTCTCTCTCCCTCATGACTTCCCATTCCGTCCTCTCTCCTCTTTCTCTTCTTTCTCTCCTGCTTTTCGCTTCCCTTGCCTCTTACCTGTCTCGTCTGTCTCTCCTTTACCATCTTCTCCTCCACCTCCCTCTTCCTCTTGACCCCTGTCTGCCGGATGACTGGTTCTAGTTCACCCCAGACTTCTGCCTCCTTGGGAGAGACACCTTCAGCCAGAGTCCTTTTTTTCTCCCTTCGTCCACCCTTTGGAGACATCACTGTCCCCATCGTGTCCCCAGATGAAGATCCAGAATGTCAGACTCCCCATTCTTTCACTCTCCTCTGTGGAGATGCCCATTCCCCCAAAGAGAAGCTCTGAGGAAGGAGGCCATCCGGCATCCAGTAGGACATCAGATCCCCATTGAACCCCACAGCTAAAGTTCTTCTCAGTGAACTCATGTCTTACTAACTCACTTATGGGCCGGAGTGAGCACAGCACCCAGGGAGCACAGCAGCCAAGGATCATAGCAACCAGGGCACACAGCAACCAGGGCGCACAGTATCCAGGGAGCACAGCAACCAGGGAGCACAGCAGCCAAGAATCATAGCAACCAGGGAGTACAGCAGCCAGGGAGCACAGCAACCAGGGAGTACAGCAGCCAAGGATCATAGCAGCCAGGGAGCACATCAGCTATGAAGCACAGCACCTAGGAAGCACAGCACCCATGGAGCACAACAGCCAGGGAGCACAACAGCTAGGGAGCACAGCAGTAGGGAGCACAGCATCCAGGGAGCATAGCAGTCAGGGAGCACAGCAGCCAGGAAGACAGGGCAGTCTACCTTCTTCATAGAGAGAGGAAACAGGAAAAGGGTAAGGCATTGGTCTCAGTCTTTGTTAAAAGGATAAAAGCCAAAGCTCTGGACTGATGCTACCTTGGGAGGAGTGAGGATGTTTTAAGTTTGAATATGAGTGTAGTGGCTGACACATAGATTCAGACTTGAATAAAGAAGGAATTATCCAGGTAGAGGACTCAGAGGTTGTGAGCTGAGATGTAGCTAGTACCAAGTCCCCCTGGTGTGGGAAAGTGAGGGAGAAGGATGAGCTCAGGGTGGTGGAACCGGACCTGACCTCTCAGAGCAGGAGAGAGCATCTCCTTTATGGGAGCAGCTACAGCTTTGGAGCTGTCAGTGGACTTACATGGTCATTTGTCCCCACCGATACCTGTATGGGAGGACACAAGGCTATAAATTGTTTAAATTTGTCATGCCACCTTCTTCCCCAGCAATCTCCAACCCTACCAGGTTGTCAACAAGTCTAATCTATCTAACCTGGCACAAGACTTGACCTGACAGAAAACCTGACCATCCGGCATCAGAAATGGTGGCTGGTGTAATCTCATCACCAAAACCACTGTTTCCCCTACCACCACCACCATTATGACACTATCACCGTAATCATCATCACCACCATCATCTCCCCATTATTGTCACTGCACATCTGAAAGATCTCTCACAACTTGATAAAAAAAAATTCAAGATAGACACAGTAACTAGCCTGAGGTCACACAACCGACAAGCCCTAGTCTACACCCTTAATCCCCAAGTTGTCGCAATTCCATGTAACTATGCCTGAAGTTTAGACACCAACCTATGCTAGGAACTGAGCAGGACTCTTGTTCAAATGTTGGGTGAGGCTCAGCCCCGCATGCTTTGAGAAAGGCTTGGCTTTCACGGCACAGATGAAAAGCACCAATTTCCCAAAACCAGGAAAAAGAAGACCCTTGTTCAGTCCGAGCTGGACATTTCGGTTATACCCTGTCATTGCTTAACTTCGACACATCTGCCTGAAAGCTCATGGGCTCAAAGCATGGCTACCAAATGGTGTCGCTGTTGAGAGGAGCCTATTCCAGAGAGCACTCGCCTCACTGGTGGATCTCCTGAAGTCCATGACTGAATGGTACAAGAGAAGGAGAAACCTGATTGAAAGAAGTGGGTCTAAGTGAACCCCTAAGAGGAGGTGTTTGGCTAATGATCCCTAATCCCTGTCCCCCTCCCCCTTCTGTCCCTCTTCCCCTACCCTCCCTCTCTCCTCCTCTCCCTCCGCTGCTGTCACTCCCATTCCCCCTTCCTTCCCCTCCCTCTCCCTCTCACTGACCCCTTCCCCTCCCTCTCTCCCACTATTTCCCCCCTCCCATCTCTCTCAGTGCATGCTACTTTTCTAAGTGCAGTAACAGAATACCTTGACAAATGCAGTTTATAAGAGAAAGTATTTAATTACAGTCATGGAGTTCACAATACCCAGCAAAGCATGCCAGCAGGAATTGCTGAGGGTTCACATCTTGATCCACAAGCAGGAAGCAGACAGTACACTAGGAATAGCTCCAGCCTTACAAAATCTCAAGCCCATCCCAAATGACACACCTCCTCCAACAAGACCACACCTCCTAATCCTTCCCAAACAGGTCCACCAACTGCAGTCCTACTATTGAAATATGGGAGCCTATGGGAGCCATTTTCATTCAAACACCGTATCTGCCCCATAGGCTTGTAGCCATAGCATAATGTAAAATGCATTTACTCCGACCTCAAAAGTCTCCTTGGTCTTTCAGTTTCAATGCTGTTTAAAACTCCAAAGTCTCTTCTGACACTCAAGGCAATCTCTGAACTCACCCCATCTATAAAATCAAATTAGATGCGTCCAAATACAATGTCACAGAATATGCATTACGTCCCTGTGTTGGCTACTTTTGTACAACTTGATACAAGTTGAAGTCACCTGAGGAGGGAATGTCAATTAAGAAAATGCCCTACAAGCTTGCCTACAGCCTGATCTTATGGAGGAATTTTCTCTATTGAGGGTCCCTCCTTTCAGATGACTCTAGCTTGTGTCAAGTAGGCATAAAGCTATCCAACACAGCCAACCCTTCTCAACTTGACACACAAGCGCATCACTGCTAAGCCATAACCTTTCCTTTCATATTTATCCCCCATAAAACACATTGATATCAACATCACACTTCAAAACAGTCCAACTTTTAAAAGGCCCACAGCCTTTAAAAATTCAAACATGTGGAAGTCTAAAGTCTTTTTGAAATATTCAAAAATCTCTGTAAAAATCCAAAACCCCTTTAAAGGTCAATGTCTCTCGACCACGAGATCCTGTAAAAATAAATAAATAGATAAATAAATAAATAAATAAATAAAGCGTATTCTTATTCTAAGGGGGGAGACCAAGAGTACAGAGACAATCTGAACAAAGCAAAAGCAAACCCCAACAGTACAAAGCTGAGTGTCAGACTTCTGGGACCCGCGCATGATTTTCTGGGATCCTCCAAGGGGCTTGGCTCACCTTCCTAGTTCCACCCTCTGCAGCGCACACAGTGTGTCTGCAGGTGCAGACTCCATGGCTGCTGTCCATAGCGATCATTCCATGATACTGGCCTCTCCAATGCTGGAGCTGGGCTTCACTTTCATCAACAACCTCTCCTGGCTTCTCTTCACAGTGTCAATCCTCAGTGTCTCTGTATGACCCTCCGGTCCTGGGACTTCAACTGACACTGAGTTTGCATGTTCACCAAAGACCTCTCCTGGACTTTCAGAGTGTTGAGCCTCAGCTGCTCTCCCTGACTCCTTCATGCCTCCAAAGCTGGCTGGCTCTTACACATCACCGAGTTTGGCCGCCAGCACAAGGTCACCTAGGTCATCTCTAGAATAAAGTTTCTGTGTGTTGGCCCTATGGAAACGCTTCCCAGAAGATGTCAACTCAACAATGCTGGTCCCAAATTGTTTCTTATTTCTCAGGTCCAGCTGACCAGCAGCAATTGTTCCAGCAAAGCAAAGGTTTCAATATATTGATGTTGGTCTCTTCCTAATCACAGCTGGTTGGTTCTTCAGCCCCAACTGACCAGAACCTCATAATCTGCGTTGAAATTTTTCTTTAAAAATGACCCCAGTAGGGTCTTTAGACTTCCCTCTGAACTTCAAAATCCAGGCCTCCATTGTTTGTATCTTTCTCAACAATTATCTCCCAAGCTGCCCCAGGATAGCTCACCAACCTTTGACTACTTAATGGCTTTTCTGGGCTGGTTTTCCAATGTCCTTCCATAACCCTCCCAAAACAAATGGTTGAGTCTGTCACAGCGATATCCCATGATTCCCAGCTGAGAAAATGCCTCCATAAGGTCAAGCTGCAGGTAAGTCTATAGGGCATCTTCTTAATTCGTAATTAGTGTGCAAGGTCTCAGCCCACATTGAGTGGGTGCCTCCTCTAGGTTGGTGGTTCTGAGTTCTAAATGAAAGCAAACTGAACAAGCTTTGTTTTGTTTTGTTTTTTTGTTTGTTTGTTTTGTTTTGTTTTGTTTTGTTTTTTCGAGACAGGGTTTCTCTGTGTAGCCCTGACTGTCCTGGAACTCACTCTGTAGAACAGGCTGGCCTCGAACTCAGAAATCCGCCTGCCTCTGCCTCCCAAGTGCTGGGATTAAAGGCGTGCGCCGCCGCCGCAGCCACCGCTGCCGCCACCACCAGGCCTGAACAAGCTTTGAGTAGCAAGCCGATAAGCAGCACCCCTTCGTGGTCTCTGCATCAGCTCCTGCCTCCAAGTTACTGCCATTAAGTTACGTCTTGTTGGGTGATTGGACAGAGCTCACATGCGGGTACAGTGTGAACAAATGCTTATGTGTCATGGTATGGCTTTCTAGTCTAGAAATTGGATGTTGCTGTGCAGACTCTTCCCACTCACCTGCTGGAGATAAAACACAGGAGATGGCTCTCCACACATCTCTCCTTGCCCTAAGCTTGCCTTCTCCTATTTGCTTTCAATCCTGTCCTGTCCCAGGACACTTGGCATCAGTGGCTTGTTCTGCAGTCCCTTGGGACTGCCAGGATCCTTACATCAGATAAAGTGATATGTCAAAGATAATTTTGTCTCTTGTCCCTGGGGGATTCGTTTCAGGTTCCCCTGGGCACCAAACCAAGTGGTGTTCAAGTTCCTGCTAGAAAACTGCCCAGTGTTTGCAGAGGACCCTCACACATCCTTAGCATGCTCTGCCTGGTCTCTAGTTAGCTCACCATTCCACTACCTTAGAAATGCTACAAATTGCAGGTGTCTTTCTGTAGAGCTGAGGAGGTGATGGAGAGAGAGAAAGGGTCTTCATCAGAGTCAAAGTTTTCCAGTACATTCTGTCTGCAGTCAGTTGAATCCACTGGTTCAAGCCCCTGGGAATAGAGGACTGGTTTGACAGGAAAAGGGAGAAAGCTATGTCTATAATCCCAGTCTGCACTCTGGAGGCTGCTGCAGGAGGATGGAGAGTTTGAGGTCAGCCCGGATTAAGTGTCCAGCTTCACTTCAGCAGTTGGTCCAGGAGATCATCAAAAAATATGCTGAATTTTAGGTCATAACTGAGAAGGGGGTGTGGCAGTCAGGAGTCAGTCCCCAGCCTCCACTGATCTGGGTGTGCAGAGACAGGAGATGTCAGACCTGTGTGAGGACAGGCAGACCCATTAACAGGGGCAAGAAATACCTGTAGGGGGGCAAGATGGTGGTGGCAGCATTAGTGGTGGGAACAAGTCAGGGTCCCAACTGAAAGAGCCTTTAATGTCAGAAACACAGACACGGTCAGTACTTAGTACCCACAAAGGTACCAGGTGCAAGAACTGCCAGGTACAGTACTTTTACATTTCCTATGATGTCACTCTTCAGCTAGCCGCTCCCGCATGCCACCTTCCCAGCATGCACACAGGCGCAGAAAGCCTCAGTGCTTTTCCCCACATTCACACAGGTGGAAAATAGCCTGGTCAGACGTCACTACCTGTAGAGAAGAGACTATTCTGCCAGCTAGGTAAGAAGCCAATCTCCAACTGGTATACCAGCTTGAGTCTCCAGGGTAGCCACGGTTCAACAGCTCAACCCCAGACCTGCAAAGCATTAAAATTGAAGCTTTGTCCATTTTGACTCTGCAGTAGATCTGGGAATGCTTCCATGCCGGGCCTATGGAAAAACCTGGTGAGCTGTTACCTATCTGCCATAGAACCTGTGGTGTCTCATATAGGGTAGTGGAGTGTAGAGACCGCCAACCACTACGATTGTTCCTTTCTCAAAGGATAAGGAAGTCACACTGCCTTACCAGCCTGGAGACAAGGGGTTTGGAGGTGCTGTGGCAGGGGCCCTGGAAAGGGACAGCTGGGAGGGAGATTAAGGAGATTCGCACGGAATGTATGTACGTCTGGCGCGTATGGTGCATTTGGCAGGGAGAGACTTGGGACGGAGACGCGCCTTCTCCCACCACCACCCCCCCTCCCCGGAAACATGTGAACGCCATTTGGCATTCCATGTTCTCCCAGCCAGCCCAGCCTTGTCTGCATGCAAATGCGGAGCTGGGGGGCGTAGTCTGCACAAGGGGAGACTCACATTGACAAAGAACAAAGACTGGCAGCTCAGGGATAAGGAAGCCAGGGCACTTCCTCCTGAATTCTCCAGCAGGCACCTTGGGCTTCTTTTGTGCCCCAGAACTGCACCTGACATCCAGATATTCAATTTCTAAAAAGGTCCTACCCTTCACTCTGGGGGTGGACTAGATCAACTTGTATTAAATTTTTCTTTATTTGTGTGTATTTGTTGTGTCGGTCACAGGGAAGCTTGTAGGATTTTTTTTCCCCTTCCACCATGTGGGTCTTGGGAATCAAACCCAAGTGGTCAGACTTGGCAGCAAGTCCCTTGGCCCACTGAGCCATCTCTCCAACCCTTCCCTGTTTCTTGGTTTTTGGTGTATAAAACAGCGAAGTATATATTATCTGCTCTTGGTTTTGCTCCAGCCACCTTGGGGTCCCCAGACTAAGAAATCAGCTCTTGAGACTTCCCGGCATGTGGCATAGTTATTCATCTCCAGGGGATCTTCTCCAGGGAGAGGAGACAGCAAAGGAGGGAAGTCCAGTGTCTCTCACCAGTCTGGGGGGCGGGGAGTAGAACACCCTATGAGGGGAAATTGACAGGAAGCAAAATAAAATGGAAATTAAGGTGCTAGACGGCTGCCTCACAACCTCACTGATCCCTGCTTCCAACACGGGGACCATCTTCCTCCACAACCCCCCCTAACCCTTGAACTCCAAGATCCCCTGTGGAATTGTGTGAAACAATCATTTATTGCCCAGAGGCCATGGTAGAGCACAGCTGCAGATTCCCGTGTCTTCCCATCTTAGGCTTGGCAATGCAGGGTTTAAATTTAAATTCTGCCCCTGATAGAACAGGAAGCTATTCCCTTGCTTTTAATAGTCCGATAAGAAAATATCCCCAGAGTCGGTGTGTACACATAGGAGAACAGCTTGCACAGGATAGAGATTTGGACACATAGCCACTCCGACAGAGTTGTTGGAGAACGCTTCCCCTTTCTCTAGGTGAATGCAAGCACATGCCAGAGCCTGAGAGGAATATCACTCACTGTTCAGGAGTGTACTGTATTGCACACCCAGCCCAAATGGATCTGGCAATCCTGCCTGTAAAGACCTCAGCATGGGCAAGAACCAGGACAGCACTTGCCTCTGCCACAAGATACCCAACAACGTGTGTCATTTGAGCCAGCCCTTAAAGTTCATAAGGAGGCTTAATTCAAGGTCAACATAGCTTCTACTGTGTCCTGGCCATGGTCTTTAAAGAAGTCACAAAACCAGCTAAACCTTGGTTTCCTACGCTCATGCAAGATGCCCCTTTCCACCTGAAGTGCGTGTGGGTTCGATGGGCCACATCTTAAGCCCTGTGGTTGGCACCTGGTACACGTGGGCTGCTGTGAAATACTAGAGTCCTCAGGGAGGAATAGGAGAGCTCCTGCCATCAATGTCATATATCAAAGGCAGGCAGCCTCCTGTCTATCATGCCCCAAAGATGCTCACTCCCCCAGATGAGGCAGGAGACAAGGTTATGCACCTCCTTTATCTCGCACTCCCCTTAAGGATACATAGAAGACTCTGAGACTCTCTATTTCTGTGAAAATGAGAATTATTTCTATTGTAAAAACAACAGGCTAGGGACAGCTGTTAGGCAGTATCCGTACCCAGTCTATAGTCCCGAAATTATACCTGGAGGTGGGAAGTGGAGACAGGAGATCCCAGAAACTCACAGGCTAGCTGAGTGTGTGCAAAGACCCCACCTCAAATAAGGTAGAAGGTGAAGACCAGCAACCACAGTGGGCCCTGATTGCAGTGCTCACAGGGTAAACAACATCTCCTTTTCTTTTCCTCCTATAGATTCAAGTGGAGACAGAAATCCTGAATGTATTTGCAACAAAAGAGAGAAAGTAACAGTTGAATCTAAATGTAACAGGTCCCCTGTGTGGTTACCGGGACTCCTGGGAAGAGTCAAAAGGCTGTCAGAGGCAGTTACATGGCTACACTTTGCAGGACACCGGCTCCTTCCTTCTCAGCAATCATATTCATGAGAACAGGGAGGGGACTGTCAGCTCTGCTCCTCACCACCCCAGGGCTCTTGCTGCTGCTGTTTCGAGGAACCCTGGGGCTCTGTGAACACCGTGTGACAGTGGCACTCAGATCCTTCCTTGCTGAAATGTTCTAAGTGCCTGGGCTGCTGCTGCTGCTTCCTCCTCTTCCTCTTCCTCTTCCTCTTCCTACTCCTCTTCCTCTCCCTCTTCTTCTTCTTCTTCCCCCTCTTCCTCTCCCTCTCCCTCTCCCTCTCCCTCTCCCTCTCCCTCTCCCTCTCCCTCTCCCTCTCCCTCTCCCTCTCCCTCTCCCTCTCCCTCTCCCTCTCCCTCCTCTTCCTCTTCCTCTTCCTCTTCCTCTTCCTCTTCTTCTTCTTCTTCATCTTCTGTCTTGGCACTCGATTTATCCCAACCAACGTTTGCATGGATGGGGGCACACCATGCACGCCTGGATATCATTGCACATGTTCAGAAAGACAGCAAGAAGGGAGTCTCACAAGCCATTAAGGGGAAATTACCAATGCATTTTTCTCTTGGCCTCTGGTACATTAATAAGAGAGGTTACAAACTGGCAGGGAGCAGAGGGTGCTAACACCACAAGTGGGACAGTAGAGGCTGCCAGTGCAGCTGTCTGACTTCACAGTCGTAGACATGCCTTAGCAGCTTCAAGGCTGCACGTGGGGAAATGGCCCACAGAAGTCTTAAGAAAATCAGTAAGAATTGCCAAGTTAGTGATTCAGGGACGGGGTGGCGTGAGGTTCAAAACAAGGAAATGGTAAAGGTATCCTGGGAGTTGGTGAACACAGCCCACAAGGAGCCAATTCGTCTCCACAAACCTGGGAAGTGGTTGGCTGGTGCCTCTGTGCAGGGATCTGTTGAAGGGCTTGTGCCTTGGCTCTGATCCTTCATGCATTTGACAGCTTCTGCTGAGGCTGTGTCCTGCACCTTGACTTTGAACATGATTCCTGTTGTTGCTGCTGAGATTCCTGGCTGTCTTTGTTTTGTTTTGTTTTTTATCAGCAACACCTGACTGATATGGTTAACTGCAAAGTCCTTCATCTTACTCATTCAGGAAAGGCTTTGTGTGCCAGGTGCTCTGACAGGTGACAGGTGCTCTGACAGGTGACAGGTGCTCTGACAGGTGGCCAGCTGATGGAAACGGGCCAACATTTCAGATTTACTGATTTCTAAGATTGCAAACGTTGTTCCGGGCACAGGCCTGAGAGCTGTAACTGTGTGGAGGTTATTTCTCCTCTCGTTGCTATGACAAAATGCCTGAGAGAAGTGAAGCCTGGGAGGAAGGGTTTCTTTTGGCTCATGGCTTGCTGGTGGCAGTCACGGTGGGGAAGGCATGGTGGCAAGAGTGAGAGGCAGATGATCACACTGTTCCTGCAGTCAGGAGGCAAAGAGAGAGGAATGCTGGTCCTCAGATGGCTCTTTCCTTTTTATTCAGTACAAGGTCCCAGACATGGTGCCACCACATTTGAATATCCTACTACCTCAATCTAAAAGATTCCCACCAGACACATCCAGAGGGTTTTTTTTCCCATTATGATTCTAAACCCCATCCAGTAGAGAGTCTGAATTCACCAGGACAGTAGGTATATCAGCATATGCAAGGGGCTCCTATCCCGACTCACTGAAAGCAAGGCGAGCCAGAAACTTCTCCCAAAATTGATGGTTAAAGGGACGGTAGATCTCATTTTTCAACTGACCAGTGGGAAGAAGAGTTTTCAGTGGCAACTAGGATGAAGTCTCTCATCCCAACTCAGGTTGAAGCCAGATGGAGGGAGGGAGGCTCTCGGGGCATCTCTGCTGAGCAACGAAGGTCCCAGAGTTTTGAATCTTAAGAGGATGGTATTTCAGGCAGGCAAGGAGACAGAAACCCTCAAAAACGATTCTATGTATCATTGGAAGTAACAGTGGAAGATGGAGGGGCAGGTATGGGGCCTCGAGGGACCCAAGCAGGAAGGCATTTACACGCCAACCAGAGAGGTTTAAACTGGATCCCTGGAAAGGAATTAGGAAGCCATCGGAAGTTTGAGCAGGGCGGCATAGAGTTTCCATTTGGAAATTTTAGAAAGGTGTTTTAGGTGAAGCCAAGGGGGGGGGGAGGGAGATGGGTGAGGCACCCTGGAGGAGGGGCAGTACCACCCGGAGGCACCAGGAGAAAGACACGAACCTCCTCCAGAAATTAAATCTGCATATTGTGCGTCTATGAGCTCCTGCAGCCCCGCTCTTATTGTTTATTTTATACAATTATTCCATTTATTATTTATTAATTTGCACAAAATCAGCTCAGAGAGGGTAGATAAATGTCCCCAAGTCTCATAGCTGGTGAACTTAGGGCTAAGGACCTAAGAAGTTGGAATGCATGTAAGGATGGAAACTTACCCACAAACCCACTGTTTTTTTTTTCCCATTCCATAACTCATCAACCAGCAAAGCCCCCACTGTGTGTATGCTCCGAGCTGAAAAACTCTTGGAGAATGAATTCTTCAAGAAGTTCCCATCCCAAAGGCCAGAGTTTCCATGATTTGGATGAGAAAGCTGAGGTCCTGGAGGGTGGGGTGATGACTAACTTTTATGTCAAGCTACCAGGGATACTGCCAAGGCTGAAGACCTCAGAGAGGCTGGGGCACGAATAACACCAGTAAATGTCGGGCAATGAGCCTGACTCCACCGTGAAATGTTTGGTGAGAAGTTGGCCTATTTAGGCCTCAGTTTCCCTAATTTCCCAGCCAGCCAGCCAGCCCTTATGGACAAGTCATTCTGGTATTCCAGCCATGGTAGGGCACTTGTAAGTGACAGGAAGATTCCCATCCCTCAGGCTTCAGGAAGACTTGGGGGCACACAGACCTGCCTCTCCCTATCTCCTGGCTGTACACCCTGTGAAGGCCACACAACATCTAAGTCCCCTGTGGCACACTAGCTGAGCTGCCTCTCTCCCTCCTCCCCCGCCTGCCTGCTCTGCTGTTTATACACTGTGCACAAAGCTCGCTTTTGCTCCGGTCTCGTGAAACCTGCTCTGTCTCTTCTCGTTTCTTTTCTAGGTGGGTTTGAGCCTGTAATTCGGTTAATTATTTTCCAGAGCAGTGGTTTGGTGGATTTGGCCCAGCGTGAGGAAGAGGCGCAGAGATATAGATCCCGAGAAACCTCTCTCTATCCAGAAAAATCTAATTTCATCATTGAGAAATCTTCTGTCTTAAGCAACTCCCCACTTCTACCACCACCATAAATTTACATATTCTATATGTCTGCAGAACAAAGTGGGTCCCATTTGCATAATGCAGCCGAAGGGGCCGGTGTGCCTCATGAACCCTAATGCAGCAGCCTGAGCTGGGAGCTGTTATTAAGCTGTAGACACCGGCAGGAAGGAGATCCAGATGGATTTCCACTCCAGCCTCATATTGCCTGGCTGCCTGTTACCCAAGGCCCAGGTCCCAGGCTACAGTGGATCCCAGAGCTGGGGGCAGTCAGCTGGTTGGCCCTCACGTCAAGTCTGCAGGCTGGTGGAGAGTGGGCAGCTTTAGATTTCCATGCTGACAGCATGAGCAGCTGCTTGCATTTTGGAGAATTTTGTGATGTTACTTTTGCCCCGGCATGGTGCCTCTCCCTACTCTGTCAGAGGGTCACTATGTAGCCCAGGTTGGCCTTAAACCACAATGCTCCTGTTTTAGTATCCCCATGCTGGGACCGAAGGCTAACCCAAATACTTGATAGGTTTAAATCAGGTTAATCCATAAATCTGTCCCACTTTCCAGGCAAAAGCACTATGGGCCCCTCGGTGAGTGCAAGATAGGCTGAATTAGCCCACAGCATGAGACAGAACTGAGGGCCTGGGTGAATCACCCAGGCCTTATTCCTTGTGGTTAATGATGGGTCCTGTGGCTTTAATTCCTCCAAGCAAATGCCTTTCATTTTCAGGGAGTTGATGCTCCTGGTGGGTTAGATGGGGCTTTCAGGGTTGCTCAGTGCCAGAGTTCAACAGGGAGCCACTTCTTGGGACACAGGTGTGCCAGAGCTACTGTGACACAAGTGTGTTATAAGGCTGTTGTAACAAAGGTGTGTTATTGGGCTGATGTCACACATGTGTGTTATATGTCTCCTGTCACACAGGTCTATTATAGGGCTGTGGTCACACAAGTGTGTTCTAGGGCTGATATCACACAGGTGTGTTATTGGACTGCTGTCACACAGGTGTGTTCTAGGGCTGATGTCACACAAGTGTGTTCTAGGGCTGCTGTGACACAGGTGTGTTATTGGGCTTCTTTGATGCAGGTATACTAAGGATTGTCACACAGGTATTCTGTCTTAGACTGCTACATTGGATCCTCAAGACCCAGGCTGGCTGCATCAGACTGAACGGCTTAGAAATTTGGAGTAGAAATTTTTCAGTAGGGAATCTTAAGGAGACCTGGGCTTTTTTTGCAGTAGTCTGGGTTCAGCTCTCTGAGTAGCCCTCATGAAGGCCAAGGGTTTCTTGTTTCTAGGGAAGCCCTATTGCTTGTAGAGGGGTGTAAGCTCACAAAGGAAACTGTGACTGAATCCAGCTTAGCTCATGAAACCTCTGCCAAAGGGCAGCCTTTTGCTTCTGTGTCCTGACATCACCATGGTGTGGACCTGTGTCATCTGGAGGACGTTTGTAGTGAGGTTCAATCCTCAGGACCATGGGGGAGAAAGAGCAGAGAAGACCGGGGAGGAAAAGGAAAGGAAGGGTTGAGGGAGGGGAGGGGAGAGGACAGGAGGGAGGAGGGATGGGAGAGGAGGGAGGAGGGAGAGAAGCAAAGAGAAAGAGAGAGAATTGTAACATGCAGACATGCTAGCTCATTTAATTACCATCGCATAGCTAGAGTGGCTTATATTATGTACTCTGTTCTGAACCCACACCTGTGCCAGGTTGTGACCCAGTGTTCCCGTGTGAGGTACACACCAACACACTTCGTCTCAAATCTGCAACAAAGGGCATGCCTTGAGAATGTCCACAGCAGAACCATCTGATACCTAAAACTAGGAAGTACCCAGGTGCCCAGCCATTCTTGAAAGTCTTCTCTGCAACAGGATGCCAGTTCCAGCCACTTCCTGTTTTATAAAGGAAGTTTCACTGAGACTCAGCTGTCAATCTCCTGTTACCTGTGGTGGCTTTGGAACTACATCAGCAGAGTTGTGGTCACAGCGGACAGGAGATCTATAAAGCCCGAAGGGTTTCCTTATCTGGCCCCTTTCGAATAAATGTGTCACACTTCCTGCTCTGCAGACATGAAGATGAACAACCTGAAACTTCCTGAAGACTGTGGGTGATGCCCCCTATGACATCCTGAGCAGACAAGGCAACCTCGTCAGGACATAGTAACAGACACTTGAGGCAGAGGGCCATGGTCAGCCATTGGAGGAGGACACAGCGACCTACCTGATTCTGGATCATGGTGGGGAGATCTAGGGCTGAGTCTTTGAAGCTCACTCATCAAGACACATGCTCGCACATTTTTCCAAGTGCTGAGAACCTTCTGCCTGCGTTCCCTTCGTGAGAACCTCAGACAGCACACTGTCAAGTGGGAAACAGACAACAGACAACTTTAACTTTCAAACGTGAGCACACATTTTCACTTGCTCGGCAAATGTATTGATCACTCCGCCGAGCAGGTGCAGCTCACAGGAGAAGAAGTCGGAGCCACCACCTCCTTGCAGCTTCGAGGTCCTGTGTGCCTACAGGACAGGGACCTGCAGACTTGCACCCAGGCTTACACTTTTCTAACTGCTGTCCCTCCCCCTTCTACTGTCACCACTGGGTCCTGCTTACCACAGACAGGTATCAGTCTAGGTGACACTACCCAGAGGGAATGTGGACCTTCAGAGAGACACCAGTCTTGGCTGAGCAGAATTGCTGTCTTCTCAGTGGCCTTGATTTGGGCTCAACTTTAAAGGCAATGACACTAAAAGCCTGATGTGTTAGGAGTCTTCGAACTTAGGGCCCTTTGTGATCACTTGTCCTGTGACCAGGCCACCTCATTGTTCCATCTTTCTTTGTGTGTGTGTGTATATGTGTGGTGTATGTGTGAATATGCCTAGTCATGTCTCAACATGAAGCTCCCGACTCAGGTTTGTAGCAGCCAGCCTCCCCCTCGTCCCCTGGACCTTCCATATCAGCCTCCAAGGAGCACTGAGAGAGTCTAGCCATGTCACACCCATAATACAGATGGGATAACTGAGGCCCAGTACAGTAAAGGTTGTCCAAGGATGCTCAGCTTGCAAGTGGCCAAGGCAGGATGTGACCCCAACCTATCTATCCCAAGGTTGCCAATGTGGCTACCGCATTGCAGGGCCTGGCTCTGGAGTCCTCATCCCCAACTCTAGGAGAGAGTCTGTGGTTGCACATCGGACCATGTGCCACTGTGTATCTGCAGACATAGAAAGAATGCTGACTGGGTCACAGCACAGATCCAACGCTCAGTGACTCGCTTTTATCTATTGCCACCAATTAATGTGACACCTACCTCTATCTTTGTACTACTGTTCTCTTGGAATTAAAGAGACTGACGCCCTAGGTCTTTTGTAAAGAAAGAGGCTGCTCCACCAAAGCCATTTAGTATGCTAAGCAGGTTCCTGCTTCCTGTGAAGTACTAGTGCTGGCTTTGAGACGTGGAGATACATTCAAATTAACCCCATGCTATTCCTCTTCCAGATCCCCTCCTAGGGCTGACTCCTGAGCACAGACATCACTAACTCAGCAGGAGTGCAGGAATGGCTTCCCCACTGCCTTAGACTTGGGGAGGGCTCTGCTTTTGTGCCAGCCCTGCAGGTCGATAGAGCTCAAATACAATCGAGCCCCTCCTAGCCCTGACAAAGGGCCCCTTAGAACCGGGTCTGACTGGCTCCCTCCTGGAGCTCCATAAACACAGGTTGTTCAGTCAGTAAGCTGTTCACTCAGTAAGCGACTACATCTCAGCCTGTGATGTCAGTTCTGAGAGGATGGCACCAGGTAAAGCCAGCATCATTGTCCTTGGGGAACATGAGTTTTATGAGAGACGGATAACACAGATGATCAAGTCTGTTTCGTATCAGGGAGACAGGGCCAGATGAGGCAGGCTTAAAGAACAGATAGGCACCTGTGCTGGTGTCTGGGGCTTGTAATGGACTTACAAGGGACTTAATGGTGAGACCGGTGGATCCTGACACAATTTCAAAGCTAAGAGACTCTGAGGTTAGGGAATCCAGGCTCTGTCCATGTTAGAGGCCACCAAGCTGCAGACAATGGGATCCTCCAAGCATCTGGGAAGCTGAGCCCACTCCTAACTATGGAACGGACTACAGGAAAGAGACCATGTGTACCTGTAGTGATCTGACCTCCCGCACGTAAGCCGTTCCTTCCCTGAGGTGAGCCCCAGCCGTCAGCTTCACTGGGGAACTGTGAGCAACCATAAAGTATTGGTGTGGGCTGGGCAGCCAGATGTTCCGTGTACCTCCTGTGCTTTTGGTCCATCTGGGCAAAGTTCAATCGCAACTTGACCGTGAACTTGGACTGCTGAGTCTCTTGAGGAATCTCCCTGCTCTTCCCTGTGTCTTTCCCACGCCTGTCCTTTCCCCATCAACAGACTCTCCCATCTTGGCAACAGAGGCAAAAGGGCTAGACACTCCACCAGCTCTCCTCAAGCGCGAAGGGCTGCCCTCGGAGTGCGTTGACCTGCCTCTTTCCTGGCCTCTTGAGGACCCTACCTCTTCCGAGAGCCACAGGCCATTGCACAATAAACCTTTATCAATATGACTCCAATAAATGTTTCAGCTCGCATATAAATTCCAGCACCCGCACCGCACAGCGGAGGAGACCTGCTCAATGCTCAGCCCATAAAGAAGTAATAATGTAGTTAAAAGGTGGGGCCCGTCACCCTCGTAAAGCCAGGAATCGATGCAGGGGAGCTGAGGACAGCAGGCAGCGGAACCTGCTTGCCTCGCTACAGCCAAAGCAGAGGACACCACATAGGAGTGAACTGCGGATCTGGGGAGGGGGTTCTCAGGCCTGGGGGAGACCCCAGCTGAGGGATCATTATTCCGGAGTCTCGGTGAATCACCTGTCAAGGGATCTACTTTCTGTCTCCAGGCCAGCCAGACTCCATTAGGTCCCTTCAAGTCAGTAAGCCTCAGTCTTCTCCCCAGGAAAATGGGCAATGGATTCTTTGTTCAGAAAATAAAGATGTGAATGGACACTATGACTCTGATATTGAAGGGGCTCAAAGTCCCAAGGCAACCCAGGATGGACATATATGCACCAATAGAAGGAGGAGGCACCCCTGGAGGGCGACAGGGAGTTGTGGGGACTAAAGAAAACAGGCTCCTCATGGCTCTGACTCCTGCTGCAAACCCCAAAACGATCTGAATTTCTGGACTTGGATGAGTGGGTTTAGAGTTTTCACAAGTCTGCTAGGGTTAACAATACGTGTTCATACTGACCACACATTCCCGTAGAGATACTTTCAACACAGAGGGAGTGGTTGGGCTGACATGCTCACAGACATGCACACACATGCTCACATACACACATACACAGACATGCGTGAGCACACACACGTGTACACACACATGCAGAAATACAGCAGAGAATGGGGCACTGAAGCTCAGACTCTCAGCTCTGTTGCTGTGGGTCTCCAGGCCCATTACGGAGCCTCTCTAAGTTCCAGTTTCAAAGTTAATAGTTCCCACTCGTGGGGTTTTTATAATCAAGGACTACTCTCCCAAAACACGTAAGACAAGGTGTTTGGGACCCAGTGTGCTCAGAGGTTGGCTACTGCCTGCTTTGAACAGACCTTAAAAGCATGCCAGGGATGGATGGTAGGGGGTGAAAGGGTGGAGGACCAGTACTACCCTGAGGTCATGCTTTCCAAATGTGTCACCCTCCTAGGGATCAGCTGTTTTCATTGACCAACTGCGGCAGTCATTGGATAGGGCATCAAGGAGCAGAGGTCAAGGGGCAGAGGTCAAAGGGCAGAGGTCAAAGGGCAGAGGGACACGTGCCTCTGAGGATAGTTGCTGACCATGTCAGGTGTTTTGAAACATCCTGGATTCACTGTTTCTGGTGTGTGTGTTTGTCAATCTCTTCTCTGTGTATTCCACAGAGTTGAACAAACTTGGGCTTTCTGTCCCCAAAGGGGGGGGGGAGAACACAGTCTTAAGGGCAGACAATGACCCTCATCAAGGGCTACACAGATGTGTGTCCTAGCCCAGCTTGGCAACAAGGTGAAGCAGGTACCAGGGTGTCCTGGTATAAGATACTGGGAAAGGTTTCCTGTGGAAGTGAGTGTGGCCGAGGAAGTCAAGGCACTCGGAGAGTCTGTGATGGGAAGAATCATGGAGCAGTTGAAGGGCGTAGAGTACAGCATAGGAAACTGTGCAGTCACCCCAAGGTTTCCATGAACACTGCCACTTGGTGACTGTGCTGAAGAATCTCAAACTGTAGTTTGAAGTCCTCTTAATAAAAGTTACTGGTCCCTGAGGTTTGTCTCGAGTGGGGCATCTCAGGTAGGATTCTCTGGAGACACAACTCTTGAAAGCTTATGTTCGTGGGAATGTGAGGTTCTAGCAGCCTTCAATCTTGGGAAGCCAGCTTGCCTTCCTTCTCCCACCCCAGACACACACATGTAACCCAGGATCTCTGCAGTGGCTCCTAGGGGGAGAACACAGAATGGGAAGTACTTGCTCCTCCCCACGCCACTGTGGGGAGCATGAGCTCCCACAGGTCTAATTTTAATTTATTTACTGACGTTGTCGTTATGGTGTGCGCTCGCCGGGGCAGGTGCCACAACACGCGTGTGGAGGTCAGAGGACAATTCTGAAGAATTGATTTTCTGCTTCTATCTTTACTTGGGTTCCGGGGATCAAACATGGGTCACCAGGCTGGTGAGCGTCAAACAGCTGTCCCCTGTTGAGTACGGGGCCTCAATACACATGCACCTTTCTTGTCTAATCTTGACCTTGGGTTCAAACAGTTGACATATAAGAAACCCGAGGCTCAGAAGGGCAAGGCAACCGACCAACCAGAGCATCACACACAGCAGAGGCAGCACCCTTCTATTTCTAGGCTGCCCTTCCCCCTGCAATGGCTGTGGTTATGTCCAGCTGGTACAGGGTAGCAGGTGGGAGAGGCCAGATATGTGGACTGTTACGGTCAAGAGGTCAGTCCCACCATGGAACCAACAGTGAGAATTATTGGACAAGCCAATTTTGTTTTGATTTTGTTTTTGTTTTTCGAGACAAGGTTTCTCTGTGTAGCCTTGGCTGTCCTGGAACTCACTCTGTAGACCAGGCTGGTCTCAAACTCAGAAATCTGCCTGCCTCTGCCTCCCGAGTGCTGGGATTAAAGGCGTGCGCCACCACTGCCCGGCGACAAGCCATTTTCTCTTTGAGGCTCTGCATCTCTTTCTCTGTAGATGGTGGTAGAACTCCTGCCTGTCTAGTCTTGAAAAACCACAAAAATATAATGTGTAGACAAGGGGAAGTAGCAGCTATATATGTAGGCCAAGCCTCTGACACTTGCTGTTTAGCCACCAACCATAGGCATTACTCATAGCCAGCACAAATGAAAACACTCAGCCAGTACGGCATGAGGACACGCAGCTCACTGGTGCTTTGTGCAGTTTTGCTCATTGTCCCAAACACAGTGGGTATCCTGAGAACCAGCCCAGGTTAGCCCTAGGGAAGATGAATGGAACAATATACCCAAGGCCATCCAGCCATCGGGGAGAGCAAAGCCAGATCAAGACTGAGCCTTGTGCTGAAGAGATGGAGGCAAAGATGAAAGGCCCCACTTTCTCTGGAGATGTTGGTGGTAGGGACAACAAGAGTTGTAAGTTCAAACTCCTCCTGCTTCTGTCCTCGATGCTCATGGTGTGTTTACAGTTCTCCCATCTGGATGCCGGGTTGTCCTATTTCATCTGCTGGTCATGGCCTTGGGCCTCCTATAGCCAGAGAAAATGAAGAGAGAGGCCACCATTCCCACAATGCCGTGCAAAGACCTCTTGCAAGTGACAGCAGGTGCTTACATCATAAAGCCACTGAGCTTGGGGCTGTTGGCTCTTCAGCCATCGCTGGCAGACACAATTTGGTTTCTTTACCTTCCTTTTTTTTTTTTTTTTTTTTTTAGAGATTTGTCCTATTTTTAAAAATTATCCCTATGTGTGTGTGTGCACGTGCGCACATGGTTACAGGTGTAAGTGGAGGATAGAAGAAAGTATGTACCCTCAATACTGGAGTTACAGGTGGTTGTGAGCCACCCTGTGTGGCTGCTGGGAACTGAACCCAAGACCCTTGTAAGAACTGGGTGCTGGGAACTGAACCCAGGACCTTTGTAAGAACAGTGTTTGTTCTCTGGGCTGAGTCATCTCTTTAGTCCAGTTACCTCACTTTCTAAGACTGCGGTCTTGGGAAAAAAAAGTTCAAATCTCTGAGCCTCAGTTTCCCCATTTGTAGAGGATTCGGATGGTGGGGCGACTTCCCAGAATTCCATGGAGATCAAATAGGAGAAGGCACCCGTGGTCAGTGACACAGCTCTGGCCTGCAGACAGTGCCTAAGAGGCAGAGCTTCTGTCTAGGAAGCCCTCCACCTCAGTCGCCCTGGGACTATAGTGTGCTATCTGCTCCCAGGCAGTACTTCAGACAGATCTGTAATTAAACAGCCACTAAGCTAATAGCCCTGGGAACTTCAAGCTGTGCCCTGGCCCCTGGACCCCACTGGAGCCCTGGGCCAACCAGGGCAGGGCCAGCACCAGGGTGGGCGGCCCTAGCGTAGGTTGAGTTCAGTGGTGCAGCTCTCCCTGCTTGCTGGAGCTTGCGTGTTTACATACATCCCATAATCACCATCTGCACAGCCAGCGGCGTTTGTTGCAAATGGCCCATTTCCATCTGTTGAAGCAATTTCCTCAGAGGAATTCGCGTTGATCACTTTTTTATGCAAAGCTTTTGTGGAGACCATTTTTCCCCCCAATGGTTTTTAATAGGTCTAAATATCTGAGGCGCAGGGAGGGGCCTCACAGGAAGGAGGCCATGCAGGGAATGGTGGCTGTGGGCAGCCAAGGTGGGGGAGGCTGAGTTCTCCTGAACCCTACCTGTATTCCTCATCTGTGGCCCCCAAACCCATCACTGTGATGGGCCCCAGCCTGGGCCATACCATGTCAAATATTTATTGTTTAGAATTCTTCTGGAGCCAGCAGCCCCTGGCTAATGGAAGAGGCCTCGCAGGGAGGGAGACCGGAGTGTAGTAATTGGCCGAGCAACTGGTGATTCCACTCTGAGCTCCGTACCTGAAAGGACCAGATGGGCGATTTTGCATATTTTTGACAGCTGTAATGAACAGGGCAGCTCCGTATTGATTAAATGTCTGAGAAATTAGTGGAGCCCTCGGGAGCTCTGTTATTTACTATATCTGCTCAAACCTCAGCAAAGTTTACATAAGCAGAAGTTGAGATCCTTGAAATCCTTGAAATGTGATGATAAATACATTCCAGGGCCCCAGCCCCTCGAATGCAGAGGGGAAGGCAGACTGCAGCTTTGGTTACTGAACTCCTGGGGGGGGGGTGGCACACTGCTGTCTGCATCCCTGGTTTACAGTAGGGTGCCAGGCACACAGTAGGTGCCCAGGAAGTGGCTATTCCTTAGTAGACAGTAGACAAGAAATCTAAATTTAAGTCCTGGACTTGTGTGGGTAACAGGCTTCCAGAAGCCAAAACCCTACAACACCCCGTCATTCAACTAGACCCTGATTCTTTCCACAAACAAGGCATTAGTGTGTATGGGTGCCTTCCACCAGTACTACCCCCGCACCTTGACTCTGCAGAATAGATTTTGCCTCCTTGGGGCTTTAATGTACCAGGTTATAGCTCAAGGGAGAACTCTGATGAACTGTCTACTTGTTCCCAAGGAGATTCATACATACTGAAACTGGAGAATCATAGTGCAATCTGGAGTCCTAGATGTGAATCCTGATTCCACCCCCATCAAGCATCCATGAGTCCATTGCTCAATACCGCACCATGAGTCCCTGTGTCCAAATTCCCGCCCCTCCCCCCATCCACAGCTGGCCAATGAAATTCACCTGTGAGAGCTGAGAGCTCCGTGTCTGTGAGCCACAGGTCCTCACAGGGGCCATCCAGGAGTATTGCTTTGCCATTCCAAGAGCTATCTGCCAGGAAACAGAACCACAGACTCAAGAATGTACAGCTATCCATGGTGCTGTCCCCGGTGGAGGTGGAGGGAAGGTGGGAGGAGAAGAGAAGGGGGAAAGACATGCCCTTGGCTAAGCACACAGGTATTAGGCACCACAGACTGGCCTGGTGTGAGGGGTCTTGTCAGCTCTATGGTTGTCTTTAAGCATAATCACAGAAGGCAAGTGGGACTTGATGAATTATTTGACCCTCCATAGGAACAAGGAGACTGACCAGCAGAGTAGACAGGTGGGAGATGTGCTGATGGCAAGATGGCAGTGAGGGTGATGGCAATCAGGTGACAACACTGGATATGATTCAGGTGCTACAGACAGGCTCAGAGCTCATTCAGTCAGACTACAGGCTCTTGAAGACATTTGTGTGCAAGACCCTAGTTTGTTACCTTGATGGATAAGTTGGTGGATGGATGGATGGATGGATGGATGGATGGATGAGTAGGTGGATGTGTGGATGGATGAGTAAATGGATGTGTGGATGGATGGATGGACAGACGGACAGATAGATGAATGGATCTATGAATGAATGAGTGGGTGACTGAGTGGGTGGATAGATGCATGGGTGGATGGATAAATGGATGGATGGATGGATGGATGGATGGATGGATGGATGGATGGATAGATAGATGAATAGATAGATGGGTGAATGGGTGGATAGGTAGATGGATGAATAAGTGGGTGGATGGATGGATGATGGATGGATGGATGGATGGATAAATGGATGGATGGATGGATGGATGGATGGATGGATGGATGGATGGATAGATGGGTGGATAGGTGGATAGGTGGATGGATGAATAAGTGGGTGGATGGGTAGGTGGGTGGATGGATGAGTAGATGGATGGGTGGATGGATGGATGGATGGATGGATGGATGGATGGATGGATGGATAAGTAGATGGATGGATGGGTAGGTGGGTGGATGAACCGACAAACAGACAGGTAGGTGAATGGAGGATAGAAAGAAGGAGGGATAAAAACAGAATAGATTGAAGAAAGATGAATGGAGGGAAGATGGGAACGGAAGAAGCAAGGACACAATATGTAAAAGGAAGGGAGGGTGATGAGGCCACAAGAGCTCAGGCTCTACAGGACCAGAAGGAGAGGTGAGGAAGACGCCAAGCCTCACTGTACTGTGAACTCTGCCAGGCAGGACACGGGACTGGGATGCACTCGCTGTGTGCATCATGGAATGTTACCATATTTCATTCATTTCTCCTCCAATTAGGTAAAAAGCCCGTTCCATTAACAGCTACCCTTGCAGATCCAGACAAAATTAACTCCTGGTGCCTCATCTCAGCAGCAGGGCAATTGATTCTTCCCCATAATCCGCTGATTTCATTAGCAATACATTTATTTGGTACATGCATTTTTGCCATACTGCTGCAAGGAAATGGCCCTGCAAGGTACGGGCTGTGGGGGAGCACTCGGAATATTAACCAAATCGCTATCGCAGCCGTGGCGTTGCTTAAAGATCATATGTAAATCAAATGTCAGGGGAGAACGCTGGAGCTGGGCTGTCAGGAAACAATTTAGCAGTGGTTAAAGGCACAGCTCATGGCTGGGTGAATCGTGAACTTTGAGAATGGAAATCTAGTCTGGCTTCCACTGTGGAGCCAATGAGACCTAGAGGAGAGAAGATGGGGGGCTGTGGAACCAGGGCTCTCCGTAGTCTACAACAATGAAAATCAAACAAAAAGCGTGTGTACTTTTAAATATTTACCGATAGCTGCACTGTTGAGTTCCTGATGATGAGTTTGGCCTGTGGAAGAATCCTACCATCCTGTCTACCCTGCTCCAGGAACAGGGGAGGATAATGCCATGGAAAATTAGAAATGTGTAGAAAGGTGTCCAGAGAAAGCACGTACACGGCAGAGAAAGCTCTGGTGTGTGTATGGCATGTCCCAGAACACGGGACCGGAGATTCTGCTCTTGGCAACTGACACTTGCCACTTGGGGTGTGTGTGTACACGCATGCATGCACATATATGTGTGTGTTTTTATGTGTGTGTGCATGTGTCTGTGTGAATGTAGGAACGTGTATACAACTAAGCACATGTGTTGTTCAGTGGTCCATGCTCAGTCTCACTTTTCAGAGATTTCTAGCAGAACGGGGTTATTGAAAAGGTCTGCAAGCTCTGAATGGCACCTCAGAAGCATACACATCACAGGTGTCTGGGTGGGGCCCTTCATCTGTGTGTCTCCTGTACCCACTCAGCACGCCTGCTACCCCCAGGACTGTGGGGCTCCTCAACTTCCAGAACTTCAGAGGCTGATTCTTACAGACCTACACCCTTTTCTGTGAGGTCCACTCCTGGAGAGATTGCTTCAGAACCCAAGTCCTGACATTAGCAGCCAGTCCACTGGCTTCTCCAGTCCTCTTGTGTCCTGGACTTGCAGAACCTGTGGTAACAGGGGCAGATTAGAGCGCAGTATGTCTACACTCAGAAGGCAGCAAGTGCCCCTGTCACATCCATCTCCTTTTGTCCTCTGCCATTGCCCCCATGTCTCCCTGGGAGGGTCATTTAAAGCTGATCTTGATCCCCTCCCTAGGACTATGATCAGGGCGTAGGCAACCACTTCCCAGGGCCCTCAATTCCCCTAGGGAAAGTCTTCTCCCTTGGAAAGCCATTAAGGATTTAATTTCTTATCATCTTCTAGTTGAGCCAGCCTGAGTGTTATGAATAATATCCTATTAGCGGAGACATTCAAACAATCACCGCGAACATGTTCTCAGGAGCGATGATGGAGCGTCCTCAGGAATCACCGCTTATCTACAGCCCTCTCAGCACACACTCCATCACGCCCGGCACCGCCAGCCCCTCGGCTGTCTCAGATCTCAGATCAGAAGAGCTCCGGGTGGAAGCCTGCAGACGCTGAGCTAGACAACTCCCAGGGCTGTGGGCCCTGTCTTCAACCCATCTGCCCTAAAGCACAGGATGCACCCAGAGCACATCCAAGCCACAGAGGGAGACTCAAAGTCACAGACATGGAGGGATTCAGTAACAGGTAAACAAGGACCACACACCCTTAGTCAAGAGACTAAGCCAGGCAAAGTTGAACATGGAGAAGATGTATTTGAAGCAAATGAAAATGAGCCAGGCATAGTGAAACCCATCATGCTAGCTATTCAGGAGACTGAAACAGAAAAGTAGAAAACTCAAGCTCAGTCTGGGTTTTGGAGTGAGTTCAATGCCAGCAGAGGTACTTAGTACACAGTACCAGCAGAGGTACTAGGCTGCAAAGTGAATTCAAAGGCTGGCCCAGTAATCCCAGCACTCTGAGGGCTGAGGTAGGAGGATTATAGTGTGGACTACATTCTGAGCAACTACCCTGGGGTAAGACGTCTTATCTTAGAAATACAAAAATAATTGAAAATCAAAGGTCCCTGAGATGGGCAGTGCTCCCAGAAGGTGCTCCATGCAGTTCTCTGGCCACAGAGGTCAGAAGACCGAGCAATTGAGTTCCTTCTTGTCGATGCCCAGGGTCCAGGCTACCTGCAGCAGAAGCACCCATTTGTCTTCTGCTAGCTGCAGGGACACATCCACCAGTGGGAAAGACAGAGACCTCATTTCTCAAGTGACCCTGGTCCCACAAGTCGTTCCTCGGCAGTGAGGGTGTGTTTGTCTACATTGCCTGTTACTTCTGAGCCTCTTGGAGGAAGCCACGGCCACACACACACGTGTAGACATGCTCTATGCAGACAGTTTTCTTTGTTTGTTTCATAGAGTAGCTCTTCTATTAGCACCTCTACTGGTACTAAGTAGATGTACTTCTGATGGTACTGTGTACTAAGTACTTCTGATGGTACTGTGTACTAAGTACCTCAGAGCCTGACCCCTCTTGACTCTCATGGTTGCACTCCATGTTACCATGGGGCCCATGAGCTCAATTTCCTGAGCTACTAAGAGCCCATTGCTGGGCCTGATTCAGAGTTGTCTGTCTTAGTCAGGGTTTATATTCCTGCACAAAACATCATGACCAAGAAGCAAGTTGGGGAGGAAAGGGTTTATTCGGCTTAAATTTCCACATTGCTGTTCATCACCAAAGGAAGTCAAGATAGGAACTCACACAGGGCAGGAACCTGGAGGCAGGAGCTGATGCAGAGGCCATGGAGGGTACTGCTTACTGGCTTGCTTCCCACAGCTTGCTCAGCCTGCTTTCTTATAGAACCCAGGGCCACCAGCCCAGGGAGGGCTCCACCCACAATGGACGGGGCCCTCCCCCCTTGATCACTAATTGATAAAAATGCCTTACAGCTGGATGTCATGGAGGCATTTCCTCAAGGGAGGCTCCTTTCTCTGTGATAACTCCAGCTTGTGTCAATTTGACACACAAACCCAGCCAATACAGGGTCTTTTCTTGTGTGATCTCACACTCCTTAGTCTTTGGGGCTGCCAAGGACTCTCTCTAAGGGTTGGGTGCAGTGTTCGGTTAGAGTGTAGAGGCACTTGGACTCACTGAGTCCCAGGATTAAGCCTGGTGGTAATTCCACATTGCAGAGACCATGAGCTGCAATTTCTTCATGTAGGTGAATCCAGGAGAGAAGGATCTACCATCTACAAAGCCACCTCGTAGCAAAGCATAGCCTATAAGATCCTGGTCCTTTACAACCATCCAGACTTTCCTCCATCCCAGTGTGACCATCCCATAGCCTCCCAAGCAGTAGGATTACAGGTGTGAGCCAGCACACCAGGCTCTGCTTTCATCCTAATCAGGTGACTCCTGTTTCTGCAAGGGAACACTTGGGTCCCGAGAACGCAGCCAGGTTTGAAGCTTCCTCTGGTCCCCCTGTCCCAGTGCAGGCTCCTCCTCCTCCTCCTTTCCCACACCCCCCTTCTAGTCCTGTTCTTCAGAGCAGCTGGGGAGAGGGCAGTGTGGAGACGCTCCCTCCTTGGGCCACTTGCATGCTTAAATGCTTCTCTTCCGTTCTCTCTGACCTTGGGTGGCTGCGGTCGCGTAAGTGAACAGCGATAGACTCTCTGTCACCGTTCAGTGCCCAGGGGAATGGTTTAAGGCCTTCAACTGGTGTATTTTTATGCAGACCATAATTTCCTTTAAGACCTTCACTGCGTCCCCGCAGCCTCCCTGCCCTCTCCTCCCAGGAGTGCACTCAGAAGAAAAGCCACCGCTAATGAGGAGACAGGGGTTTCCAGGCAGGCCAGCTGCATCACCCCAAGCCTGTGCGGCTCTGCTGTCATGGGGTCTCCGTTCTGCTCCCCGAAATTCCCATCCGGAAATGGTGGTGAGCAGGGTCTGCTCTGGGGGCCCAGGACAGGGAAGGCAAGCACTGTGCTATGCTAAAATCAAGAGACAGGACAAGCACTGTGTGGCTTGCTTACTGTCACGCTGAGACCCAGGGCACAGCAGGATCCAAAGCCCAGGAATTCTGGTTCTGTGCACAAGGCCAAACTACCTTTCAGCAGGCATTGAGGAGAAAGTTCAAAGCTGCCCGTATCTCTATTCCTTCAGGGCTTGCTGCTGTTGCTGGGTCAGAGGCCAAGCCCTTCCCCACTGTGCCTCTAGTTCTCCTGGTATCTTTCTTCTCTGCCTTAAACATTTATAGTCCCCCTCCACCCCATCAAACACAGCATCGCCAGGCCTGACAATGACATCATCACTGTCTCTCTGCCACAGTAGATGCGATCTCCACTTATCTCTGTGTGTTTACCCAGGTGGACTTCTTATCTTGTGATGATCTCGTTCATGCATGCTAAAACGTGTACTGACTGACCTCATTCATAGAATCCAGTACGCTAAAACCTGTGCTGACTGACTGACTGACTGAGTTGGTGCAGGGTCAGAGCAAGATATCGAGGTTCAGCATCAGGATGAAATAGTTAAATTCATCTTCAGGTCCAAGATCTCAAGGGCATCAAAACAAGAATCTGTTACAAACAAAATCTAAGTGTCTTAAGTGCAGCATTGTGAAGAGCCACCGAAAAGCCCAAAGGCAGGAACAGTGTCATAACTCACTCACTAAAACACAGTCTGTTGAGACTGCTGAGGTCTTTAGTGTCCCTTGTATTTTTGTCCCCAAGTCTTACCTTCCTCCTGCGCTGACTGGTTTCTGTCCCTGTTTTCCCACCAAACATGTCTGGGACCCCAGGAGAGATCATCAGCCTCTCCAGTCCTGTCTGTTCTCTTGGGTAAAACTGGAATGGTCTTCGTGAAATCCTTCATCATCTGAGTTGGCAAAGAAGAGGCACCGGGATACAACAAAGACATGGACCTGACAATCTCTGGGTAAGGAAAGTGAGTGCCTTGGGTCAAGGCACAGTGCTAGGCTTTGAACACTCATCTGTGCTCTCCTTGGGTCTCCCCAAGGCCACCTGTGTCAGCAAGTTAAGGCTAAGACAGGGGAAGGGGAAGGAGCAGATGGACTGGGATCCAGGCACCGAGGTCCCAGCTGAGACCCTTCCCTGAGTCACAGTGGTGTCTGGAATCTTCAGAGACTTCTCTCTCACAGAGTAAGATGAGACATGGGTGAACTGCAGGCTCCACAAGGCACCCACAGTGGCTACACAGGAAGGGTCTACCCTCCCTCCACGTGTAGCCTCTCACCTTGTGCTGTCTGCCTGTGACCTCTCTGATGTGTGGATCTCCATAGTCTTCTTGCTAAACGGAACAGTGAGGCAGGCCTTGGGGAGGGATAGGTGTGTGTGTGTGTGTGTATGAGAGAGATACACAGAGCGAGACAGAAAGACAGAGAGAAAGCAAATGTGTGAGTATGTGTGAGTATGAGTATATTCATGTGTGATGTGTGTG
>JANHMN010000023.1:39765948-39785298 GCA_030674055.1 Rhabdomys pumilio | reverse complement strand
TGTGTGTGTGAGTGTGAATATGTGTGAGTGTGTGAAAGTGTGTGAGAGTGAGTGTGTAAGACTTAGTGTGTGAATTTGTGTGTGTGAGTGTGAGTGAGTGTGTATGTATGTGAATATGTGTGTATTTGGGTGCGTGTATGAGTGTGTAGGTGTGTGAGTATGTATGAGTAGCTGTGTGAGTGTGTGAGTGTATGTGAGAGTGCATTTGTGAGTGTGTGTGTATGTGTGTGTGTGTGTGTGTGTGTGTGTGTGAGAGAGAGAGAGAGAGAGAGAGAGAGAGAGAGAGAGAGAGAGAGAGGAAGGGAGAGAGTATGTGTTCCCAGCTAGACTGGAGCTCTCTCCCAGTAGACCTGGCTGGCCTTTTACTCGCAGAGATCTTCCTGCTTCTGCCTCCCAACCTTGTTGGGAAAACGTTTTAAAAACCACCCCAGACGTCCAGCCTCATTGGTTCTCATGAGACAAAAGGTAATATGGAAAGAGCTGACACTGCAAGGTCAGACGTGCCTTTGACTGTGCTGCACGCCCTTGCAGAGCCTTCCCAGGGCACAGCATTTACTTACTGAAGAGAAGCCACCAGATTACAATGACCCCATCCTTACAGCAACTGAAATCCACACTCCATTCTCAGGAACCCCAGGTGGCATTTCCCATGCTCTCCTGCAGGGGGCACTTGTTTCCACATTACTTCCTGAGTCTGGGAGACTTGTTCTGGCTAGACAAATGCTGGAAGATCCCAGTGTTCTCATGTTCACATCTGTAAAGGGGATGCTGGTAACACCTGTGGCATGGCACAGAGAGGGGTTTGCGAGTGCTGTAAGTTTCAGGGCCTTCCTGAATCGTGTGACTCTCCCTTTTACCTCCAGTGGGGAGGGTTTCAGCTGGGAGGGAGTTACATTCATCAGTACTTCCAGCAGAGGACATCCTGTGTGTTTCATTGTGAGACTTACTACATGTGCTGTGTGAATCTGCATCCATGCTTGCCCTCTCTACAGTAGGCAAGGAGTCCAATCTCTGAGGAAAGGGTTCAGGAAAGGTCATGAAGTAGCCATGAAAACAGACTAGTGCTTTGTCCTCGTGCTCTCTTGGGTGAGATGCTGGCTTACATCTTCCCAGGAAAAGGCCTGTATTCAAGTTCATGTCTAGAACAAACTATAATCTGGATAGATCCCTGCACTGTCTGTCCTGATGGGTCCCTGAAACTCTGTACCTCCACCCCAACTCTGACTGGACAAAGACCAGCACCCAACATATAACGTGATGCTGACTAGGGAAAGTCTCAAGTTATGACTGAAAACGATTACTCTCTGCCCTTAGCTATCACTTGGAAAATCCTATTTAGGAAGGAAATATCTGCAGAATATATGTGTTATTTGATAGTTTGGATGGAGGCCCTTGAATGAAGCCTTAGATCTGTCATGACATTTACTCTCCATCAAGGGATGGAAGACCCTGACTTCCATGCTGGATGCTTATCATGTGCAGGGGAGTTCTGCCTTCAGAGGACCTGACACCCACCAGGAATTCTCTCAACGATGCCCAGCCTATCCAGTTCACTCAGACATCCAAGGCTTCCTAAAGCACCTCTAACCCCCACCAGAAATCTGCCAATTCCAACAGCAGACAGGAATCCTAGCTCATGGTCCCTCAGTGCCATGTACAAATTCAGAGAGCTCTGAGCGGGGTGTGGGCTGCTAGGGAGGTCAAAGGCCAGAGACACAGGCACCCTTGCTCTGACTGGAGGCTGAGTGAGTCCATACCACAGCTGAACAAAAGGCCTGTCTTTCCTCCCTCCTTCCTTCCCTCCCTCCCTTTCCTCCCTCCTTTTCCTATCTCTTTCTTCCTCCCTCCCTTCTCATCTGTCTTCCTTCCCTTTCCTTCCTTCCCTCCTTCCTTCTTTCCTTCCTTCCTTCCTCCCTCCCTCCCTCCTCTTCCCTCCTTACTTCCTTATTTCCTTCCATTAGACAGCTTTTCTTGGGTAGACCTAAGACATCCCACAGAAAGCTTGGGTGTTAGGCGAATCACTGACAGGGTCATCAATTTACAGAAGTGTGGTTGACCCAAGGCTGCTGTACCACTGAGGAGTCCAGCCACACCATGGTTGAGGCAGCAGCCACCCAGTCAGCCCTCTACCTCTGATATAAGCTTAGGGTGGAGCCCCATGAGGAACTCCTGAAGGCTGTGGGCTCCATGATGCCACCAGGAAATGTTTATGGATCCAGTCTCATGATGTCTCCTGATACAATCACAGATGCTCTGATAACCTTCACCTCAGAGGATGTCCCTGCATAGCTCACATGCCTCTCACAGGCAAGAGTGTGGTGCTCTAGCTACTTGGGGCTCAGGGTGCCAGACACTGTCTAGGTATGTATGACACCAGAGACTTCCAGAGAAGACAGGAAGACAAACTGCTCCAAACCAACATGGGTCCCTACCCTTGGGACATCAGCCTATGTGGGGACATGGGGCACTTTGCACACAAAATAAATACAGTCAGAATCACATGTAGCTCACCCTAACTGTGCCTCAAGCATGGGTCCTAGAGTGACATTGAATGTAGATCCCAGAAGATTCTGCCCTCTCTTGCTTCTGTTTCTGGTGACCCCTGCATGACCCTGCATCCCTGTGGGACTCACAGAGTGATGAGGAGTTTGAGTCAGGTCTTCCAACTGAGACTTTTTCCCCTCACAACTGGTGGACTTGAAGCAGAGGTTTTGCTGGCTAGTGCCCACAGACTCTAACTAACCTATGCTCTCAAGTGAGTGTGCCAAGAGTCCACCATCCCCATGCTCTGAGCATAGCTCACTTAACATTGTATTCAGCTACAGATGAAGAGACTGAGGCTATGGGCTATCCTGTGGCATACCTGGGGTTGAGCAACTAGGCACTGGTGGGCTAGGAAAGGTGACCTGAGCCTAGACTTCATGGACAGATTGTCTTTCAGTATTCTGTGTACTAATACAGTTCTGACTCCGTACCATGTAAATACCCCTCCCCCTCCATGATTCCCCTCACCTTGACTTCCTGTTGAGTGGAATCTTTACTGGCAGTTCATGAGGGGTGACGGACAGCAGAAAGGGAGGACTCAGAACCCCTGATGCCTTGGAACTCCAGGCAGGCTGGCACCCCAAGGACCCTGGGCACAGTTCTGCTGCATGCTCGCCTGGTGCCAGCAGGCAGATGGGTCGTTGGCCAATCTTGCCAGCCTGCCAGCTGGCTCTGGGCACCTGGTGGTTGGCACCTCGGCCACTGGGATGGGCCGTGGGCCTGGCTACTCTAGGCATGATGCTGGCAGTGTGGAACAGATGGGCTGCCGTTCCATTGGCTGTCCACAAAGCTGCCAGCTGGCTTTGCCATGCCTGGTGCCTGGGCACCTCTGGGTTGGTGTCATGAGCAGGATGCTGCTGTGTTAGCTTTGAGGGATGGGCAGCTGGCATGGAGGCATGCCTTGGTCCCTCCCAGTTGGTCTGTTAAATGCCCCAGGGTCTGGGCTGTTAGGGACTGAAGCCAGGTTCTACCAGGTTGGACATGGAAGAGGACAGATCTTCTGTGCTCTGGAATTTGCCTTTATTTGCACAAGGGCAGGATTCCAGGGGACAACCCACATTTTTGTCATCGAATCTAGTACCCCAGCATCACTCAGCTGTCAAAGAAGCTGTGTCCCCTGCCAGCCCCTCCAGCTTTGCCAGCTCCTCTCTGCCCCTGGTCAACTGACAGCCTGTCTTTTCTTCAGTTTGGCTACTTAAAAATTCCACTTCCTTGAACAGAAGCGGCCCAGATCAAGGATGCTCTATGGAAACCCAGGCGAGGGGTAGTCCCACACAGCATGAGATCTACCACCTTTTCCTTCTTTCCCCTGACTCTGAAATGAGTCAGACACTAACAGCATGAAGAAACCAAGGCACTTGTCTTTAGTTAGGGTTTTACTGCTGTGAACAGAAACCATGACCAAGGCAACTCTTATTAGGACAACATTTAATTGGGTCTGGCTTACAGGTTCAGAGGTTCAGTCCATTATCATCATGGCAGCATCCAGGCAGGCATGGTGCAGGAGGAGCTGAGAGTTCTACATCTTCATCGGAAGGCTGCTAGGAGAAGACTGGCTTCTAGGCAGCTATGGTGATGGTCTTAAAGCCCACACCCACAGTGACACACCTACTCCAACAAGGCCATACCTACTCCAAAAGGGCTACACCTACTCCAACAAGGTCACACCCACTCCAACAAGGCCACACCCACTCCAACAAGGCCACACCTACTCCAAAAGGGCTACACCTACTCCAACAAGGCCACACCCATTCCAACAAGGCCACACCTACTCCAACAGAGCTACACCTACTCCAACAAAGCCAAACCTAGTCCAATAAGGCCACACCTCCTACTAGTGCCACTTCCTGGGCCAAGCATATACAAACCATCACAGCACCCAGCAAAAACACAGAGTGAAGACGCTCCTTTCTTGATCAGTGATAGCCCAGACATCCATGGAAATATGGTGGCTTCTCCACAAATGCACATGACTCCCATGTGTTCACTGAAAGGAGCAGAAGATTTTAGGATGGGTTCAGTGGTAGATCAGTTACTATGCTATGACCTCTGGGGTCAGTCTTAACACTGAGACTAAGGGAAAGGAGGGGCAGAGGGAGGACAGAGAGCAGACAGACGGATGGAGGAGGGAGGAGGAGAGAGAGCAGACAGACAGATGGAGGAGGAGCTTCACAAGTCAATGCTGACACTCTGTGTACAGTTCCCAGTACCTGAGGTGACGTGATAGCACTAATATTGTCCCCTAAAAGGGCATCCAGATATTCACTGCCTGGACTGGAAAAGGAGACCTCATTAGGGGATAAAACATTTGCCAACAGTGGATGATGTCCAGATACCTAGGGTTGGCATTAGTCCAGTATAACTAGATCCTTCTAAAAAGAGTATCTTTGATACATAGACAGACAGAGGGAGTGAGTGTGTAAGGGACACCAAAACCACCAGGGGGTGGTGGGGGAGCTGGAAGGACCCATCAAGCTTTGCCCTATGTCCCACCCTGTAAGCCCTTCCCACACATCCTGTCCCTCCATGCCCCTACCCGTGGTATTCCGTTCCAAAGCCCCAGCTGGGAAATGCAGGAGTGAGCTGTCTTCCAGAGCGTCCTGTGGTCCAGGTTTCCCTAAGGACTCTGGACAGTCTTACACACCAGCACCATCAATGTCTTTCCTATTCCTACACCATCATGTTATGTAGAAAGAAAAGAACACAGTCAGGGATAAGCAGCAGCTCCCTTACCACACTCAGGGTCGAGGCAAGCTGGGAAGATATGGGGGTCTAGCCCCAGATCCATCTTTAACGGCAAAGCTGCTCAACCCTGCAGTCTCCAACTGGAAGGCAAATGAAGACAAATAAGGCAAGTTTAAAAAAACAAAAACAAAACCAAAACTCATTTTATCCTAGAAATGCACTTGCAGGGCAGCCGGGGACACACATCAAATTATGGACAAGTTTTAGCTAAGATGTTGGAGCAGCTGCTCTGCAAAACTGACAGGGGCTAGGGAGACGACTCAGTCTGTAAAGATGCTTACCATACAAGTAGGAGGAGCTGAGTTCCACCACAAGGAACCATGCAGGAAGCTGTGTTGGGTATCCTGGGGTTGTGATCCCAGTTGGGGAAGTGAGGTCGGCTGAATACCTGGCCAGCCTCTTTGGCAAATCCCAGAGGCCCTGTCTGAAAAAAGAAGTGGACAGTATGCCCAGGTAATGACACCCATCCCACACACATGTGCGTGAGTTCACATGCATCTATACACAGATATACATATGTACATATACACACACATACATGAGTGCACACACATGCATCTGTACACACATATATACACATACACATATGCACATACATGTATGAATGCACAAACATACACACACATATACATATACACACATATGCATCTGCACACAAACATGCATGAGTGCATACACATACATATATATACACATACACATATACACACATACATAAGTGCACACACACATGCATACAGATGCATCTGCACACACATATGTACAAGTGTGCACACACATCTATACACATATATACACACATACACATGTGCATGAGTGCACACAAATACACACATGCATGAGTGCACACACATACATATATACACATACACATATACACACATACATAAGTGTACACACACATGCATACAGATGCATCTGCACACACATGCATCTGTACACACATATACACACATACACATATGCACACATACACATCTCCACACATACACACATACATGAGTGCACACACATATGTACAAGTGTGCACACACATATATACATACATACACACATGCATGAGTGCACACACATACATATATATACACATACACATATACACACATACATAAGTGCACACACACATGCATACAGATGCATCTGCACACACATATGTACAAGTGTGCACACACATTTATACACACATACATATGTGCATGAGTGCACACACATACACACATGCATGAGTGCACACACATATACACATGCATGAGTGCACACACATACACACATGCATGAGTGCACACACATGCATCTACACACATACACACATACACACATACACAAGAGTAAGACATGAACTATGGATTCTGTATTTGTAGCTGTGCTTTCACATATAAACACTATCCTAGCACACTTGCCTCTCTGCAGTGAACAGCACACAGTAGGTGCTTAATAAATGTCAGTCAGGTGAAAGGATGGAATTTTTTGTCTCCTTCTTTCTTACTTTGTATGTTTCACATTTTCTCCAAGAGTGTGTGGTGTGTTCTCCGAGAGACAAAATGCTGAATAGATTATTCTTAAACTTTAGGTATGGAATACAGGTGTCAGGAAAATAAACTATAGCATGGGAAAGAGGTGAGGACAGAAGTTTTCTTCCAGTGATGCAGTGCATGTTTCTCTCTCTCTCCTGCACAGTGAGACAGCATCTCCAGAACTCATAACCCCTAAGCGCACACTGAAGGGACCTTGGGGATCCTGATCTTCAGATGAGAAAACTGAGACCCAGAGAGGGTCAGACACCTACCCAGGGTCCCACAGGAATCCAGAGCAGAGAAGGCAGGCCCTGAGCTCTCAGTGCCTGGTTGTTTCTATCTTGTGCAACCTCTGACAATGTGAACGTGAAGAAAGCTCACATGCTGTCTTAGTCAGGGTTTCTATTCCTGCAGAAAACATCATGACCAAGAAGCAAGTTGGGGAGGAAAGGGTTTATTCAGCTCACACTTCCACATTGCTGTTCATCACCAAAGGAAGTCAGGACAGGAACTCACACAGGGCAGGAACCTGGAGGCAGGACCTGGTGCAGAGGCCATGGAGGGGTGCTGCTTACTGGCTTGCTCCCCATGGCTTGCTCAGCTTGCTTTCTTATAGAACCCAGGACCACCAGCCCAGGGATGGCTCCACCCACAATGGGCGTGGCCCTCCCACCCTTGATCACTAATTGAGAAAATGCCTTACAGCTGGATGTCATGGAGGCATTTCCTCAAGGGAGGCTCATTTCTCTGTAATAACTCCAGCTTGTGTCAAGTTGACACACAAAACCAGTCGGTACACATGCTGTAAACTCAGTGCCTCTAGGCCATGAGTTTAGGGGGAGCTTGAGAGTCTTGGTCCCTTCCTGAGATCACCCCCACACAAGAGCCTGCATCATCAGCCCTGGAAGGAGACAGAATCCAGTTCCTAGAAGGAAAGTTCTAGAAGACTCCGAGTCTGTCTTGGCCATGAATGTGATGCTTGGAGCCTGGACTTTCCAACTGAGGCTGAAGTCATTGTCTGCGTTTCCCTGAAGCACCACAGAGTGTTGATAGGCTCCAGGGACAGAGAAATATGCAGCCTCCTTCATGGCCACCAAGGAAGAGATCAGAGAGACAGCAATAATAGTGCTGAACACTGAATCCCAGGGCCACCAGGAAGGAAGGAGCTTCCAGAGAGGAAATGCGATTCTGAAAGCAAAATTCATTGTCTGGGCAACTGGACTGGACACACTGGAGGTACTATCCTGGGACAGGAAGGTCTTACAGCTGCTATTGCTGAGATCAACATCATGACCAAAAGCAGCTTGGGAAGGAAAAGGGTTTATTCAGCTTACACTTTCACATCACTGTTCATCATTGAAGTCAGGACAGGAACTCACACAGGGCAGGAACCTGGAGGCAGGAACTGATGCAGAGGCCATGGAGGGGCACTCTTTGCCTGCTTGCCCTTGCCTTGCTGCTAAGTCTGTCTCTTTACTGGCATTAGAGCCTACTTCTTTGGGATTCCAGAGTGTGCTGAAGACCAGTTGAAACATCTAGCCTCGTGGAGTGAGTGGGATATCGACAGGATTATTGGGCTTCTGCTCACAGCCAGTCATTGTTGGATTAGCCAGACGGCAGCCTGTAAGTCATACATACACATACACATGCACATACACATACACATACACATATACATATTCACTCATAGATTCATATACATTCATATATATACATGTATATGTATATGTGCGTATATATGTGTGTATGTGTGTATATGTGTATGTGTGTTTGCATACACACATATAAACAAAATACACATATTTGTGTATATATGTATACATATGTGTGTATGTATGTGTATATGTGCATATATGTGTGTGTATGTATGTATGTCAGTGTATATGTGTGTGTATGTGTGTGTATGTATGTGTGCACATGTGTGTATATATGTATATATATGTGTATGTATGTATTTATGTGCATATATGTGTGTGTATGTATATATGTGAGTGTATATGTGTGTGTATGTGTGTGTGTGAGAGAGAGAGGGAGAGAAAGAGAGGGAGAGAGAGAGATTCATTCTATAAGTTACTACTTATAGATTCTCTAAGTTACTACTTATAAGTTTCTATAAGATTCTATAAGATTTCTATAAGATTCTATAAGTTACTACTTATAAGTTTCTCTGCTACTCTAGAGAACCCTGAATAACACAGTGTGCCTTCCCCTGGCAGATGCACAGCTGTCCACGGGGAAGTCGCAGAGGGGTGCCAGCCCCTCCTTAGAGAAGGATTGATCATTATTATTCTGTCTTTTTCTTTCTTGAAACAGAGTCTTAAGTGTACCAAGCTGGTTTTGAACTTGCCACACAACTGAGGATGACCTTGCATTTCTGATCCTCCTGCCTCTACTTCCTCATTGCTGAGCTGGAAGGTACGAACCACACAACGGCTTTGTATGCTGCTGGTGATCAAATTGGAGGCATCTCATATTCTAGGCAAGTAATATATCATGTGAGACATGTCCTCAACCCTGTCTTTGGCGAAGGACAAATGCAGTGGGGGCAAGAGCCACCTGTGTGCGTGGCATGCAGGGGTCTGGTAGCTCAGAAGCCTCCACTCTAGGTCTGAGAGGACTTTATCGCTAAGCGCATTATTGGAAAGCAGATGATGGACAGCTGGGTGATGGTGAGGGCGTGGCTTCCCTAAGCTTTCAGGGGCTGGTAGCCTGTTTCTTGTAGCAGGGGCTTTCTCTGGTTCCCTAACAGAACAACCTCTCCCCAGACAATAACTACCAGCACTCCGTGGTGCAGAGGGGGAAACTGAGGCACAGAGGGATGCTAGCAATAACCTGAAGTTCCAGAGGTGGTGGAGCTGAGCACACATGGCCGGCATCACTAGCCTGTCACCTTCCACGTGACCTTGAGAAAAACATGCCGGCATATGTCCTGTCCACTCTGAGTCCTGTGGGAGGAGGACCTAGCAGTATCCATCCACACCATCGCTTCAGCTCTCCACCACCTCCGCATCCTGCAACTCCCCGGTCATGTATAAAACATTCCCAGGCACCACTTATCCCTCATGCATTTTCCATGAGTCCGAGCTCGAGTTAAAACATATAAACATAAAAATACCAAGAAACACTTTTTTTTTTAAAGGCCATGTTTCAAAAAATACCAAGAGACCCATTTCTGTGCGCCCTCCTCACAGGACCGGCCCCCCAGCCAGCTCTGCTCCCGTCTGTCTCCTCACGCTTGTGTTCCGCTGGCATCTGTTAACGGCTCCTTCCCTTCCCATCATCCTTTTTACCTTTCTCTCCTTCCTTCTTTCTCTTCATCTTCTAACCTCTCCCTCTCCCCTCCCCCTACATTCCTTCATCCTTCCCTGTAACCACCTCAAATGAAGCTCAATCATTTATTTATTTATTTTTTTATTTTATTTTTATACTGTCCTGCCTGTCTGTCTCTGCCAGGGTCTCTTAGATGGGACCAAAGGGGCTCAAAGTTACAGAATTGAAAATTCCAAAAACGATGAAAATTTGGAGTAGCAGGGGTTTAGCCTCTTTGGAGATTTCTGGACATCTTTCTCCGGCTCACAATGGGCAAAGTCTACAAAGGAGCAGAGAAGGTTTATCCCCTCAGAGTTGCCCGGGAGCTGTGGTGCCAGCTTGGCTCCCAAGAGTCAGATGGCTCCGTCCCTCTTACTGCCTAGGAGCGCCAGATTCCAGTGTGGTCACAAGTCACAGCACCAGGCACTTAACAAAAATGAATGGCAGTCAGTTGTGGCGGCACAGGCTTGAAGTTCAAGCTTTGTAGGAGCCTGAGGCCAAAGGAGTCAAGACCAGGGCTGCAAAGTGAGACCTCATTTGTTTAAGCTAGACTGATGTCATAGATTAATCTCAAATTTTTAAGATTTTACTAAAAGAAGGAATATAAAAGTCCATCACCATAAGGAATGCAGTATCTGACATGGTGTGCACCTCTGCAAGTCAGACGGTGGCCGTCTTCTGGGAGAACAGAGGCCCTCCCTAGCTGCTGAAACGGTTCACGTAGAACAAAAACACTCTGCTGATGAGCTGAGTAACCCCTTATACGAGACTTTGGCCTTAAGAAAATACAAGATGTGTACCACGGCTTGTGAGTACTATTAATGAATATTGTTCTTTTCGCAGGCTATGCCACACACTGTTTCCCTGTTATTATTAATTACCGTTATCTTGATGGGAGCCACCACCGATCCCAGTGTATACTCTTGTTGGTTGAGGTAGACACAAGCAACTTCCCCTCAGGATTAATGAAGTCATAGGCCACACAAACACTGCCATGCCCAGAAGAGCCAAGCACCTCAGAGAGTCTGGCATGGCCTGTCTGTCGGGAGACTCTGTCCCTGCACATTTCCCATAATGCACATCTCTTGAGGCTGGGTCTCTTTCTCCCCCTGTCAGTTCTAACTATAAAGATTCTGGTTTGTTCAACCCTGGGCCTAATAACCAAGAGCACAGAAGCAGCATCTAGCTTCTGGTAAGGGGCAGCTTGAAAACCTGGGGAATGGACCTGCCTACAGAGGTCACCAAACACCATGACAGCCTGCAAATGTGCTAGAGAGATACCACCTCTAGTTGGGGGGACTCTGAACAAGGCCTTTATTTCTGTTTCTCTTCCTTATTGCCCTCCTCCGGGGAAGGAAGGCAAACAGGCCAGCTCTACTGCTCCGACAGAGTGGGTGTGAGCCCTCCAAGGCTCAAGAAAATCCTGCTTATTTCCGCTGAAGGGGAGGCGCAGATCGGGGAACTTCGGCCCTATTAGTTAAATAATGGTGCTTAAAAATGCATCGAGTTTAGCCATCTCCCTCCCCTAAAAAAAAAAAATCCAGAATTTTTCTATTGAGTATACTTTTTCCCTTGGCCATGAATATTAATGTCCCTCTCAGAAAGATCTACTTGAAAAAAAAAAAAAAAACCAAGAATGAATTAAGTACCTGCAGGTTTTGCTAATTCCTCTTTTTGGTGACACGCCGTCATTACATCAAATTACTGAGATGGGCCCGCTCTTTCTCTCTCCCTCTCTCTCTTTTTTTTTCTTTTTGGGTGAAAATTATGGAATATCAAGTATATGTAAATGGAGCAAAGAAAGAGGAGGGAAAAAAAAAAAACCCGTGAAGGAAGACCGGGGAAGGGATGCATTGGGTATTCAGCCCGCGTAGCAGTCAGCCAATTAATCAAGAACGGCGCGAGGAGGCTGCAGACGGGATGAGTTCGCCCTTCATGTTGATGGGGCCGGCGCGGGGCAAACGCTACGGCACCTGAACTCACGGTTAGGCATGCAGAAAGGGATCATGGGAATATCTTGCAGTCTTTGTCTTCCCGGTGAAGGATGGAAAATGTCAAGCTGTTGTTTGGCTGGATGGAGGGGGGCTGGAGGGGGAGAGGCGAGAACTGCAGGCTGGAGAGGCGAGGACGCTTTAACTCTTTGAGAACACCCCTCCCCTCTAGCTCTCCTTGCCCCCAAGCCACTACCTCTACTTCAGCTCTGGGTCCCCAGCTCCCACTTCCCAGAGCAGCTGTGGGAACTCTCCCTGCAAATAGCTAGAGAGACTTGTGGGCTGGGGCAGACAGTGGTGTGTGTGTGTGTGTGTGTGTGTGTGTGTGTGTGTGTACGCGCACGCGCACACATCACATGCATGTCAGAGGAGGAAGATAAGAATTCTGTCTCCCCCCTCCCCAAGACATGGTCTTTGTTCGTTCTGGAGTGTGTCTGTCCCCTTCGAGTCCCCTCTCATAGGGGGAGGGCCTTAAAATCTGACATCGACTTCAGGAGGACATTGGTATGACCAGGCATTGAGACTGATGTAGCTTGGGATTACCCCCAAGTACCCAGCCCACCCACCAGAGCAACTGATGGTTATCCTAAAGCAACCTGCAGAACCTGCCACCTATGTGCAGGTGTGGCTTGGCCCTCAGGTAGGTCCGGCACTCACAACAGTGACAGTAATCTGGACAATGGGAGTGATAGTTTTCCTACCTTGTCAGCTAATCCCTGATCCCAATTCCTTTCAAGTGCTCTGTGATCTCACCCTTTCTAGACAAAGGCAGATCCATGGTCCCAAGGACAGCTGTATCAAACATCTGCCAACTGGTATGTGGTTCTCTCAAGCTGCACTGGGACCTGCCTGGGGGCCCCAACGATCCACTCTGCAGAGAAGGATGCCAAGAACAGAGATGTGTTATGGGATACGAGACACATCTCCAGGACATAAATCCCTGTCTTTTCTAGAGATGGATGAGCAACATAGACCCTGGTCCATCTGCCTCTCCGAGGCAGCTGTATCTACCCCAGCTCACCCAAAGGTTTACCTAAACCGAACTCCAGGCCTGATCTGCAGCCTGTGAGAGCTTGGCTCAAACACAGACTTTCAGTTTCTGTCTCACCCCTTGGCGGTTCCAGTGTCTGACACTGTCTTCCATCTGCTTTTTCTACCTGAGATCTACCAGGTAACTTCTACCACGCAAAGGACAGCACATCTGTCATGGGCAGGGAAAGCAGAGGCATGTTCTGGGATTCTCCACACTCACATATGTGACAGATGCCCACAGAGACCAGAGAGGCTAGGAGACTTAGCCCAAGACACACAGCCTACTCAGCAGGTGTGGAGTCTGTTTCCAACCATGAACGCCCACCTAGAACCTGTATCTGCTACCTGTAGACCCCATGGAAGCGGGTGTCTAGCCCAACCCTGTGATGCTGATTCAGAAGGTTTTAAGAGATCCCCAAATTAATTGACACTTCTAACCAGGTCCCAGAAATGCTGATGGTATACATTAGGGAGCCATTCAGAGCCCTTCTCACTCTGTCTATTTCTAGCTTCAAATAAGAAGTCAAATTGAAGAAGGGTCTGGGGTTCAGGCCTCTTATCATGAATACCTGCTATGGTGAGGCAGGAGGGCTGCCTGTACTGCAAAATGAGTGCAAGTCTAGCTTGTGAAACTTAGGCAGAGTCTATCTCATAAGTCTATAAAACCCATGTCCCTAGATTAATCCCCAGTAACACATATCCAAGGCAGGGGTTGGGATGAGAAGAAAAGGGAGCAAGTACATATGGGAAACTCGTGATAGCTCAAACACAAGCCAACGGCCCAAGCGAGAAGGTGTCCTGTTACCCAGCACCCTCCTCTCCACAGCTCACCAAGGGTTGCTGCTAGGGGCTGTTGCAATGACCCCATCCCTTATCTGTCCTGGACCATCTGTGAGTCTGTGGTGCTTCCGAGCATTATTAATTAGATCCTCAAAAGGTTAAGGTCCCACCAGTCCTGACAAGACTCCAGAAAGGATGCAGGGGTCCCTGTAGACAGGTGACACCCCATGTCCTTTCCCAATGGCAGGTGCCTCTTCATCGGGGGGGAAAGGTAGGCAGGGTCTCAGGAACAAGATTCGTAGCCAAGGCCACCTGCTCAGAGGTGACTCACTCTCCCATGGTTGACTGCTCTGGGGGAAATTGTATTTGTTAATGGACTTTGAAAAAATCAATTCTAAGATGCAAGATTGAAAGTAAAGGGGCTAAAGTCTTCATCCCTGAGAGAGCACCGAAGGCCTCTCGTTTCTTCCCTCAGCTCAGCTCCCTTCCTCCAGGTCACCATCCTTCTCTCTCCTCTCCCCTCACTCCAGAACCTCTCCTTTTTTCTGCCCTCACCCTCTCCTCCAGCCTTCTCCCACCACAGGTATCTACCTCATAGGGCTGCAGAGCAGGGCAGAGCTCTCCTCAGGAAAGCAGGAGAAGGAAGGGCTAAACATCCATCCAGACACCAAGAAGGAAGCAGATGCAGAGGCATCCATGTCTGCCCCCCAACCCCCACATGCCTGCTTGAGGGTGGAAGGATGGAGGGACTGAGAGGGCAGACCCGGAGTGTGGAGTATCTACCAGGCCCTGGCATGAAGTTCTGACTAGAGCCTGAAAGGAATAGGGAGACATGGAAAATGCTACTTAGAGCAGAGACTCATTTTTGCCTTTCAGGGAGAATTCTTTGAATAGTAGTGGAGGTCAGAGGAAGGGACATGAGCTAGAAGCAGGACACTGTTACAAGCATCCACGACAGGAAAGTAATGCTTAAAGAAGGATGTTGAGAAAGGTGTGGGAGGTGGAATCTTCCACAGCCTGTGGGTGCCCAAAATTGCTCTTTGAAGAAAAAATACATACATATACACATACACATATATGAAATTTAATAGATTTATATTTTAAAATATATGTATAATTAATATAATATATTTAATATTTATTTTAATATACAAATATATTATAATTAAATATGCATTTAATTACTATATTTAATATAGTAATTAATATATATTAACCTACCAAAGGTTTCCATGCTCACGATCTTTCTACCGCTGTCTCTAGACCCATTTCTGAGGTGATAGAAATGCCGTGGTTGTTCGTGTTCATGATGAAGGTGCTTTGTGTGCAGAAGGGATGGTGAGAGGGACTGAGTGGTCACATTTTAAATACTATGTAAAAAGTTCCAGGTATGTGTTCTGCTGGAGAGCACAGGTTTGGACTGGGGTGGACCTACTAAAATATGTTCAGTCTTAAGAACAATCTTTCTGTGGTGTGCTGGATGAGATTCGTCCTGTGGCCTCAGACATTAGTACACCTGGTCTCCAATTAACGACATTTTGGGGGGAGGCGTAGGAGGACTTGTAGGAGGAAGAGTGTCACATGGGACAAGCTTTCAGGTTGCAGGGCGTGCCCTCTTTGCTTCCTGGTTGTGCTTTAAGAGATGAGCCATCACAGAGGCATGAAAGCGCAGCCAATCAAAATGCAGAACCGTGGAGCTACAGGAAAGCACAGCCAATCAAAATGCAGAACTGCGGAGCCCACTCCCAGAGGATACAACTACAAAATACCACCCCGCCTAAGGCTCAGAGAAGACTGTGGAAGGCAGGACAGAAAGACAGTGAGAGCCAGAGGCGCAGGAAGGAAGTTTGCTTTGAGATCTCGTCTCCTAGTAACGTGAGATGCTACACCCACAGGATCTCATAAACATGGCTGTCTAGACACGAGTGGGCAGGGACAACAGCAACAACGTACATGCCAAAGTGGACCGGAAAGACCTCAACCCTACACAAAGAGCTACGGGCAACATAGGACTTTTGAGAGTGGGAGAAATGTTCTTGTTCAGCGACAGGCACAAAGGTTGGTTATCCAATGCCAGCCAACAGTCAGCCCTAAAACGTACAAGGAATGTTAGACAGACTGAGCAAGCTATGTTTGGAAATACACACATACGTATATACATATATGTGTATGACAATAATTAATGGAAAAAGAGGCCGTTAATTAAAAAACAAAAAACAAGAATAGGGAGAGAACTCTGGAGAAATTGGAGTGAGGAGAGAAAGTAACAGTTCAGTTACATTATAGTCTCAGAAAGAAAAGGAAAAGTATCACTCAATTCCTCCAGCCCCCCCCCTCAAAAAAAAACAAAGATCCCGGAGACCCAGCAGTAGCAAATATTTAGCCACAAGTTCTTCCTATAAAAACAAACAAGAATAGTTATTAATACATAAATTTGATTTTGTCTTTAATAGTAAAATTACACACAAACCGAAGAACTGCTATGAAATAAAATTCGTTAGGTTTTACTATAGAAAGAAAGAAAGATGTGAGTTCTTGACTTCTGCTCCACTCTCCATGCCTGCTTACCACGATGCTCCCCGCCGCCGTGGCAGACTCTGATCCAGTTGAAACCACAAGCCAAATCACCCCTGCCTTTTATATGTTGTCTTAGTCATTGTGTTTTATCACAGCAATAGAAAAGGGACTGATATCCATCCCAGTTACAACAGAAGGAAGGGAAGGAGATGCAGAGAACTGGAAAAGATGGATAATGGATGGAAAGGGATGAAAAAAAAGAAGGAGGATAGAGGAGGGAGGGAGGAGGGAGGGAAGGAGGGAGAGGGAGGAGGGAGGGATGAACGGAAGGAGGAGGGAGAGAGAGGAGGGAAGAAGGGAAGGAAAAGGGAGGAAGGGCAGGAGGGAAATGGAGGGAGGAGGGAGGGATGGAGCAAGGGAGAAAAGGATGGAGAGAGGGGAGAGAGAAGGGAGGGAGGAGGGAGGAAGGGTGGGAGAGAGGAGGGAAATGGAGGAGAGAGTGGGAGGAAAAAAGGGAAGAAAGAGGGAGAGAGGGAGAGAGGAAGGGAGAGAGGGAGGGAGAGGGAGGGAAGGAAGGAGGGAGGGAGCAGGGAGGAGAGAGAGGGAGGAGGGAGGGGGAGAGAGGGAGGAAGAAAGAAAGGAGAGATGAAGGGAGAAAATGAGAGATGGAGGGAAGAAGGGAGAAAGAAATGGATGAAAAGAAAGAGGGAGGGAAGAGAGAGAGGAAGGAGGGAAGAAGGAAGGGAGGAAGGGAGGAGGGAGGGAGGAGGGAGAAGAGAGGGAGGAAAGAGCGAGGAGAGAGGGAGGAAGGAAGAAGGAAGAGGGGAGGGAGAGAGGAAGGAGGGAATGTGGGAGAGAAGAAGGAAGATTCCATTAAAAATGAAAGCCCAGAGAGCTCAGCTAATTTGTTCAGGACTGCATGGGAGCTGAGAATAAAAACCCATGTCACCTACTGCCCTTATTGTGTAGAGGAGCTGTAGAATGTTCTAGATCTGGTTTTAAGTACAGAGATGTACTACATATGCAAGCAAGCATGTGTGGTATGGCGCTGCGCTTTGTGACAAGCCACACGGTCCAGTGCATGTTTGTATAGGTGAGGATACATTTTAGGGGACAGCTCTAGAATCCTGTGGAGCAAAGCACAGATGGGGAGCCAGAGAACAGACTTCTAGAAGCTCTGCCCTGCCTCACCAACCAGGAACTCCTACCACAGGGAAGCCAGGGGTTCGCTCACCTCTTACACCCAACCTTGGCAGAGCTCTGGCATGCAGCCGGTACTTAGTAATGTCCAGTTCGCTCTGCCATGTTCTTGCAAAAAGGATCCTATGTGCTTGGCGTTCAAGGAAATACTTCTGAGGTGTCCTGTGTGGAGTTCAGACAAGAGAGGAGGGATACTTGGAAAGGAAATGTCTGTGGAAGGAAGAGGGTGGTGGGAACTGCCAGAAGACATTTTGTGGGTTCCGAGGCATCTGAAGAACATAGCCTCAACCCTGAGTCAGAGGGACCCCTGGGCAGCAAGTGGAAGAAGGGGCTGCATTGCCCCACATCTGGTACTGAACCTGTCCATCAGAGAGCGGTGGCCTCCATGCCTCTAGGAGTCTCAAAGACAAGGATGACGCCATGAAACCAGAGCTCCTGTTAAGGCCCCTCCTCTTGATGCTCCCGCCATAGCTGCTGGAGTTGGGGAGCGGTCTCCAGGGCAGCATTAGCAGTTGCCTTGGAGCCATTAGAGGAAAGAGTCTGGGGCTTGGCGGTAATAAATCAGCAGGTAAAGTGGATCAGACTTCAGATCTCCAGAACACATGAAAATGTTGCATAGGTATCCACCGATAGTCCCAGAGCTTGGGAGGCAGAGATGGGATCCCTGGCTGGAGCAAGCTGGCTAGCTGGACTAGCAATTATGGTAGGCTTTGGGTTCAACTGAGAGATGGTGATACAGTGAACAGGTTGGAAATGGTGAAGGAAGATTCCCAGCATCAGCCTCAAGCCTCATACACACAACACTAGAACACACACGTATACAAACACACACATGAACACAAACATATACACACACTAGAGCTGTCTGTGTCTCTCTCTATCACTCTCTCACACACACATAGGACCACAGACATACTAGAGCTCTCTCTGTCTCCCTCTGTCTCTGTCTCTCTCTGTCTCAGTCTCTCTGTATGTCTCTCTCTCACACACACATATAAACACAAACATACACACACTAGAGCTCTCTCTGTCTCTCTCTGTGTCTCTCTCTGTGTCTCTCTCTTTCTCATACATACATACACACACACACACACATGAACACAAACATACTACACACACACACATGAACACAAGCATGTTAGAGCTCTCTGTCTCTCTCTGTCTCTCTCTGTCTCTGTCCCTTTGTCTGTCTTTTGGTCTCTCTGTTTCTCTCTGTCTCTCTGTCTCTGTCTCTCTGTCTCTCTCTGTCTCTCTCTGTCTCTCTCTGTCTCTCTGTCTCTGTCTCTGTCTCTGTCTCTGTCTCTGTCTCTGTCTCTCTCTCTCTCACACACACACACACACACACACACACACACACACACACACACAAGATGGGGTCTGGCAGAAGTTTCTCAGGTCCCTGGGGTATTTCTTACTTTGTCTCTTGACCTACTGACCTCTATGCTCATCTTGGCTGTCCCCACTGTGTGATACTCTCATGGTTAGGTCACCTGATCCTGGAAACTGAAGCTCTGAAGCAGTGAGTTAAGTCAACCTCTTTTCTACATAAGCAGCCTGCTTGGGGTACTGTGAGCTAAGTCAACCTCTTTTCTACATAAGCAGCCTGCTTGGGGTACTATGAGCTAAGTCAACCTCTTTTCTACATAAGCAGCCTGCTTGGGGTACTGTGAGCTAAGTCAACCTCTTTTCTACATAAGCAGCCTGCTTGAGGTACTGTG
>JANHMN010000023.1:39732175-39759412 GCA_030674055.1 Rhabdomys pumilio | reverse complement strand
AATACACATAAACACACACAGACAGACACACACACAAACACACACACACGCAACACAGACATACACATACATACACACATACACACATGTGCAGACGTGATTCTTGTCTCAGCTCTGACACCAGGATAGCTCCACCCACACATGAGCTGCTGCACATTTATCTCCCAGGCCTCACTGGTGAGTGCTGGAGAGGCCGGTCCCAGGGGTGAGGTGGAGCCGCACCTGGACCACATCTCCAAGCGCCAGGGCAGCAAGCCTCCCTCACCACCTCCTGCCACGTGATGTGCTGAGGTTCAGCGCCTGCGACTGGGAGGATTAGGTACAAGGGCCACTCACAGGGACTCCTGAGAGTGTCACAGGAGGTGGTGGAGAAGCACCTCGACAAGCTGCAAGTGAGCTGGCCATTACTGGACAGAGCTGGCCGTTACTGGACACAATGTGATCTCCTTTTGCTTGAAGCCTCCTACCCTGCTCCTGTGTGCCTGTCCTGTCATGCCTGGCATGTCCCAGAGGACCACAGGGGAACTCTTCTTCCCCTTCCCCTTCCCCTCCCCCCTCCCCTTCCCCTTCCCCTTCCCCTTCCCCTTCCCCTTCCCCTTCCCCTTCTCCTTCCTTCCCCTTCCTCCCCTTCCCTTCCCCTCCCCCTCCTCCTTCTCTTCCTTCTTCTTTTTCTTCTTCCTGGAAGCCCTCCCATAAACAACCCCCCCCACCAGCAAAAGCTATAGGCTCTCCTTAATCATCACACGTCTCCAAGTTGGCATCCTGTTTCTATGGACTGGGACAGGAAGATGAACCTTATGGAGCCATACAACATTCATTCATTCATTCATTCATTCATTCATTCATTCATTCAGAAACTGGCAGTGAATAATCTCTTTAAAATGGGAGACACACAGAAGCTCTGAATTCATGTGTGGGATATACATGATGAACAGGCATTGACATATGTAACAATCGGGGTTCTCTAGAGAAACAGAACTGATTGTGTGTGTGTGTATGTATGTATGTATGTATGTGTTTATGTGTATGCATGTATGTGTATATGTATGTGTGTTTAAGTGTATGCATGTGTATATGTGCATGTATGTGTATGTATGTATGTTATGTGTGTGTCCATGTGTCTGTGTGTATGTGCATGCATGTACGTATGCATGTGTATGTATGTGCCTGTGTGTGCCTGTGGTGTATATGTATGTGTGTGTTTGTGTGTATGTGTGTACATGTGTGTATGTGTACATATGTGTCTATATGTATATATATGTTTGTATGTATATGTGTGTGTCTTTGTGTGTGTCTTTGTGTGTATATATGTGTATATATATATGGGTGTTTATGTGTGTGTATTTATGTGAGTATCTCTGTGTGTGTATGCATATGAGTGTGTGTGTGTGTGTGTGTGTATGATTTATTATGGGCTGTGGTCCAGCTAGTCTAACAATGGCTGTTTCCCAATGGACAATCTAAGAATCCCATAGTTGTTCAGTCCACCAGCTGCATGTCTCAGCTGGTCTTTAGCACACAGCAGAATAGAGCCTGAAGTTGGCTCTAACACTAGGAATCACTGCTTGATTACATCTGTGATAGTGGACTGTTATTGTCCATGATCCATCTGTCTTCTGCACTAGCTAAATAGAAGAGATGGAGGGAAATGTGGCGGAAACCACCATCCCTGAAATTTCCAGTACTTGCTGGTGATACTAATTTCTGAGATTCCTCCTGGGATGCAATACTGTCTTTAACTCACTATTTTCTCTGGTAGAGGAAGTTCCAAAGGCTTCCGTGGCCTTTCCAAACATAATAGCCCTCACTCCACAGGTCAGAGAACCAGTGTGGAAACGCTGCCAGCTTCTAAGAATATATCTCCCGACTATCCACTCTCAACCTGGGGAAGCAACCACAGGATGAGCCCAGGAATGCACTGGACTTGAGCCAAAGCTTCATTACTCACCTGACCTCCATGATCCCCTCCTTGAACTGGAGAGTACAATGCTTGTTGGAGTCTCCTAAGAATCAGCATCAATTCAAAATCAGTGTCCCTGGGACCCCACAAAGTCAGATTGTTTCCTTTCCCCCAGTGCATAGTTACCCTTGTGTTAACATACTGGTAACGTGCTGGTCTCTCTGGGGAAGGACAGGAAAGAGACTGGATGGACGCCTGATAGGCAGGCATTAGCCCATTAGGTTATAAACTGTAGAATTGACCAGCACAGCACAAGGCCAATACCACTGTTCCTTCATTTCTTCAGGAATCTGCTGTTCTAGGGGCTCCTTCAAAGCAGGGACAATGTCCCCCTTGTTCATATCTGAACCTGACAAGCACACTGCCTAGCACACAGGAGGCATTCAGTGAACACCTGGTGATTCAATCAGTAAGAAAAGAATGAGTCATTCAAACAAGGGCATAACTGGACAAGAATCAGTCCACCCCACAGAGAGGAAGCTGAGCCATAGCCGGTCGACACACACAGCCCTCCCAGTTCCCTTCTCCTAAAAGATCCCCATTCTGAAAGACGTCCAACTGCTGGAACATTGTCATCCTTTCTCAAGCTCGTGTCTCCATGGCCAAGCCCATTTCCATTCTTTCATTCTGTTATTTCCTTTCTGTTTCCTAACACAGAGGGGCAGATGGATGGACTGACAGATGGACAGACAGACAAATGGATGCATGGATGCATGGAAGGATGGGTAGACACAGTGAGCAAATGATGGACAGATGGATGGTAGACAGGTAAATGAACTTGTGAATGAATGGATAAATGGGCAGATAGACAGATAGATGGATGGATGACAGATGGATAGACAGATGAACAACAGTGACTAGGCAGTGGGGTGGGTATGGGGGTTGGTGTGGTCAATAAGAAGCTTCATGAAGGGCCAGAGTGAGTGAGGCTGGAGTAAGAGGGAGAAGGGAAGAGGGAGAAAGAGAAGCTTCATGAAGAGATAAGAGAGAGAATAATTGTGAAGTAGCCCTGGATCACCAGGAGCTTGATCTTAGATGGTGGCCCTGGAATGAACAAAAGATGAACTTCTCCTGCAGTATGAGACCCATGGCCAGATGGTTCAAGTAAATTTACAAACACAAGATGAAAGAGGTTGAAGTCACTGGTATGACACCAGGTGGCATCTCCTTCTGAACTTGATGAAGACAGATGACTTCTTCAGACTTGGAAAATCAACAACTCACAAGTCCCAGGAAGTCCTTGAAACTGATAGGTGTATGAGGCCCCACCCTCCACACAGTTTGTGAACAACCTGTTAGGGAGAGGAAAGTCTGATATGTCTAACTGCCCCCAAGGCTGTAGAAGGAGCTCCAGGGTTCTAGTTTTGGAGAGTCATCACCCAGGCTCTCCCACAATCCAGTACCAATAAAAACATACTTATTTACATCTAGATCTTGGTCAAGCTTTGGCTGGCCATCAGTTCCCTATTAGAGTTGAGTAAACACTTGCTTGGGTTACCCCACAAAAAGTGCCACCTAGCAATGGCTTGAGGGTGCAGTTCACTCAATGGCATGACTCACTAAAGCCCATCACCTGAGCCACTTTTATGATGCTCACCTGAGTAATGAGACACTGCTGAGATATCAGCTGGGCATCGGAGTCCAGGTTGCCTCTGGGCCTTGCAGCTGACTAGCTGCTTATCTCAGCCCCAAGCTCTTCTGTTCTGGGCTCCCTGTAGGGCTGAGTGTCATGTAGCTAAGGTCTCAGGTTCTCTGGAGAGACTCCTAATCTACCAGGTTATAGGTCCTCTGCCACTCAGGACTCTTTTGATGTGCTTCCTGCCATCCTTACTTGTGTGAGCAAGACGGAAAGCCTTGCTGTAAATGTTTCCGGTGTCCTTGTGATTTATCCACGAGGTGGAGAGTCCAGAAGCACAAGCTGCTGAGTCAGAGAGAATAAACGAATGCCTGTAGCTTCTGATGCATAAAAGCAGAAGGTGAGCGGGATCCCACGTAGCCGTCATTCCTCGGGTACCATGGACCCTAGGGATCGTTTCAAATCCAGAAGCTGGCTGATGGTTTCAGGTGATTTCTCCTCAGTTCATTTAGTGCGGATTGAGAAACTGAAGCCCAGTGAGGGATAAATGTGCTTGAGGTAAGACCCTTGGGACAGAGACAAGGATCCGGCCTGGCACTTTGGAGACATGACATAGGAGGGGACATGTGGTCGGAGCCAGTCCTCACCTTTACGTGCCTCCCCCCAGATCCTCTCACTTCTCAAGGAGCAGTTATAGCCTCTGATACCCACCGTCTGGGAAATTAGGCCAGTGAACTCTCCATCAGGAGGAGAGATTTGAACCCAGATCCTGTACCTAATTCATTACACTACATTTTTCCTGTATCACTGCCATCACAATCGAGAGATCAGACTTGAAGGATGGAACATGGGTAACTGTCACAGACTGGGCAGAAGCAGGCTAACAGCTTGGTACAGATGCTGCAAACCTCTCTTTCTACGAGCTGGCATCCTTAGCCAAGTAGCATGCTCAGCTGCATGCCCGTCTGAGTCATATACCCAGTAGTATGCCAGCATCTCGGGTTCCTCTAAGGGTGGATCCCAGAGCCATCTGGTAAATTCTGACCTGTGTCCTCTCCACCCCAGCACAGCCAGGGTAGTATCCCGGATGACAGCTGCCCGGGTTACAGACCTGATCGAGTCTTCTTTTCACCCAGAGGTGGCAGGGGAGGCTGTCAAACCTGTGATAGAGTCTTAAGCGGCTTCGTGACACACAGCATGTGCCACGAGGGGGCTTCTGATCCAGACTCTGCCACTTTGATGCTGTGATGCCTTAGAAAACTGATGTACCATCTCTGGTCAGAACCAGCACCCACAGACTGCCCCTGGGGCCACGGCTTCTTTAAAAGTCTCCCTGACCCATGAGCCTCCCCAGGGAAGTGCCACCAACCACCCTTTGCCAGAGCCAAGCCCCCTGCCCCAGCATATCCTGAAAGACCCAGCACTACACTCCCACCTCCACACATCTGCAAATTAACCATGTATCTTCCCACTTTGCCTATTTCACAAGTATCCATCAATCACCATTGGCTGGGGTTACTCATTTTGATACAGCATCCTGTTAATGTCTCTCAAAAAATGCCAACAATGCTCACACTGCCATCAGAGCGCCCCCGAATCCCAAAAAGTACATAAGAATTTATTTGTCTTCGTGAGCTTCATACATATTGTATTAAACCCACATGGCGGGGCTTAATAAAATGGCACAGAGGCAGGAAAGCGCATCTTGGGCAGAGGGGGTGGGGGGTGGGGTGGCCACGACCTTGGATGCCTGTTAAACGTTCCAGTGGCAGAACCTCACTCCCCCCAACCCTCGCTTCTGCCAGGAAATGAGTTTGCCACCAGCCAGAGGCCGAGGGGCTATTGAGAGAGGCTGGGCTTCACAGGACCATCCCTCTTCCGCACGGGCAATACTTTGTGCCGCCTCGATTTTTCATCCCTTGCTGCCTGAGATGCAAATTTCTCCTCTGTTGTTTATATTAGGTTTTCAAATATATGGAAATCTACAGATCTGGAGGGAAATGCCAGGCCCTCAGAGGCACCCGATCTGTCTTCTTCCTCCGACTGATTCTCCTTCCATCACTAGGCTGATGGCTGACGTGTGATGGGACTGAGCTGGTACCCTGCTGGGATAGAGCAGGCCCCCCACCCCTGAGGTGAGGGGCGGCTTTCCAAATGGAGCTAAAAAGGGCTGTGGGGGTAGGGTGGGGTTGCAGCATGTCCCCGTGGGCTGGCAGCTACTCTGTGTGCAGAGGTGAGACCTCTCAGTCCTGGGTAGGCAGAGATGGGAAGATCCATATTATATACCTACTGCATACCAGGACAGCTAAGACTCAGCCTTGATTGAGCTCTCCTGGTATGCACCATCAGAGCTGGGCATGATGGGATGTTTGAACATCTCATGATCTCAATCATTAGACAAATGGAAAAATGTGTTTTCAGTGCTCTGCCACAGAGGGAGAAGCCTGAGCTAGCCCTTGGTGTTAAAGGCTGTGTTCTAATTTATACCGGGGATCAGTAAAGTGCTACATAGTAACTATCTCAGACTTCATGGGCCAAACACTTGTTGCAACTGCTCCTGTTCTGCCCTTGTGATTCAAAAGCATCACTAGCCTATGTTAACAGCATGTGCCAATAAAATTTTATTGACAGAAACAAGTGGTGGGTCGGACTGGACCATGGGGTGTAGTTACTGATCTGTGTTGTTCTGAGGCTCACACTTGGTGCTTCGCAGGGGTTCAGCAAGCTTTACGGGGACCAAGTGGCCCCAGGAAGTTTTCATTCCTGTTATCCTCATATCAGATTGTATCTGTGCTCCATGGAAACCTGGAAAAGTAGAGCTATTAGCCTTATTTTTTAAGGAGAAAGCAGAAGCCCAGAAGCGAGTCACACACTGAGGTCATGGCTGACCTTGGATTCTGACACCGAGCTTCAGGTCTGTCTTGATAAGGAAGCTAAGAGTGTGTCTGTGGTCAGAGCTTCTCCAGGTTGCAGCTCAGACCACGTGGGAGAGAAGCAGGACTCAGCAAGGCATTGGAGTAGAGCAAGCCCCAGCTGGATGTCTCTGTGGACAGGGGAGAGAGAAAGTCCTTCCCTACCAGCCCTGCTGGTGAAAACACACACACAGAGCACTGTATGAAGACTAAGGGACACACCCAGACCAGAAAAACCCAAACATTTATAGTAATGCCCTAGATGTATTCAGGCAGAGCCAGCCTGTTGTTTCATGCACTCAGTGCTGAGGGATCAGCAGCGTGGTCTCCAGCCTCTGGGGCTTTGGGAGACTTGGCAAGACCTTCAAAAGCCAAAGCCTGGGGTCTGAAGAGATGGTTCAGTGGTTGAAAACACTGGCTGCTCTTCTAGATATCTTGGGTTTGATTTTAAGCCCCCTCATTGCAGCTCTTATCTGTCTGTAACTCCAATTTGAGGGCTTCTGACATCTTCACATAAAGTAAACTATATATATGTATGTGTATGTGTATATCTATGTATGTGCATATGTATGTGTATATACACATACATATACATATACACATACAATACATACACACATATACATATACACATACATACACACATACATATACATCATATACATACACATCATATACATACACATCATATATATCATATACATCATATACATCATATACAGCATATACATCATATACATCACATACATCATATACATGTACATATACATCATGTACATATACATACACATACACATACACATACACATACACATACACATACACATACACATACACATATACATATGTGAGTCAGAACCTGGTGGGAAGTAAGTCATTGCAGACATGGCTATGAAAAAGATATTGACCTCTCATTTTCTCTCCTTTTCCCCTTCCCCTCCTCCTCCCTTCCCCCTCCTTCTCCTTCTCTTCTTCCACTCTCCTTTCCTCTTTCCAAGCTGTCAAATGGTGAGCAACTGACTCCCTATGCAACACACCCCTCCCACAGTGTGCCAATGTGTCATAGGCGCAAAAGAAATAGAGCCAAGTGGCCATGAACTGAACCCTCTGAGCCAAGAGCTGAGTCCAGCTTTCCTGCTTCTTGAGCAGAGCTTCTCGGGTATTTTAAGCAGGCAGGAAGCTGTCTTACTCACACCTTGATATCAGACGGCTGGCTCCATTAGCTGAAAAAGAATGAGCATGTTTCTGTTGGTGAGGTCATACTGTGTGCAGCGTCACTATGGCCACACTGAGCACTCAAGTGTGAGTAGCCTACACTTCAGCACCAGCATCCCCAAGTCTCTAGATGGATCCCAGACTCCCTGAAGCTGGCCCATCTTTTCTGAGATATTGACTACTCTACCACATCCCATCTGAGACCTTGACAGTCTCGGGTTCCTCCCTCAGCAGGCTCCCACTGAGAAAGTGCTTATCAAGCACCTGCTATAGGCAGCATACATCACAGAGTCAGTCATTAACTGGTGCTCTGAGGGTGCAGAGTTAGGAACCAGCTACCCAAAGTCCTCAGCCCTGACTTTGATGTCCTGGTGCATGAAGAGAACTCCAAACTCAATGACAAGCAGTGCCCAGGGCTTCGCCATTTTTTCTTGTGTATTTGAGCTGCAGTGTAGACATAGAGATGGGTGGTAAACAGAGTAATGTTCAATGACCAGGCCAAAGGGACCAGCCTTCTTTGACAAGGATATGGTGGGCATCAATAGCCCTGGTCCTGGGAGTGGAGATGCAGCCGGGTGGCCTGTGTAGGAAGAGGAAACCATCGTTACTTCATCTCCTACAGTGGGCGTTGTTGGGTGTATTCACCTGTATACACAGGTTTCTGTAGCTGTAACAAAATGCTGTGGCTGGGGTAACGTACAGGAGAAAAGGTTTATTTTGACCATGGTTGTAGAAGGATAGACGTCCTTCATCAATATGGCAGGTTGGCATGGCAACAGGTAAACACAGCTAGGAACTCACATCTCTAACAACAAAGAGGTAGCAAAGAGAGAGAAAGAGAGAGAGAGAGAGAGAGAGAGAGAGAGAGATGACAAAAGTCTTTATGCTCCCAAAACACACCCCAGTGCAGACCTCCTCCAGCAAGACCAAACCTCCTAAGCCTCCCCCAAACAGGGCCACTGAGGACCAAGTATCAACACAGTTTTTATAAAGCCAGAGTTACATGAGATCCTGCTTCAACAAACGAGCTGTGTGGGTCCCAAGCAATGACAGCTGAGGTTGATCTTTGCCTTCACACACACACACACACACACACACACACACACACACACACACACGCAAACACACACATATACACACATACACACACAAGTCACACACGGGCATGCACATACACACACACATGCATACACACATGTGCGCACCCCCCCACACACACACACATATGCACACATGCATGAGCACACAGACATGTGCATGCACACATGTATATACACACACATACCTGCAAGCCCACATATATGCACCTACACAAAAATAATGGTACTAAAATATTTTAAAGGATGAGGTATTTGTTCTCCAAGTCTCTATCTCTTGCTGCACGGGGACCATGACATAGTCTGAATTTGGGTGACCAGAGCCAAAGTACAACATGGGGTCGGAGAGTGTGAACCGACAGGGACCCCAGCTTTCAGAGAACCCATATTCTGGGTGGCCAGCCCTAGTGCAGAGCTCTGGAGAGGCTGAGTGAGAGGCAGGACAGCCTTGATGCTACTACCATCCACAGAAACCAACAGACCCCTGCCTGGGTCAGTCAGTGCCTTCATTTGTTGTAACTAGTTAGCAGAGACCGTGCTCACGGTGCCTCCAACCTTCCAGACGCTGAAGAGAATGAAGTGTGCACAGAGGTGAAGCAGGGATAACTGAGAGCTGCCCCTGGCCTGGAAACTGGGATCCCAACCTTTCTCAGCCCCTTGTCAGGCCCTGGGTCACTCGTGATGTCTTCTTTCCAACAGTGGGAAACTGGAGCACAGAGAGATGAAGCTACATGCCCAAAGACACACAGTAAAGAAGTGAAATTTTAAGCCACGTCAGAGCAGAAGGGAAGGCTGTTGGACCTGAAAGACCAAATTCCTTTTCTCTGCATGCAAACGGGTTTACAAATGGCCAAGCATTTCAAGAATGATGATCACACCTGGGCTTTTTGGAGAGATGAAGCCAAGGGACAGCGGGAACACATGAGGTAGCAACATTTTTTTTTCAATAGGAAGGAAGAGGAAGAAAATGCCAAGTGTATGCTGAGAGCATCTGCAGTCAGGAGGCCGAGGGAGACAGATGCTGGTGTTCATCTCACTTTTTCCTTTTGATTCAGTCCAGGTCCCCAGACCATGGGGTGGTGCTGCCCACATTTAGGGTGGATCTTCTCACTCAACCTCCGTGTGCTCTCTGCCTCAAAATAAATTAGGACAGCTGTGCAGCGGGTCTTCAAAACACCACTGAAGACCTATGGGCTCCACCTAGACTTAGGCCCGTAAGAACAGAAATCTGTCTGGGGAGTGGCTTCGTCTATAAGGTGCCTGCTAGAGTTTGATCTCCTTACCCTCATATAAGCTAGGCATGCCTAACATCCCAGCAGAGGAGGCAGAGACAGGCAGAGCTCAGAGACCAAAGACAGGCAGAGCTCAGAGACCAGAAACAGGCAGAGCTCAGAGACCAGAGACAGGCAGAGCTCAGAGACCAGAGACAGGCAGAGCTCAGAGATCAGAGACAGGCAGAGCATAGATACCAGAGACAGGCAGAGCTCAGAGACCACCCAGCCTAGCTCATCAATGATTCTCAATGAGAGACCCTGCCTCAAAACACAAGGAGGGAAGGAATAGAGGATGACACTCAAGGCTGACCTGTGGTCTCCACATGCACACATACACACACATGCAGATTCACACACACATATATGCAGATTCACACATAATCACATATGCAGATTGACACATATGCAAATTGACACATATATACATGCACATTCACACATACACACATGTGCTAATTTACACACACATACAGATTCACACATGCATGCAGATTCACACACACACATGCAGATTCATACACACACATGCAGATTCATACACACATGCACGAGCACACATATGGATTCACACACAATAATATTTTAAATCACAAAGAAAGCTCACTCACACTTGTGTGGCTAAAGTACAAGAATTGTAAGTTTGAGGTCAGTCTGGACTACACAGTTAGGTCTTGTCTCAAGAGAGGGAGAACATTGGGTAAATATCAAGGAGTGTCTTAGGTTCCCACTGAGGAGTGGTTGAACAAGCAACATGTGGTATATCCATACAATGGAATACTATCTAACCCTGAAAAGGAAACTCTCACACTTAGCATGATGAAGATAAAAACCTTGAAGAGATACATTCCTTAAGTGAATCAAGTCCATTTCAGAAACACAGTCTACTCAGATGAAATATCAAGGTCATAGAGACAGGAAGTAAAGCAGGCAGAAGAAGGCTAGAGAGGAAAGCGAATTGGGAAGTTAGTATTTGATGGTGGAGAACTTTAGTTTTGCAAATGGAAGAGCTAAGGAGACATGGCTAGTCCTTGAGCTACCCTACAGTACTCCAGAGAGCTTAACCCTTCCCCTCCTCTCCTCTCCCCTCCCTTCTCTCTCCTCCTTTCTCCTCTTCTCTCTCATCTTCTGTTCTCTCCCCATTCCCTCTCCTCCCGTCCCCTCCTCTCATCTTTTCCCAGGACGCAAAGGGTTATAAGAATGAGGTAAAAGACAGAGAACCCACCAGGACCATGCAGAGATGGGGTTGGCCCTGAGTCTCACTGGCCTCTCTGAGCAGCAGCTCCTCCATCTAACTATGGCTGCTGCCTCTCCCTGAGTCCAGCCAGATTTTAAATCAATCATCAATCCCCAAGGCTGCTCTCTGTGGCTGCTTCCTGGAGCTGTGGGGGTCACTGTGACCTTGTGAAGGCAGAAATGTTCCCCTGAAAACAGCAGTCCTGTGTTGGAATTCTGTTTGTATTCCGTGAGCCAAGTGGCCTCTGGAGCTCCTTGCCTTGAGGGAACAGAACTTCTCCACCTCAGGAGCAGGGTGGTGACAGCACTGTCCCTTAAAATAACCATCTCCCTTTAAGAAGGAAATGAAAGAGCTGAAGAGAAGGCATCAAAGAGAAGGTGATCCCAGACCAGGGCTGTGACAAGAGTTCCATCCTGTCTGCAAATGTCACCAGAACCAAAAGCAGGGACTGCACTGTGTGGTCCAATCCTTCCGAATTCACCACACCTCAGCCAGACTCACCCCTCCCCCACTACCCTCCCCATCCCCTCAGCGAGCAGACACACTGTGTAATCCCTTGTTCAGACACTGAGACCAGTGGCCCTGGGGATACTCTGCTCCAGTCACAGCCTGGTTCCTGTGTGTCCCCTATGTCATTCCAGCAGCAATATTGTAAGAATCTCCTGAGCCACATACCCCATATCCTGAGCTCCCTACTCAGGGCTGTGAACATCTGGCTCTTCTCTTGTTTCTGCCACGCAGCTCTCTGGGTGGACACGCTGCCCTCAGGTCTTGGCTTCCGGTCTTTACAGAGATCCATTCATCTCTGGCCAAGGCAGAGGCACATGAGGCCTCTGCTCACTTCTCCATTATGGGTGGCCCTGGGCCAGCGCCATAGACTGGGCTCTGCTTGGCTTGAAGGACACACCCTCCCCCTCTCGAAGCTCCTTCTGCAGGTGAAGAGGGGCTTCACTCATTCTGCAGACTCTGAGCCTCTCTTACACACAAGCCAGGTACCATAGCACAGTGTCTGCATGCAGGTGCTGGAAACATCAATGCTCACCGTGCCTGGTGGTCATATATCCTATCACAAAGGTCCCCAAACTTCAAGACACAGGCTATGAGTTCTAAGGTGATAGGCCGAGTTGAAATTTCATGGTGTTTGGGTGTGGACAGTGTGTGGATGGGTCACGAGTATTACCTCACTGAACAGTTCAGCAAGCATCGGATACAGTGTAAAGGTCACCTGCTACCAACCTGACTGCATTTAGAAGCACCCAAGAGACAGAGGCCCACCCTGGGGATCGATCATTGCAAGGGCATTTCCGGGGGATTAACTAAGACTTTCATGTGGTGGCTCCACCCTGTGGGCCGAGCCCAGGTGAAACAAGAAGGTATGGTACTAGGAGCCTGCGCCTGCACACCTCTGCACTCCGACTGCTGTGACATGTGACTTTCTAACCAGGACACCTTCCATACCAGAACCCTCTACAGCTCAAAGTTCACACGCATCGAGAAAAACTGTGTGATAAAGCACGCTGGGCACTTGCCATACAGAGACAGAGGACAGCAGCACTGCGGAATGCTGGCCATCTAACCTGCAAGGACCCTTCTCTCTGTCTTAAGGCTGAAGGCATGGGGCTCTGAAAAGTGACTATCTGCCTCAAACTCACAGCAAGAACTGACTGGAACATTTCAGAGCTGAAGGAAACAAGAGAAAGGCTTTCCTCTGGGACACCTCTCTAGAACACTTCCTCTGTATACCTCCTCCTCTCTCCTCTTTTTCCTCCTCCTCCTCCTCCTCCTCCTCTTCTTTTCTTCTTCTTCTTCTTCTTCTTCTTCTCCTTCTCCCTCTCCCTCTCCCTCTCCCTCTCCCTCTCCCCCTCCCTCTCCCTCTCTCTCTCGTCCTTCTCCTTCTCCTTCTCCTTCTCCTTCTCCTCCTTCTCCTTCCTCTTCCTCTTCCTCTTCCTCTTCCTCTTCCTCTTCTTCTTCTTCTTCTTCTTCTTCTTCTTCTTCTTCTCCTCCTCCTCCTCCTCCTCCTCCTCCTCCTCCTCCTTCTCCTCCTTCTTCTCCTTCTCCTCCTCATTTTCTGCTTCTTCTTCCTCCTCTCTTCCTCCTCCTCCTCCTCCTCCTCCTCCTCCTCCTCCTCCTCTTCTTCTTCTCTGTCTGTCTCTGTCTCTTTCTACACACACACACACACACACACACACACACACACACTTCTCATCCAATCAATAAGATGCAGTATGCAGTCCCTGAGTCCGAGTACCTAAGACCATTGTGTCACACTGCAGGCTCCAAGGACATGGAACACACATGACTGAAGATGGTGCTCCCTGGGGACGTGCTCACCTGCCTCCCTTCCTCAAGCCCTATGGCCCCATTTTATTTCACACAGGAACCCATGTTCTGAAGTTGTCCCATTTATGAGAGACAGTGACAGCCCCAGCCCAGGCTTCCCTGAGCACCAAGTTGTGTCTTGTTCTGGGGTGTTATAAGAGATGAGGGCCACAGGAGTGGAATGGTGGTCACGTGGCTGTCAGGCATGTGAGAGCTGAGGGCCACAGGAGTGGATTGGTGGTCATGTGGCTGTTAGGCATGTGAGAGCTGGAGGCCATGGAAGTGGAATGGCGGTCACATGGCTGTCAAGCATGTTTTAGAGAATGGCTTTTCCTGTTGCCAGTCATCAGAGGGAAAAGAAAACATGTCTGCCTGGATTCTAGGAGCACCCTCCCCCAAGGCCTGACAGTGCAGTCAGAGACACAGTGGGGCTGCATCTCCTGATATCTCTCATCAAAACATAGACAGGAAAGTGTCAGTAAGTGTCTCAGGGACACCAGCACAGCTGTCCACACACTACTGAAAACAGCTTTTCTTTCAGAGAAACTCATAAGCGTTTACCTGTCTCACAGACAAAGAAGCTGGGACAAGGGAGAGATGTCAACTCTTGCCAGAGTCACATGGTCCCTCAGAGATAGTGACACAGCCATGGACCACTTAGGCTCTTGGTGCTAGAGCCTTGTAATTTTAATGGTTTGAAAGTACAGCCTTCCCAAAGGCAAAGGAATAAAACTAGCCATGTTAATTTGCCTGTTGCATATAACACAGTCGGCAGCTGCATCATTAACATGTATAAAAAGGAAGATAAAATTTAAACAAACACAGAGGTAAAATCACATTACACAATTTCAGCAACATTTAAGACATTAAGGAAAGCATGAAGCGGTATTACCCACCCATCTATCTACCAATTCATCCACCCCACACCAGTAAGCACCTCATCCATCCACCCATCCACCCACCCATCCATCCATCCATCCATCCATCCATCCATCCATCCACCCACCCACTCATCCATCCACCCATCCACTCATCCACCCACCCACCTATCCACCCACCTATCCACCCATCCATCCACCCACCCATTCACTCACCCACTCACTCCTCTATCCATCCATCCATCCATCCACCCATCCAACCATCCATCCACCCACCCACTCATCCATCCATCCACCCACCCACCCATCTTTCCACCCATTCATCCATCCATCCACCCACCCATCTTTCCATCCATTCATCCATCCATCCACTCACCCATCCATCCACTCAACCATTCATTCACCCACTCACACATCCATCCATCCATCCATCCATCCATCCATCCATCCATCCATCCATCCACCCACCCACCCATCCATCCACCCACCCACCCATCCATCCATCCATCCACCCATCCTACCACCCACCCATCCATCCATTCGCCCCTCCCCCATCCCCCATCTCCCATTTCCATGTGCCAAGCAACCTCCCTGCCTCTCCCCTGCCCACACACTCCTTCAACAGGTTACTGTGCTCCTCTGTAAGTGCCCACTACCCCTGAGGTCTTCTCTGAGTCTATACACGTGGTCAATGAACTACACGGCGGTCAGTCTCTCTCACAGAGGTATCCTGTGGTGACATTATCAAGTGACAGAGTTGGGAAGAGAGCAGGGAGAACTTCCAGAAGGAAATAGTACTGCTTCCACTGTCTGGAGAGTAGATAGGCGCCCCCTAGTGATGGAACGGAGAATAGAAAATGGTGAAGAGAAATGCCAGAGGCAGAGGGAACAGCAACATTTATAGACCCTTAGGGGGACAGGTCCATTCCACAGCAGGCCAAGGGGCAGGGAATGTATATGACAGAACAATTGAGACCAGAGGGAGAAAGGCAATCCTTTCCCCTGGTGCCTGGAATTCACAGGATTTCCACCTTCAATATTTGTAATAAGAATACATTTTTCTAGCAGTGACTTTGAAAGTTTAAAGGGGTTAAAATTAATCATGGGTGGGCAGAGAGATGTCTCAGAAGTTAAGAGCACCGGCTGTTATTCTAGAAAGACTAAGTTTGATTCCCAGCACCCACGTGGCAGCTAACAACGATCGGTAACTTCAGTTCCAGGGAAATCTGACGCCCTCTTCTGGCTTCCATGGGTACTGCATGCTCATGGTGTTCAGACATACACACAGTCAAAACATATACACATAAAATAAAAATAATAAAATCTCAAAATATAAATAATAATAATAAAGAATAAAATTAAGGATGAGGCTGCCAGCCAAAGTGGGGTTCTTAGAAAGAGCCTGGGGCTGGCCACGGAGCTGGGTGTGATGAAGGAGGCAGAGGTCCAGCTTTGTGGATCTGCTTCAGGCTCCCTTCCTCTCCTGGTCTCCTGTAGGCTTCTCATCAGTGCAGCAGGGCAGAGCAGCTGACGGAAGAGTCGTGTGTGTGGAATAGATATTAATGTGGCAGGAGGGGGAGGGAGAGGCAGACTATTAAAATTCTGTAGTTCTGAAAAATACATAAGTCTAAAATAAGACTAATGAGACATTTACTGGTGTGGTTGTCTTGCATTAATGACCCTGCTGAGGAGGAGATTGCAGATGGCTCTCTCAGTGTAATTACCAGGCTAATGGTTCCCTATGACATCACCCGAGACCAGGACGCTGCAGGCTTCACTACAGATCCCTTTCAAAGCCACTGACCACTCACTAGCCTGAGCAATCTTGGGGCACATGACCTGCACCTCCCCAGATGCTATGTCTGCTGCATCTGAGACATACCTTTGTGCTCTCTTTTTCACCCTTATGCCAGAATTTCTGGTAGTCTGCAGAAACCTCTGTAGGGTTTGGGGAGACAGTTCAGTTCAGATGAACAGCGCCCACGTAAAAAAACACAGGTGTGTCCCTGCAATCCAGTACAATACTAGCTAGAGATGTGAACACAAGATCATTGGAGGTTGCTGGGCAGCAAGCAACTGTAGCAGCATGCTCCAAGCTCAGTGAGAGACCCTGTCTCAAAATAATAATAATAATAATAATAATAATAATAATAATAATAATAATAAGGTGAAGAGTAACAGTGAAAATCACCCAATATAGACCTTTGGCTTCCATGTGCACACACATGCACACATGCATACATGCAGACTGTCATGCACATGTATGCTCACACATTTGCATACACACATGCGGACACAGACACATGCACATGCACACAAAAATGCAGCTACACTCATATTTCTGCACACACATGCATGTATACCCACTGTCATGTACATGAATGTTTGCACTTTTGCACGCACACAAAAACGCAGGCATACACACATACACACATCTGTGTGTGTCCTCACACATATATGCTCATGTATGCAGCCTTTAATTAGGACTCACAACTTTCCAGTGCAGGGTGTGAAGAAACAGCTTGGACAGTGGCTTCTTGAGGCAAACTGACATCGGGCCAAAGGGATTTGGTGCTTATCTGAAGGATGAGATGCAAGCAAGCCAGGCCTGAGGTTGGGATCACACCTCTAATCCCAAGGAGCAGATGAGGGAGCAAGAACCTCAGAAGGATGCAGGAACCACAAAGTAGAAAGCACGGCTTGCAGAAAGGGTTTTTAACCAAGACTCAGACACAGGTGGAACCATGGAGTTCTCTTCCTGTGTGGGTTTGGCACCCAGTGGCATAATTGTGGTTTCACAGCCAAGTCCGATGAAAGAAACCACACATGACAGGTTATGAGAGACCCGAGGACTGGGCTGGAGGAAGGAAAGAAGGTGCCAGGTGGCAGAGAAATTCATCCAGAGAATCTTGGCTACAGATAACGGGATACAGAGTCTAGTGATAAACATCTGCCTTAGTCCTGAGTCCTGGAGATTGTGACCTAAAATATGTTCCTCTGAGATTTGCCTGGGCCATCAGTTTCCTCACTCGAACATAATAGAGTAGCCTCCTTTGGTAAGGGCAGTCACCCCAGAGGAGAAGAAAAAAGAGGGTCAGACCAACCCCCATTTACAGGGAAGAACCTTGGGCTCAAGCTGGGCTTGCATGTCCTGCGATCTCACTAATCACGAGTGCTCCTTCCAACCTGTAGCTCATTCCCACCACTACAAAACCCCTCCTCACCTTTGCATCTGACTGTGCCAGAGGTCACCCCAAAACCAAACTAGGAAGAAAAATGAAATCTTAAGCCATCATTGTAAGAGAACAAGGAACCACTCACTGGGCAGGGGAGTATCGACAAGGTTGGTCAGAGATGGCCAAAGGAAATATGGTTTCCTTTGTGTTAGGATTTAACCAAGAGTTAAGGTGTGAGGTCACATCTTACACATCTGGGACAGAGCACACACACACACACACACACACACACACACACACACACACACAAACACACACCATCCCATGTCCTCACAGGTAACGGGCTCACAAACATAGAAGAGAGATGTCATTGTGAATAGTGACACATAGTTGGTCCTCAACAATGTAGTTCACAGTACCCTAGACAAAGCAGTGAGCACCTCAGGGCAAACCCCATGTCAGTCTGATTCACCCTTTGTGATGCTTTATATATGCATGGCCCAGGGAGTGGCACTATTAAAAGGTGTGTCCTTGTTGGAGTAGGTGTGTCCTTGTTGGGGTGGGTGTGTCCTTGTTGGAGTAGGTGTGACTTTGTTGGGGTAGGTGTGGCCTTGTTGGAGTAGGTGTGACTTTGTTGGGGTGGGTGTGGCCTTGTTGGAGTAGGTGTGCCCTTGTTGGAGTAGGTGTGTCACTGTGTGTGTGGACTGTAAGACCCTCACCATAGCTACCTGGAAGTCAGTCTTCTCCTAGCAGGCTTCCAATGAAGATGTAGAACCCTCAGCTCCTCCTACACCATGCCTGCCTGGATGCTCCTATTTGATGACTGATCGAACCTCTGAACCTATAAGGCAGCCACAATTAAATGTTGTCCTTATAAGAGTTGCCTTGGTCATGTGTCTGTTCACAACAATAAACCCTAATTAAGCACCCTTCTAGACCCAGATCTGGTTTAGCCTTGGGTCCCTGTCAGGAGGCTCACCCACATACCACTGGTGTCCACAGACACCATCGCTCTGACTGAGAAGACCCTGCAAGTGGGAATTCCAAGCCAGGTCTTCTTCCCACACCCTGGGTGAGAAGATACTTCTGTGAAAACCATCCTACATCTTTCTTCAATCTCTGCCTTTTCCGTTTGAATTCTTAGGACACTGAAGGCAATGACTCCCTGGCAGCTTCCCTAATTTGGTGACCTGAGTAATCACCACAGTTAGATCATTCCTTCAGACACCCTGAAGGTTGTGACACTGGGCTATCTCTTCAAATTCTGTGTGGAATTTGGCTTCCAGATTCCACACAGCGCCTCATATTCTCTCATACCTTCTTCTGTGAGGCACAGAAGAGTCAGGGTGAGGGCAGTCCTTCATACCTCAGAATCTGAATTATAAGTTTCTGCAAGAAGTCCAGAGTTCTGGACCACAAGAGCCACCATTCAGTCTTTACTTTTGGGATAAAATAGGCACACTGTGTGACAACAGCAAGCAAATTGTCCCTGTTCCTTCATGAATAACGAGGCAGTGTGTGGTTATCTTAGAGCTTACAGTGAGGACTCAGTGACACCTGGGAGAAGGGTCCCATGGTCCCATGAGGATTTGGGGAGCAACTACAGTGTTTGCCTCCTACAGCTCTGCCCCATTCACACCCAGGACCTCTACATCCTGATGCCATGCCAGCCTTTTAACCTGACGATCACCACACAATTGATAACCACTGCTCGGAGGCCTCAAACCCACAGACTCTTCTCTGCTCTCCTGCCAGAGGCAGGCACATCCCAAGTTACCCCAACACAACCCCTCAGCTTCCCCTCCAGGACACCCACCTCAGCACTACAGACCTCCAGGCTCTCTCTTCTCTGCCTGAAGGAATTTTCTAGTTAATAGATCCAGTTGGGGGGCTGGAGAGATGGCTCAGCGGTTCAGAGCACTGCCTGTTCTTCCAGAGGTCCTGAGTTCAAATCCCAGCAACCACATGGTGGCTTACAACCATCTGTAATGAGATCTGATGCCCTCTTCTGGTGTTACTCATATACATATAATAAATAAATAAATCTTTGCTATATATTGTATATAATATATAAGATATAATGAATATATAATAAATAATATATAATGAATAATATATAATATATTATATATTATGTAAAATATAATATATAATATAGTATATAGTACTATATACTATATATGTATGTATATATAGTATATAGTACTATATACTATATACCATATACCATATAATATATAATTAATATATAATATATTATATATATATTTATATATCCAATTGGCCAGTTGAGCTACTGGCCTGAGAGCATGGGCAGAACAGGCTGTGTGGACATCAGCTCTAGAACCCCAGTGCTCAGCACTAAACGGGTGCCCAGGAAATGCATACCTGGCTTCTTGCCACACAATTGAGGCAGGAGTCCTTGTGTCCGACCCCCAAGCTCTGTGCTGTGCGATCTGGCCATCAGAATTACAGACAGACAGCCTCCTCCGCACCCCCTACCTCAGCTGCCTGCCTGCCTGGATGCTATATATTCTCAAGGCGTTATCCGGCGTGTGCACCCACACCGCCACCCTCTCAGCTCAATCTTCCCCTTCCCAGCGTCCATTGGCATAATCACTCTCGGGCTGCCCAGAACCTGCCAAGTTTGTATTAATGTTGTCTCAGAGAGAGAGATTTACATCTTCCCAGCATAGCTCAGGCTGGGGCTTTCTAGGACACACCCCACCCTTGAGCACTTCGGCACACACACACACACACACACACACACACACACACTAGAGAGAGGGGGGTTGATTGGGGGTGGGGAGAAGTTCTGACTGGACTTAGGGAGTTAGCCCTGCCCTTTCTAACTACAAGCAATCGACCCCAGAGGCTTCTGTGCGGTTGGGTCTGATAACCATTCCCTGTTTAGCAAGAGACACAGTAGGAAGTGCCAACCCAAAAAAAGACAGTTCCACTATTTCTCCGGACCATGTACGTCTCTGATCGCCAGTTCGTTTATCCGTATCCTGAGGATAATGTTTGTGCCGCTGTGTCATAGGTCACACCCCTTGTCACCTGAAAAGGAGACAGTTCACACTCCCTCACAGAGGGAAAGAAGCATTTGTACACAGAGTCCGCTCCTGCCTTAGCCTCGGGTGGAAATACGCCTAGCCTGAGACTGCTCCTTCCAGCCACGAACCCTGCAGGTAGTGTGGCTGGCCTGGTGTTGCTTCTGTCCCATCCCCACGAGTGACTCTGAGCACCTGCGTCACCCAGTGTTTTACACCATTTCTGGGTATGCTGGTCCCTCTGCCTGGATTTCTCTTCCACATACTCCCTGCCTGAGAAACTTCCGTTCATCCACTGCGCTGGCTAGATTTCATGTTAGCCTGACACAGCTGAAGTCATCTGAGGGGACAGAAGCTCAAATGAGAAGGTGTCTCCATAGTTAGGCAAGCCTGCCACTCGTTTTCTTAATTAGTGATTCACAAAGGAGGGCCCAGCCCATTGTGGATGTGGCCAGCCCATTGTGGGTGTGGCCAGTCCATTGTGGGTGGGGCCAGTCCTGGGCTGGTGGTCCTGGGTTCTATAAGAAAACAGGCTGAGCAAACCAAGGGGAGCAAGCCAGTCAGCAGCACCCCTCCATGGCCTCTGCATCAGTTCCTGCCTCCAGGTTCCTGTCCTGTGTGAGTTCTTGTCTTGACATACACATACATACATACATACATACACACACATACTCACATACAAATCTATCCATCTATACATATACATATGTGTGCATGTGTGTGAGTGTGTGTATGTATAGATGAATGGATAACTATCTGTATAGGTGTATATCTGTATATCTGTATATATATATATATATATATATATATATAGAGAGAGAGAGAGAGAGAGAGAGAGAGAGAGAGAGATGGATAAATATATGGATAGTGAGGTATATGTATTTATGTGTGTTTGTATGTATAGATGTATGGATGACTATTTGGACAGATGAACAGGTGTATGGATGGATAGACAGGCAGACAGACAGACAGACAGACAGACAGACAGACAGACAGATGAACAAATATATGGCTAGACAGGTGTCTGTATTTATGTGCATATATATGTCTGTGAGTATGTATAGATGGATCAATGTGAATTTTGAGAGTTGAAAGCTGAACTAAATCCCTTCCTCCCCAAGTTGCTTCTGATCATGGTGTTTGTCGCAGCAAAAGATACCACAAGTAGGGTATCCATGAAAACCCAGTTCTAAAACCCCACTTCATTTGAAAACCTTCCTACTCTCTCCCTGAGTCCCTCAGCCTCAAGTTTCCCATGTTCTAGTGTAATCCCGTAGAACATTCTCTCTTTGTGTATTCCACACCACTCTGCCAACTGATGGCAAACTCCTTGTATGGATCCTTTGGATAAATAATTATTTGTGTCCTCAGAGCTTAATCCAAGTCTAGGGAACCTAATTGCCAGGTTGTGAAAATAATTGATGCATCCTTCCAGTCCTTAACTCAGAGCCCAGTTCTTCAGTGTGTGCCTGCGATCAGGAAGATGTGGGGCCCAGTCTGGAGCCAGGGGAGGCTCAGATAAGAATCCACGTCCCAGGATGGGTTCCAGCGTGTTCTACCTTACATAGTGGTGTCTGTTTCATCAGCTCAGGAAGTGTAGGCTCATCTTGCTTAGCTGATGATAGAAGAGGAGCCCACCCCATTGTGGCTTGGCAGGGCAGGCATTCTGAAATCCAGCCTCCCAGTGGCTCTCTTGGTTTCAATAACAGCCTCCTTGGGTCATTCAAGGCTCTGAAACCCAGCAAGCAGCTAGGAGCAATAGCATGAGTAGTGCAGGTGGATTTAACGGCCAGGACAAAGACTACACCATGTCAATTCTGCTCACACACCATTGGCTATGACCCAGTGAAGTAGCCACACCTAGCTGCAAGAGAGTTTAGGAAGTGTAGTTAAACTGCACGCTTAGGGAAAGTCAGGAGTCCAGCCAGCTAGTTGGACATCAGTTGGTGTTGACAGTGAGCCTTGAAGGTAATGGCTGACCCATCTCTTTAGCCCCATCAGTGAATGTTAAGACTCATACAATGTTTTCTGTATCTGGATTGAAGCAGTCTCTCAGAGAGTACCAAAGCACCTGTGTTCTCAAATGATGCTTGGCACAGAGATGCGTATAAAATAGAGGGAAGGAGACAGAGAGAGAGGAAGGTGGGACAGATGTATGTATGTATGTATGTATATATGTATGTATGCATGCATGCATGTATAAATGGATGGATGGATGGATGAATATATGGATGAACAGGTGTATATGTGTATGGATGGATAGATGAATGAATATATGGATGGATGAACAAGTTTACATACATATGTATGTATAGATGGATGGGAAAATATATGGATAGGTGGACAAGTATATGTATGTATGTGTGCATGTATGTGTGCATGTGTGTATATATGTGTGCATGCATGTATAAATGGATGGATGAATATATGTATGAATAGATGCATATGTGTATGTATTGATAAAATGATAAATATATGAATGGACAAGTGTAAATCCATATGTATGTGTAGATGGACAAATATATGGATACAAGTATATGTATGTATGTGTATATGTATGTGTGCATATGTATGTGTGTATGTATGTGTGTGTATAAATATATGTGTGTATGCATAGATAGATGGATGACTATTTGGACAGATGTGTACGTGTATGTATGTATTATAGATAGATGGACAAATATATGGATAGACAGGTATGTATATGTATGTGTATATATGTATGTGTGTATATATAGGTGGATCAATGACTATTTGGACAGACAGACAGGTGCATGTATAGATGGATGGATAAATATATGGATGGATGAATGAACAGATGTATAGATAAATGGATGACTATACGGATGGACAGGTGTATGTGTATGTATGTATGAATGTATGTATGTATGTATGTTTGTATGTATGTATAGATGAATGGATGAACACATCAATGGATGGATATACAGGTAGATGAATAATTGTGTGGAAGAAAAAAGAAGAAAGGAGGAAGAGGGGGAGGGAGAGAAGTAGGGAAGAAGAAGGGAGAGAAAAAATAAAAAGAGAAAGGAAGGAGGAAGGGAGGGACAGAGGGAGGGAAGGAGGGAAGGAGGGAAGGAGGGAAGGAGAAGCTGCGTTAATTCCAGATCCTAATACAGTTTCCATGAATGTTAAGTATTTTGGAATTTCCATCATCATTGGGTGCCCCTACAGACTCAAGCTCCCCAAATGTGGACTTCCATGGGCTGTGTCCTTGTTCCAGCACCCACACCTATTTGACCCCTCGCCTTTGAAGCCAGAATGAGACCACTCCATGTTTCCAGGTGGGAGGCTGCCGCCCAGAATGAACGGGGTGGCGGATGGGGGATGGGGAGGCCCGGCTGGGCTCTGTCTCAAGGTCTGCTCCCTGCTTGACTGATCAACATCATTTCCATACTGTAATTACATAGCGCCATCCCCTCCCGACTTTACTGCTATCTTGTAAGCCGTCCCGGTTGTGAGTAATTTAAAGCTATATGAGATGTCAGACTCCGTGAAACAATCACCCCTCAAAGAAATATGGCCCGAGATTATAATTGATAAGTCCCATTAGGCAATGGGGCCTCTTATTTCCTCTTTGGTCTCCTCTGAGATGGCCTTGTTGATCCATCCACAGCTGGCAGTGTCTCTGGCACTGTGAGAAGGAAGGTACATCAGTTCAGGGGTGAGGGTCGGGACTCTGGGGCAGAAATCAAGAGAGTGGGAAGGTAGGAAGATGAGGAACCTGGCTCTCCTGGTGTACCAGTCTCTCCCTGAGTTTTCTGGTGTGGAAACCCCCTACAGAGGAGCTTGGGGACTCTAACATTCAAGCAGGAGCCTTTGGGTTTGTCCTGTAGTGTTCAGCTGGGACAAAAGGTAAAATTCACAGCTGACTCTCAGCCTAGCAACAGCATCCCCTACATCAGGCCCCATGGTGCTGCAGGTGATCCCACCCCTCCCATGCTGCTGCCTTCTCTCCCTCTTACTCTGATCCAAGGCCCGGCATGTGAGCTGAATGAAGTAATGTCGGAATAATCACAGTTTAGGATCGGTCTGCTCAATCATCTTCACTCTTGTCTCATCAGGTGGCCTTTCGTACCTTCACTCTGGGGTCAAATAGGAAAGAGTGCATGCTGAAGGGAGAGAAACCACTGGAGCTTAGGGGACGATGGTGGGATTCCAGACTTTGAGCATGGCCAACAAAGGAGCTACGCTCAGCAAGTCTCCTCTCCTATCTGGACCTTGATTTCCCCATCTTAAAAACCTTTTAAAAATGGGGTGCCAGTGTCTGAATCCACAAGATCCCTGGGAAGCAGTTCATAGCTCCCCTCACACACTCTGACCACAGATGTCTATCCCGTGTTCCTTCCCACCTGGCCTCTGAAGGCTGGAGCTGAGAAACTTGTATTTTGAGTTTTAGTTTTGCCTTCTGTCCATGCAACCCAGACTGACCTCGCACTCATGATCTTCCTGTCTCAGATTAGCAAGTGGTAGAACAACATGCATGTGTCCCCATGCCCAAATTCTACTCTCTTGGTAAACTACAAGCACTCTAACAGTTCCCACTACTTGCAAGAGCCGTGTTACTTGGTTTTCATGCTCATGCTAAGGGAAGCCTCTCATAGGCTCATGAGACTGTAATGTCAAGATATGAACACACACACACACACACACACACACACACACACACACATGCAGAAAGAGAGAGAGAGAGACAGAGACAGAGACAGAGAGACACAGAGAGATCTCATCCCCAGAGCTGGTTCAGCACCACGGACAGTTCTACACAAACCTCCCCTCCCCAGTCTTGTGGATCTTCCTACCTCCAGGACCGACGCCATGAACTTCCATTCCTTTCTCAGCTGTCCTGCCAACCCTCCGTTTCTGTTCCAGGGGCCTGATTGATTTGTTTGTAATTCTGTCCTTCCTTGTGATTGGTTTGGGAGCAGGGAGAACAGGTGAATCTTCCTGGCAAGACATGTCAAAACTGCCTGTCTGCCTGTTAGGAGTGACCGCTGTCTCCAAACGCCAGTGCCCTGTTGATATTGTTGACTCATGTTGTGCGCATTTGCTCTGTAAAATCTGTTTTTCTCCCCAACTTTGCCAAGTGATTGAAAGGCCCCACTTTGCGCTTCTGAGACGCGTCATAAGACCTTCTTCGGGAACGATTTGGCTGGAATGAGAAACACAGGTGAACGAACATAGCCGAGGCTCTTCCTGACAGTATCTCATTGCCAGGTGCCACTAGCATCTCTTTGTGGTTCAGGGCTGTCAGGAGATCAGTCTTGGGTCCACTCCCAACTTCCTATGGTCACTCAGCAAAACATTCAAAGCCCATTGCTCTCTGAAGCTCACTTACTGCCCACTTACACCAACACCCCACTAGATATCAGGGCACAGAAACAGAAAGATCCAGGGCTGGACTGGGTCCATGGGAGGAGAGCCCACCTACTATGAACAAGGCTTCTCTTCCTCCCTTCCTCCCTCCCTCTCTCCCTCTGTCCTCCCCTTCCTCCCTCCTTCTTCCTCCTTTCCTTTCTCTTTTTATTTCTTCTCTCCCTTCTTTCTCCTTCCCTCCCTCCCTCCTCTCTCTTCCTCCTTCCTTCTTTCTTTCTTCCATACAATTATTCATCTACCTGTATATTCATCAATGTATTCATTCATTCATTCATTCATTCATTCATTCATTCATCTATAATATATACATATGTTCATAATATACATATACCTGTTTATCCATCCACATATTTATCCATACATCTATAATAACAAAATCATCTTCTAGATGGGAAGTAATGACAGTGTGGTAATATACACACATGCTGTGCCCCACAGCTGGGGAGCTCAGTGCACACATATGCCATTTCTGGCCAGCCAACCTAGCCTATCTGATGACTTCCAAGACTTCTCAAAAGCATAGGTGAATGGTACCTGAGAAATGACACTCAAGAAGTCTCCTGGCCTCCATACATATGCATGCCCACATGTGTACAAACACACACGCATACACACACACACACACACACACACACACACATTCATACATGAACACACACTCAGGAATATACACAAAACAAAAAACATAATTTTAAAATTTAAACTTTAAATTATAAAATGGCAAGACGCACTGGGTAGGAAATTTTATTTAGCCAAATTAAATGTCTGTGTTTTAGATTCCAGGCATCAGGGAAGACCTCTGTAAGAAGTAGCCTTTGAGTGGAGACCTGGGGCATGGCTGCTTCCGACCCAGGAAGAACCTTCCAGGAGGATGGAGCAGAGAGTGCCAAGTTCTAGCACCTAGAATGTCCCCAGAATGTTTGAGGAAAGAGATGGGAGAGCAAACAATGCCAGGAGCTGGTCCCTGTCATCCATCTCTATGGTGAACTTGCTCCTGAGTTCTAATGCAGCTCCAACCTGAAGGGACTTCCAGAGAAGGGGGTACATATATATGTATGTGCATGTGTATATGTATATGTATGTGTATATGGTGTATGTGTATATGTATATGATGTCTATGTATATGATGTCTATGTATATGATATATAT
>JANHMN010000023.1:39718463-39732165 GCA_030674055.1 Rhabdomys pumilio | reverse complement strand
TGTATATGATGTCTATGTATATGATGTCTATGTATATGATGTATATGTATATGATATATGTAATGTCTATATATTTGATGTGTATGTATATGATGTATATGATGTCTATGTATATGATGTACATGATGTCTATGTATATGATGCATATGTATATGATGCATATGTATATGATGTATATTTATATAGTGTGTGTGTTTAATGTATATATGTGTGTGTGTCCCCCCCACCGTGTGTGCGTGCACCTTTAGTTACGGTTCTACTGCTGTGATAAAACAGTGTGACCATTTCACAGCGGACTTCCTGGCACCCTGGCTTTTACAATCTTTCCGCCCTCTCTTCCGAGATGTTCCCTGAGCTTCAGATGCAGGAGCTGTGATGTATCTGTATTGCTGCACTCTCCACAACCTGCTGATCCAGTTATGTCCAGTTGTGGTTGGATGTGAGATGGCCTCCCTTTGCTGTGAAGAGAAGTTTCTTTGGTGATGGCTGACTGCTACACTACTTACCTGTGAGTAAAAAGATGGGATTTAGGGTGTGGCGAGGAATGGTAGCCATCTAGCTCATGTGGCGAGGAATGAGAGCTCATCTAGCTTCATGACCTCACTAGTGCCAGGAAGCCATTCCACTTCCGGGCATGAGCCTTCTCCTACTGGTTGGCACATAGGTACAACTGGACAGGTTGCTGCCAACATGCAAGGGCCACTTCCTGCACCTTTATGTATATGCCGTGCTGAGCATTGCTGTGGCTCATAGGTGTTGTGACTGGGTAGGGTTGTTTAATTGCTTCTCTCCCTTGACAGTCTGCATAGTATATTCTAGAACCATGGAAACTAGACTGCAGGAAAGAGGAATCTAGACCAGACCCTGCTCTAAGTGTGTGGTGTCTTCAGTAATCCACCCTCAACCTGAGAGACAGCCAAGGGCTTCATCTGTAATCTGTTTCGCTTTGGGAGTTGCTTGAACCACCACGACTCAACTATTCAAAAGGAGGTTAATGCTTCTCTGTACACGAAGAAAACCAGAAGAACGATGATGTCGGTAGACATGTTATTATCAAAGAGGGAAATACTTGATGGAGCTCCACCCCCAGACAAGACTACAGGTGGCTAATGACTCCTAGGAGGTGGAGAATCAGCCTCTCCCCAGGGCATGCATGTGTATGTGTGTGTATGTGTATGTGTATGTGTATGTGTATGTGTATGTGTATGTGTATGTGTATGTGTATGTGTATGTGTATGTGTATGTGTATGTGTATATATACACACACATATATATCATATACATACGTTTACATCATATACATCATATATACATGTACATGATATTCATATACATATGTGCATACATATACATATATACTACACATATATCATATATACATATATATCATATCATATACATATGTACCATTATATATGCATATACTATAATACTACCATCATATTCATATACATCATACTCACATGCATATACACCATGCACATATACATACCCACACATATGTGTGTGTGTGTGTGTGTGTGTGTGTGTGTGTGTGTGTGTGAAGGAAGGGAATGAGGGAAACTGATGTAATTCTATTTCAATTTAAAAACAGAAGCACCACAATAAAAAGCAAACTGGAAAAAACAAACAAACTTAGTTCCTCACTGAGGAAAGTCAGGGCAGAAGCTGATGTAGAAGCCAAGGAAGAGTGCTGCTGACTGGCTTGCCTCTCATGATTTTCTCAGCCTGCTTTCTGTATCATCCAGGGCCACCTTGCCCAAGGGTGCCACTGCCCATGGTGAGCTAGGCACTCCCCCATCAATCATGAATCAAGAAAACACTCTGCAGGTTTGCCTACAGACCCAGCCTGTGGAAGCATTTTCTTAGTTAAGATTCCTTCCTCTCAAATGACAGTAGCTTCTGTCACGCTGATGCAAAAGGTCACCAGCACACTGGTAATCCCCTTCTCTGCAGGTAGACGTTACCCATCTTACAACATCTGAGCCCAGCAAGCTCTACCCAGAGGTCAGCTATAACACCCCACGGTGTCCCCCAGTCAGGTGGGCTCTCACCGCAGCATCAATGGCACATGCGTGCTCCATGTATATTCCACAGCTTCTCCACCACAAGTCATTTCACAGCACGAGTTCATGGAGACCCTCTTTGTTTATAAGGAAACTGAGGCCTGGAAAGGTAAAGAACTTTCCCAGAACACGCTGAAGTAGAGAGTCTGCTCTCCAAGTCTCCTGCCTCAGCCTGCTAGTTTTCCTCAGGAAATCAGGCCACTCTCCAGTTACCAAACAGGTGACTCTGCCATTTTGTCTCAGGATCTCAGGCCTGACAGATAGAGCCTACACCCTTTGAATCGCATGCTTGTTCTCTGGGACTTTACATAAAGGCAGAAATGCTGGCTTGGATAAGAACCAGGAAAGGCTGTGTGTGATATAATTCTTAATAATACCCTCTGCAAATGCACCTAGCCTTGGCCATGGGGCAACCCACATTTGTCTGTCCTCTCCACTCCCTATACCTGTCTCCAGGTGTGTTGGGAGCCGACTTTTAACAGAAAGCGGCTAGAAAGCAGCTATCCATGCCTGTAAGTCTTATGTCATATCCACGTGCCTTGTAGTGTATAAATACCCCAGATTTCCCTTCAATAAAAGAGACTTGACCAAAACCTCTGTCTTGTCTCCATTCTTTGCGTCTCTTCCCCTTATCCCCACTCTCTCTCCCTCCAGACCCTGATCCGAAGACCGGAGCGGCAGTTTGGGCCGGTGCTGGTGGCGCAGACCCATAGGGTTTGCTGAAGGAGGCAGTTTGGGCCTGGCTGTGGTGGCACACGCCTTTAATCCCAGCACTTGGGAGGCCAAGCCAGGCAGAGCGGAGCAGGCCGCAACACAGGTGCATGCTTTGGTTGGCCTTCTTAACTCATGTGCTGGCCAAGCAGCCTCTCACCAAAGCTTCAGGTCTCTGGAGACATCAAAGCGAGCGTCACACATAGTGTGAGAAAGCTCAAGGCCACATTCAACTTCAGAGCTTCAACGAGAAAAAAAAATGAGCAGAGTCAAGAGACATGGGGAAATTCATTCCCACCAGGCATCCTTGGGGCTTCACACATCCAAACCACAGTGTAACGCAGACCTAAGGCCAACAAGGATGAGAGAAAATGCCAGCAAGGACGCCAAACCAATACATGCAGCCTTCCGGTGGGAACGCTAATTGGTGCAACCAGTTTGAAAAGCTGCTTCTCTGACTCTGTAAAAGCCTAGCATATGGGCCGGGAGATGGCTCTGTGGGTAAAATACTTATGGCACAAGCGTGAGTTTAGATTCACAGAACGCACACCAGGCTCTGCATGCACAGGCTCACATGTGCACACACAAACACACACACACACACAAACAGCCCTACACAGAGACAGAGAAAGAGACAAAGACACACACATGTGGACACACACACATCAACACCTCTACACACAGAGAGTCAAAGGCAGAGAGAGATACAACGTGCTGGGTGGGCACGGTGGCCTGCCCGTAATTCTAACACTTAAAATTCTGAGATGGAGTCCCCTGAACAATCTGGCCAGCAAGACTAGCCAAACTGGCAAAATCTCAGTACAAGTGAGAGACCCTGACTTAATGAGCTAGGTGCAGAGTGATCTAGGTAGACTTCCAAAGTTAGCACCAGGCTCTGCATGCACAGGCTCACATGTGCACACACAAACACACACACACACACACACACACACACACACGAACAGCCCTACACAGAGACAGAGAAAGAGACAAAGACACACACATGTGGACACACACACATCAACACCTCTACACACAGAGAGTCAAAGGCAGAGAGAGATACACATGCATGTGAACACATACATGCACACAAAAACACCCCTACACACAGAGAGACAGAGACATACATGTGAACACTCACACATGTGAACATACACACATGAACACCCATACACAGAGGGGGAGAGACTGAGAGACACACAAATGAACATATACACATGTGTGAACATCCCTACACACAGAGAGACATAGAGAGATGTACATGTGAACACCCTCGTACATACATATGTGAACACACCTACACAGAGAGACACACATATGAATACCCTCACAAACATGTGAACACCTTTACACACATGTAAGCACACATGCACGTGAACACTCCTACATACAGAGACAAAGACACACATGTGAACACCTTCACACACAGAGACAGAGACAAAGAGAGATGAACACACACTCAGAGAGAGAGAGAGAGAGAGAGAGAGAGAGAGAGAGAGAGAGAAAGAGAGATGCACCCCATAACTCCCAGCTCACTCCTAGGTTGCAACCAATGCAAATGTGTGCATATGTTCACCAGAAGCTGCATGCTGGAACTTCACTAATGGCTCTGAGCCTCCAGGAACAGTAGAATGAGAAGATGAGTCCCAGGCCCTCACATTCACAAAGGATTCTGGGTAGTGATTGGATGCGGGATCTGTAACTGCATAGAGTTTGGGAGCTCTCAGAACCATCACAGGAGAAACTAGACCAGAAGGCACTGAAGCCACAAACAGCCAGCCTCACTGAGTCACAGGACTGGAAGGGGCTCTAGGGACTCCCTTTATCTTGTGAAGCTGGTCCAGCTGTTTTCCTGGACTTCCTGCCAGCACCCGTCACACCCATTGGCATTTCCGTGGTTAGAACCGACACATGGCTCCATCTAGCTGCAAAGGCACCTGGGAAATGTAGCTCCTAGCAAGATCAAATCTTCCCACACCGAACAAGCTCCATTCCCGAATCATTTCTTAACAACGGGAATTGGCAGATATGGTGGTTACCATGGATTGTCAACTTGACAGGATCTCACCTGGGAGACAAACCTGGGCATGCCCCTGAAGAAATTTGAAGGGTTGGTTATCTGAGGTGGGAGGGGCTGCCTTAAATGACATCATTTGATGGACTAGGATCATGGACTGAATAGAAAGGGAAGAGGAGAAAGCAGGCTGAGTTCCAGCATTCACGGCCGTCTCCCAGTTACTGAACAATGAGACCGTGAACCCCGCGGTCAGACTATGCTTTCAGACGATGGTCCAAAATAAACCTTTTATTCCCTACCTTTGTTAAAGCAAGAAAATGGCATCTAATATAGAAATCAGAACCAAGGAGTGGGACTAACCTGGCCAGATGGCTCTTCAGCTTCTGAACCAGTTTGTGGCAGGAAAATGGAAGAGTATGGAGCTAAGGTTTAGAGAAACCCTCAGAAGAAAGGCTCTGGTGTGGAAATGCAAATTCACCTTTCTCAGTGCCCCTGGATGCAGCCACAGACCACAGGGGATGACTCATTTCCTGTGTTCTAGTCTCACTCTCCACCCTCAGATGGCCAGGCGGTGTTGGCTCAAGAAATGGAAGTGGTCACCACCTTCCTGAGGAAGGAAACCTCATGTCTATCATGAGAACAATCAAGATGGGAAAGAGAGCGGAGTGGGGAAAGTCGGGGCAGCAATGAAAACTTAACAGTCTCATGCACCCTTATTTTGGTATCTAGAACCTGGTCAATGGCTACACATAGCCGCGAAGGCACCTGGGAAATGTAGTCCCTAGCCAGGCAAAGGCACCTGGGAAATGTAGTCCCTAGCCAGTCTGTCCTCTGCCTACTCAGCCCCAGAGGATCCTACCACCCAAGGAAAGAAGAGGAAGTTGGATAGACAGGAACCCTTAAGGTCACGAGAACAGTCCCCAGGCCTATGGAAATCTCCTCTTTCCCTCTTCGAAGTCACTGTCCGACCTTGGCCAGACATGTGAGATCCATCGCTGTTGTGTTGAAGTCCCTCACTGATCCTTACCGTGTATCAGATAATGGGCTGGTAAGTGAGGTCAGAGAAGAAAACAGGGAGGCATGACCCCAGGCTTGAGGGACATCCAATCTAGGAGGAACCAAGCTGTAAGTTCCTTCTTTGGTTCCCAGGTCCTGAATGGTCTGAGAAATCCTTCACCCCAACAAAGATGGAGGGGACTCAGGGAAGAAGAAGGTGACTTAGATTCTCCCTAGATTCCAAAGCCTCCCCCTCCACATCCCGTCCCACTACCATTCCAGATTTCCACCCCTGAGAATTTGTGACGTTTGCCAGCCTTCTTGGGTCTGAGAAACAACTTAAAGCCGGTTGTTTCCTTTCTCCCGCTGTCTGCCCTCACACTCTTCCTGCATCCTCTTGCCGAGCCATGCTGATATTCGTCCGTTTCACGACGAAATAGCTCACATTTCCTTTTCTTGCCCTTAAACATCTGAGTTTTTAATCAAGCAACATAAACTTAATTTTTTTAGTCTCCCAAATATGAAAGGTCTTAGGTTCTGACAGGAATGTGACAGATGAATTATGCGGGCAGCAAGCGGCCATTCAACTTCTTTGGTGCGCTGGGTTGTAATTGCACAAACTCTTGCGTCCCCAGATCTGGGAAATGTGGTTTTACACTTCCTCAGACATCGTTAGCAAAGGGTGACAGTACATTTAACAAGTGGAGAGAAACAGGGAAATGAGATGGGTTTTCCAGAAACAGAGGGCCAGGATGCTCGTCCCCTCTTGGCCTGGTGAGTGCCGACTCCACTTAGTTGCCCACAGTTGGCAGGAGACATTGGTGTGTGCTTCAGCAGAGAAAAACTATCTGGTGTCTTCCCTCACCTGATAAATGATGGCCATTTATCAGGCATGACACTTTGCAATTCAGGGGATTGGGACATGGTATCGTCTCTCTGAGACCAAGAGTCAGAATCTGTTCACAACATGCCTCCCCCCAGAGGCAACATGAGAAGGAATCCATTCACTCATTTCTTTATTCCATCGATAACAATAATAATGATAATAATTTAATATTTTATTAAACATATTAATATTTAATATTAATATTTTATTAAATATTGTGTTAATATTTAACATTAATATTATATTAATGGATAATGATTAATCATAACTTATTATTATTACTACTACTGCTGCTGCTATTTTGTCACTGAATCAGGCACTAGAAACCCCAGCCCAGCTTCCAAGGGGTAAACATAGCTTGATGTTCATACAGAGACTAGATTAATGCCAGCAGGTGTTTCCTGTTGAGTTCAGAAAATAACAATCCTGGAAGACAGTGAGGGTGTCGGTACCTCTGTTGATGAAGCTGATCAGGAAACGAGGCTGACCGCGGAGTGATGTCTAAGCTCAGCTGGGAGAGGAACTGGCTCCTGGCAGAGAAAACAATTGGAACTGAGGCTCTGAGGTGGTAGAGGAAATGCCATTCTCGTTGGACTGAAAGATAGAGGCCCAGCTTCCGGCCGCCATGTCTGCTCGGTGTTGGTTTTTGTTTTGGGGTTTTTTGGTTGTTGTTGTTGTTTTGTTTTTGTTTGTTTGTTTGTTTTTCAGAACTGAAGACCGAACCCAGGGCCTTTGCACTTGCTAGGCAAGCGCTCTACCACTGAGCTAAATCCCCAACCCCGTCTGCACCGTGTCTGAACACAGCATTTTCTGCTGCAGCTTGGTGGCTGTCTGCCGAAGCCATCAGGAGCGCATTTCCAAAGTACTGGAGATGCCGAGTTACTGAAACATTTACCAAATAACACGCGGGGCTTGGCGGCTCATCATCTCTGTGGATCTCAGCATCCCTCATCCCCACCCCCACGACACTCCCATGTATAGCTGAGATAACTGGTAAATGAGAACCAACCCCTCCATGATCATGTGACCCTTGAGAGGGAAGTCTGGGCTTCAGATCCTGTTTCCTGACTTCACGGTTTCAGATTCCCCCTGTTTCTGAGCCCCATTCCATAACGACGAAATTAGAGTGGGGGAGGAGGGGGTGGGAGGTGGGGGACGGGCGGTTGTGGAGGGGCGGGGTCGCCCCAACCCTCTTCTCCACTTCTTCAGCTCTGTGGCCTTGGCATTCTCTCTCTCTCTCTCTCTCTCTCTCTCTCTCTCTCTCTCTCTCTCTGTCTCTCTCTCTTTCTCTCACTCTCCTTTGTTGATTCGTGAGTAACTGGTCACAGTCTCATTACATACTTGGAGGGATAAACCATCACCACAGGCACACGGAGCTTCGCGGTTAAGAGCAAAGTTCAAGCCTCGACTCTGACCATTGCCTGCCGACAACACCGAAAATTTTCTCAGAGCTTTATTCCCTCATACATAGGCGTGCACAGGGTTGTTGTAGGAAGCCTGTGGTGATGGTGTACATAGGGAGAGCAAGGTAACACAGACCTAGTGAGTAAGGAAAGGTCAAGACACGGTATCGTCACTACCTCCACCACCACCATCATCACCATGACCACCGTTATCCCCACCACCAAAACCATCACCATCTCCTTCATCACCACCACCTTCATCACCTTCATCATCATCACCATCACCACCATCATCAGCACCACCATCACCACCACCTCTTTCTCTCTTCCCATTGTGGCTGAGATGGAACCCACCCTTACCCTCAGGAAGCTCACATACTGGGGGAGTCCAGGGATAAACAATTAAACCAGAAAATCGATGCCCTAATTGCAGGTTGCTGTGTTATTTAATTACAGAGGGTGATTAACGGCTTCTGGATGGGCAGGGGCTTTTCACAATGTGCAGTGGCTTCGAGGTGACAGGCACACTGAGTTCTTAAATCAACAAAACATTGGCGTGCGTTCAAACAGTCCCTCTGTGGGTGAGGAAGAGGTCCTTGGCTCACCCCACCACACTCTGAAGAACGCAAATGTAGAAGCCCTGTCGCTGACTCCTGGGCTGCGGATTGAGGCAGAGAGGGAGGGGGAGGGGAGCATTTGTGTGCATGGGCTGCCTCACCTGACGTGAGGTGGGTTTGCAGGCAGGGAGGTCTGCAGAGGTAGCACAAGTGTTGGAGGAGGAACATACCATGTGAGAGCCTCTAGTGTGACTGTCCTTACCCTAGACTCCCTTTCTTACAAGGGATGGCTTGTGTAGTTTGAGTCTGGTGAGCAGTTGCTGATTTGAACAAACACACATGTGCACACATAAACACAAATACACAGAGACACACACCATACATAGATACACAAACACACACATACAAACACACCACAGAGAGAGAGATACACACACATACACATTAGACATAAAAACATACACAGACACACATACACATTAGACACATCACACACACACATTATTCTGACATACCTACATCTTACACACAGAGAGACACATTTCATATATACAAATCACATACATACACATCACAAATACATATCTCATACTGACACACATAGATCTTATACAGAGACACATACATCATATATACATATCATATATAACACACACACCTTACACTGACACATGTACATCTCACAGAGAGACACACACATCAAACTACATATCACATACATAACACACATGTCACATTGACACACACACACACCTCACACTGATAAACATACATCTTACATACAGAGAGACACATATCATATATACATATCACATACATCAGACACACATACACACACATGCACACACACATACACACACACACACACACACACACACTGTGCCATCACTAGGCCTCCTCCAGCTAGAAGGGGAATCCTCTGGCCCTCCATCCTGACCAACAATGACCAGGGAGGACAATGGTCAGGGCTTTTTGATCACAGCTCAACTCTGAACCTCTGTGTCTTCCTCTGCCCAGTGGAGCTGGAAGCACCTGTCATGGAGGACGACCTTGCCCTCAGAGGACTCTGGCTTCCAGGTTTACACACAGCAAATCTCTGCACTTGAAAGATTCACCCTTAACATATAGCCAGTTTACAGGCAGAGAGAACTAATCAGGACATGGCAGCCTGCTTTGGATAAAGAAATTAAGTCTCAAACTAGGGATATGGCTCCTTGGGTAAAGGCACTTGCTGCCAAATCTGACGACCTGACATCAAGTCCCAGGATCCACAAGGCAGAAACAGAAAACCAATTCCCACACGTTGTCTTCTGATAGCTACACAAGCTCTTCTCCCTCAACACACAAAATAAAAGCAAATATGCAAAAGAAAATTTAAAAGAAACCATATTCCAATTCCCTAGAGAATCCAGTTCTCTCCTAAGATGGAGACTTGCCTGGATGATCTTTCTGAGATGCCCATGGTGGGGATTGGGGGATGGGGGGGCAGGATCCCATGTGAGCCCAAACTTGCAATTTCCCATGCCTTTCTTATCTGTCACATGTGCAGCAGGGCTTCTCCCTGAGGCCTCACTAGACTAACTAAATAGGATGTTTGGTCAATTTTCCAAGCCCGGGACTGGGCACTCGGGCTGTGATGTTAATATTAACATGACATTTTGGGGGACAAACAGAAAGAAAAGTTTATGGTTTAATAGTGATATTGATAGTGTCAACTTAATAAGAAGTTAATTATGTTAGCTGAGTGTCTTAGCTAGGGTTTTACTGCTGTGAACAGACACCATGACCAAGGCAACTCTTATAAGGACAACATTTAATTGGGGCTGGCTTACAGGTTCAGAGGTTCAGTCCATGATCATCAAGGTGGGAACATGGTATCATCCAGGCGGCCATGGTGCAGGAGGAACTGAGAGTTCTACATTTTCAAAAGAAGGCCACTAGAAGACTGGTTTCCAGGCAGCTAGAGTAAGGGTCTTAAAGCCCATGCCCACAGTGACACACCTCCTCCAATAAGGCCACACCTCTTCCAACAAGGCCACAACTACTCCAATAAGGCCACACCTACTCCAACAAAGCCACACCTTCTCCAACAAGGCCACACCTTCTAATAATGCCACTCCCTAGGCCAAGCAGATCAAACCATCACACTGAGTTTTCGTCAACTTAATACCAGCTGAACTCAACTGGGAAAAGGAGCCTTGACTGAGAAAGTCAGGTTGCCTGTAGATAGAGTATTTTCTTGATTGATGCAGGGAGGCCCAGGCTGTGGGTACACAGTGTACATGGGTAATACCACCCCTGGGCAAGTGGTCAGGGGTTGCATAAGAAATCAGTCTAAGCCACGGGAGCAGGCCAGTTAAGCAGCACTCCTCCATGGCCTCTGCTTCACTTCCTGCCTCCAGGTCCCTGCCTTGAGTTCCTTCCCTGACTTCCCTCAGTGATGGAGAGTGACTGGGACACATAAACCCTCTGCTGCTTAAGCTATTTTCTGTTCTGGTGTTTATCACCACAGTAGAAAGCAACCTAGGACACAAATTTACACCCACTCCTAGTTCCTGCATCTGTGTCTGCATCCTGGCTCACCTGATGTGAACTGCTGAGTGACTTTCCTGAGGAATTTTTTTTTTCTACTTACTCTATCAGAGGGGAAGCTACAGACTACAGAAAAGCTTTTATACAAGCCCAGCTAGTGATCCAACGAGTTTATATTAGAGTCTTTTTGTTGTTGTTGTTGTTGTTGTTGTTGTTTTGTTTTGTTTTGTTTTGTTTGTTTTTCGAGACAGGGTTTCTCTGTGTATCCCTGGCTGTCCTGGAACTCTGTAGACCAGGCTGGCCTCGAACTCAGAAATCTGACTGCCTCTGCCTCCCAAATGCTGGGATTAAAGGCGTGTGCCACCACTGCCCGGCTATTAGATTCTTTTACTGGAGCACAGGCAGGTTGGGTAAAAGAAGCACTAAACAGAATTGCCCAGCATGGGTATGAACTGGCAAAATTGCCTGACTGGAATTCCCCTGGAACAACTTGGCAGGCAGCTCAATCTAAGACTCTCCTATCAGATCACAGTGATCACTCACATAACCTGTGATTGGGCCTCTAAGCCTGGCAGCTGCGTGAGATTTCCTGTGGGTTCATGGGTCCCTGAGTCCACTGAGCTCCCAACCAGCTCCAACAGAGAATATTCAAGCCTAGAGCATGTATGCACCTTGTTCCCATGGCCTCACCCTAATCCCAGCTGCTCACTGTGCCTTCTTACCAGGGCTGACCGAAATCTCTTAGAGGGAGCTAAAGCCATTCTTCCTTAAGTTGCTTCTATGAAACACTGTGGCAACAGCTGGTACAAAAGTAACCACCACATTCCAAACAAAGATGAAACAAAACCCAGTGATAGTTGCCATTGTCTGGAGACCCCCTCAGGGCTTAAATCCTTGTCGCTTTGAGCTGATTTATTTACAAATAAGTCAAAGGGGCTGATTTATTTACAGCCAGAGAGTGGTGGGTGGGATGGGTGGTACTTCACTGACCAGTCTCCTTTCTCTACGTTAACACTTGAGCGTTCCTTGTGAGATCCCTACAGACAGGCAGCGTCTATGATGGTCTGATCCCAGGTTCTGTTCCTGCAGCCTCAGATCCCTGTTTGGGGAAACCCTGCTCCCAGGGAATAAGCAGAGAATTGAAGGTGGGTTGTGGTGGGGACACTCAGAGGGACTCTTAGGCTCCAGCTGCCTCTCTGAGTTGGGATAGAACCAGGATCCATCCAGGGTTTCCTTATTAAGTTACTTGAATTCTCCTCCCATGAAAGGAGAGGATGAGAAGAGACATAGAAAGGAGAGGAGAGAATTGCAGAAGCAGAGAGGAAAGGGGTGAGAACAAAGAAACAGATGGAGGATGAGAAGGACACCCCACCAGGGATCCCCACGGCATGAGTGCTCCTTTCCCGGCCCCAGTTCTGGATCACCAACCACTGCATAAAAATGACTAGACGCGGCTATGGCTAGGTTGAAGAAGTAACCGTGAGAGAATATTACCCAAGGGGAAGGACCAATGAGGACAAGCACTGAGATAAGGTGAATACTGAGAGACACCTCCCTCAGCCAAAGCAGACATTACTAGTTGATCACTGATATTTTCCCCCCACTATGACTAGGATGGGAAATTTTCATGCCTTCCTGGTAGTGAGAAATGCAGAATTTGCACGAAAAATAAGGCCTGTCTACCCCTCCTAAATGCAAGGGTTTTTACCTGATGTTGAGTTGGAGGGAACCATATATATATATATATATATATATATATGTGTGTGTGTGTGTGTGTGTAATATCTATGTGTATATGATGTATATGTATATGATGTATATGATGTATATGTGTATGTATATGTATATGTGTGTGTATGTGTATGTGTGTTTGTATGTGTATGTGTATGTATATGTGTATGTATATGTGTGCATGCACATGTGTGTATGTATGCTTGTATGTATGTGTATGTGTATATGGGTCTAGGGGTGAGGACCTGCATAAACAAGTCAGTCAATCTTTATTGTCTGGGGAAGGTGGTGGGAAGCACACACCGTACAGACATGGAGTGAGTGGTCTCCAGGGAGATACCATTGAGCTGATTAGATAAGAACTCAAAGAGGCTGGTTTGTTTACTGCTGGGGACCAACCAGAGTGTGGTGGGCGGGGGGGGGGGGATAGCTCCTCTCTGACCCATCTCCTCCCTCTTCTTTAACAGCTGAGCACAAGGCACTATGAGCCTCCCACAGGTCAGTCAGGAGCAAAGGGTCTCTAGGAGACCAGCCCCTCCTTGACTCTCAAGCCCTTCCCCCAGGCCTCACTGTGGTATTAAGTGTCCCAGGGGACTTAGACCAATCATGTCCCCTCTCTGATATTCTAATTCCATACTAGAGAAAATAAAGACATAGACGTTTTATCAGAGAGGTCAGTGTGTGCCATCCATACCAAGTCAGCTTCTCCCTCAGCCAAAGCAGGCATTACTAGTTGATCGCCGATATCCCCCCCCCAACACACACACACACACACACACACACACACACACACACACACACACA
>JANHMN010000023.1:39695366-39714825 GCA_030674055.1 Rhabdomys pumilio | reverse complement strand
AGAAAGAAAGAAAGAAAGAAAGAAAGAAAGAAAGAAAGAAAGAAAGAAAGAGAAACAAAGAAAGAAACAAAGACACAAAGAAAGAAGAAAGAAAGACACAAAGGAAGAAACAAAGAAACAAAGAGGATGAGGAAAGGAAAGAAGAGAAAAACTGCCTCAGATAGTCTGTAGGAATTTCCTTGATTAATGATTATAGGAGGGCCCAGCCCATTGTATATGAAAGCAAGCTGAGCAAGTAATCGGAGCAAACCAGTAAGCAGCATTCCTCTGTAGCCTCCCCATTCCTGCCCTGACTTCCCTGAATGGTAGACTATACACTATTAAACGAAACAACCCTTTCTTCTCCAAGTTGCGTCTGGTCATGGTGTTTTTGTCACAGCAATAGAAACCCTAAGTAAGACACGTGTGCATGCATGTACAGGTGCACATTTGTGTATGTGTGGAGCCCTCACACTGGCGCTGGGATCCGAATGCTCTCCCTTGTTATTCGAGGTTGGGTCTCTCAGCTATTCAAAGCTTAGCTGTCCAGCTTGCGTTGTGGATCCCTTTCTCTACCTTACCGAAGGACTGCCATTCTTCTGGCATTTATGTGGGTTCTGGAGATCTGAACCTTGATCTTCAAGCTTAGGTGGCAGATACTTTACTCACTGAGCTCTCTTGAACCCTAGGATTTGTGACACAGCTAACCTGTCCTGCAGTCAGCCAAGCCTGGGGATGCCAGATAATCCTGTCTCTCCTCACTATTCCTGATCCAGTCCTGACCTGGCCAGAGTCCTGACACCTTCCCCCCATCCCCATGCTCCCATGTTTCCAGCTCCTCAGGAAGCCTTAGACTGGAAGTCAGCCATCTAGGCTTTATTGTGGGTTGCTGCTGTAGACATCAGATGTGCAGTGTTCCAGCCACCTCTGTGACTACAGTGTTAGTCAGCTGTGACTGCTGACTCATTAATGCTCCTGGCCAGGGACTGCTCTGAGGGGCTGGGTGGGATGAGTTAAACCCTCGGATGGCTCCGCTAGAAACAGTTACAGTTTCAGATTTGAAATCGACGCTCAAAGAAGATGAAGGACAGGTAAAAGAAAAGCAGAGTCAGCACTTTCAGGACCTGCACAGTTGGTTCTCAGTTCTTAGCAGGACCACCTTGCCCTTCCTCTTTCCAGTAACTAGCTCCTCAACCTCCTCTCCACTGTGAGCTCAGCTCTGTGTTCTTATCCACAGTGAGAGTCTTCCTCCCTACCCCCGCCCCTGCTTTCGGGAGCATAAAAGTCCAACAGTAACAACATCTGTTGAAAATGAAAGTTGAAAATCAGACTAGATTTTGCTCTGTCCTCATCAACTTGTGAACAGTCGGCCACAGCCCCACGGTTTCACTGAGTAATAGAACCCAGGGAATCGGAGGTGACAGGGTCTCTGGAGCCGAAGCCATCTGACTCTGAAAACCTGACCCTTCACACAACCTGAGCCCTCTCTGTGACTCCTGTGCCTCTCTCTCCCAGTGAGTCAGAGCTCTTTTGTTCTGCAAGTCTCCAAGCCTTCCTTCTCCTCCAGCCCCCCACCCTCATGAGTTAAACTCATCTTTATCTCCTGGAGCTCAAGCTGACATCTCGACTCCATCTATTCTGTGCTGAAACAACTAAACATTAGAGAATAGGTAACGCACAAAAAAGAAAAGGATTTCCAAGGTACTGCTGCTGTCCAAGGCTGAGGGTCCAGCCTGGTCAGATGCAGATACAAAGTGCAAACCTACACAAGGGAGCAGATGGAGCTGGAGAGGCTGGGGCATAGGCTCCTGGTGCAAGAGAGGAAGCCATCACCCAAGGCTTCCCAAGAGGGAGCTGCATGCAGCTCCTCTCCTGAATTCCTCAGACTTTCCTGGGTGGTGGAGTACCCCACCCCTGGGCAGGGGACACTATGCTGGCTGTAGAGATACAGCCACAGGGAAGCATATGCTGGCCTCTAACCTGTGAACCGGCAAATATTTTCTTCCAAACTCACATGGTTGTTACTGATCTGAGATGAGATGGTTCTGTAATTAAAGTTCTCAATGGAGGAGCCACCAGAACTGAAGACACCACAGGACAAAACAAAGCGATGGTGGATGGTGACTAAGCCGAAAGCTTCGTCCCAGCTCAATGGCTATCATGGAGCCAGAAGGTGCTCTGCAGGCTGCTGGGGGGAGGGGGCCAGGGATGGTCAACATTCTTACCCAGCTATGATACCCTAGAGCTACAATACTGATCTGATAGGCAGGGTGTGCCCACTGGTGCAATAGTGGCATGACTGTTATGGGGTGGCAACTGTTATGGGATGATGGTTGTTATTGGGGGACAACTGTTATGGGAGACAACTGTTATGAGGTGATGACTGTTACAGACAGTGACAACTGTTATGGGGTGACAACTGTTATGGGTGACAACTGTTATGGGGTGATGGCTGTTATGGGTGATGACTATTATGGGGGTGATAACTATTATGGGGTGATGACTGTTATGGGGTGATGATTGTTATGGGGTGACAACTGTTATGGAGTAATGACTGTTATGAGAGACAACTGTTATGGAGTGAAGACTGTTATGGGGGTGATGGCTGTTATGGGGTAACTACTGTTATGGAGTGATGACTGTTATAAGGTAATGACTGTTATGGGGTAACTACTGTTATGGAGTGATGACTGTTATGGGGTGACAACTGTTATGGGGTAATGGCTGTTATGGGGTGACAACTGTTATGGGGTGATGACTGTTATGAGAGACAACTGTTATGGAGTGAAGACTGTTATGGGGGTGATGGCTGTTATGGGGTAACTACTGTTATGGAGTGATGACTGTTATGGGTGACAACTGTTATGGGGGTGATGGCTGTTAAGGGTGACAACTATTATGGGGGTGATGGCTGTTATGGGTGATGACTATTATGAGGGTGATGGCTGTTATGGGGTGATAACTGTTATGGGTGACGACTTATGGAGTGGTGACTGTTATGGAGTGACAACTGCTATGGGTGACAACTATTATGGGAGTGATAGCTGTTATGGAGTGATGACTGTTATGGGGTGACAACTGTCATGGGGTGATGGCTGTTATGGGTGATGACTATTATGGGGGTGACAACTATTATGGGGTGATGACTGTTATGGGGTGACAACTGTTATGGGGTGATGACTGTTATGGGGTGACAACTGTTATGGAGTGATGGCTGTTATGGGGTAACTACTGTTATGGAGTGACGACTGTTATGGGGTGATGACTGTTATGGGTGACAACTATTACGGGAGTGATGGCTGTTATGAGTGATGACTATTATGGGGGTGATGGCTGTTATGGGGTGATAACTGTTATGGAGTGACAACTGTTATGGGTGATGGCTGTTATGGGTGACGACTTATGGAGTCTTGACTTTTATGGGGTGACAACTGTTATGGGGTGACGACTGTTATGGGGTGACGACTGTTATGGGGGCGACCAACAGCTTTCTGATTGGAGCTGAATTTTGCTCCACAGGACGGAGTTCATGCAGGATACCATGATCCTGGTGGAAGCTCATGGCGGGGGAGGGGGTCATAAGCACTGGAAGAGGGGATCTGCTGCTTGTGGGACTTTTGGGTCAAACAGCCATTGAAATGCTTAGATTAGTGCTGTTCTCGGCTTGGTCGGAGAAGTTTCTGTTTGCTGTGAATGAGAGTGGCTACAGCCTCCAAGTACAGGGAATAAGTTGTGCGCTCTGCTCACCCCAAGACTCAGGGAACATACAGAAGAGGAGATGGTGAAATAATGTGGTGGCCAGAGCTGGGGATGGGGGGAATGAGAGGTGGGGGGCTTTGAAATGTTGTCTTCTGGATGTGATGTAACAGCATCTGTTCCACATATGAACTCAAAGCAGCCCTGAGTCTCTGTGCAACATCAAACATGTCAATATTCCATCACAATCAGGAGAGGGTCTCATGAGCCCCCGCCCCTCCCTGAGGAGCTTCTGGGGGAGGGAGAGTCATTTTTTCAGGTGGTATAGACATCGGTGAGCCGCCTGTGACCCCACCCTACACTCACAAAGGCGATACCAGTAAGATGCAGCAGCCTGCAGAAACAGTCCTGAAAGAAGGAGGAGACTTGTTGGAGAAACTGAGGTTCCACAGGAGGTGGAGGGAGATAAAAAGGGAGAGTGGGGGAAAGAGCTTATAAATATATATGAGACTGTCAAAGCATGAGTGTTGCCATGTTATGTGCATAGACACACATGTATACATGAAGGAGCCATGGTCAGAGTCAGGCCTGGGGAAGTGTTCAGCCAGTGAGCACGTGCCTTATATGAGACATAAGATTTTTGAGTTTGATTCCCTAGAACCCAGAAAACATCTGGGCATGGTGGGTTTGCCTGTAACCTGAGTTCTGGGGGTATGAAGACAGGCAGGTCCATTCGGCTCACTTGTCAGTCATCGTAGGCACATCAGTGAGCCAGGCCAGTGAGAGACTCTGACCCCAAACAAGGACTGCTCCTGAGGAATGGTTCCTGAGGCAGGTGCACACACACACACACACACAAACATGTTGGTGTGGCCAAGCACAGAACAACCCAGGTTCCAGAGCTTCAGTGAGGGACCCATCCTGGAACAGGAGACATGGCCAGGTGTCCAGCTGACAGAAGAAGCTAACAGAAACAACTTGAAAGCGGAAAAATTCGTTACCAAGAGACCTCAGCCCTATGAATTGCTCAAGGATGCAAGACTCTGTCTCCTTCCCAGCTATGCCTTGAGTTTTAATCCAAGGTGAACACTTGATTGCTTCTGGGGTGGAGTTGAATTAATAAAGTTCTCATCCCTCTTACCCTTGGCCTCCTAGGCAACAGCTGAGGAGCAGAGTATCCACACTTCCATACATCTGGTCTACACAGAGCCCATCTAGTGGGCCGCAACCAGCCCTGGTGGCCCAGAGTCTCCTGACGGATGAGGCAGAGCCCTGTGACATGGCTGTTATTGATCTGAGTGGTTGTCGGCAGAGGGGAAGGTTGTAATTGCCTCTGTAGTTTTATTGTAAGCACCCGGAGGGAAATTAAAGCCTTCGGCTAATGGGGTGCTCGATCCCCAGCCTATGATGCATTGGTTCCAGCCAGGTCCCTGGAATACCAAGTGGATAATCAGGGCATCATTTTTAAAGGCAGATCCTGTTTGGAGCTGAGGTCCTTTGCAGACTTGAGGAAGGGATGGGGCAGATATCTTAAGAGCTAAAGTTCTCTAAGAGTAACATCAGGTCTCTTGGATAAGACCAGATCCTGCTTAAGGCATGTGTTGGGGATGGGGGGACCCTGTAATTGGTGATAAAGGCTAACCAGCCCTCTCTGCATCCAGGGAACTGCTTAGAAGGGACAACCCCCTGCACTGCCCAGCCTGGCCAACGTACAGTCTCGAATCTACCGCAGACTCGGCGGGCAATCTTGATCCGAAGACATAACAATGCTTTGAGGCTTCCTTCCCTACTCTGAACATCAAAATATTGTTTTAAACCAAAAGCAATTGGAATACCACAGGGCTCGGGGAAGACATTCAAAACATTAATTTCCTTTAGTGTCTGTCACGAGCCTGAGGACAGGCCTGTCATTCATATTCACGTATAGGTGAATGACGCAGTTAATCAACAGCCAACCCATTAATAATCTTATATTGACCCATTACTCAGAGAAGGAATACAACTCCAAAGTCATGTGAATGCTTAGAAAGGGGTGGAGGGGGGAGGTCTGAGGATAAACCGACTCCAGGGCCTAGGTACGTGAACTCAACGAATGAGCTCTTGGTTTGAATTTTATCATCTACACAGTGGAAAGGTTTGTGGGTACAGCCAAGGAGATCCACCCTCACCCAGTGATAGCAAGGCTCTGATTCTCCTGATCCAAGGTTTCTGAAGGCCACTATTTCCTGAGCAAATGCTTGCATATGGCCTTACTCTAGCCCAGGCTGCTGGGGTAACTGAAACAGTCCAGTCCAGATTCCCAGAGCTGAGGGGAGGAGGCACTGAGGTCCCTCCTCACCAGACCCCAGGGCTCTTCCAGAAAGCAGTGTCTCCCTCCCTTCCCTGCTCCCAGCATTGCTGTTCCCCTAATACTGCCCCTCACCCACCTCCAGCTCAGCCCATCTCCTGGGCTTACATCCAAGCTGAGAAAAGATGGGGCGTATTTTATCCAGGGACCATCTCTCATCCCGTCATTGACTTATAGCGAATGAGAATTTCTCCCAGGCAGACTCTCTCCCACTGTCATGTGCACATCTCTGGGGGAGGGGCCAGGGTGACCCTCCGGTATACCCCACAGATCTGGTGGGAGCCGATTTCTCTGGGACTGAAGGCCTCCTATCTGTAAAGCTCCTGGGTGGGAACACAGACAAGACAGAGAGCAGAGCTTTCAGAAATGACCGTGCGTCTGTACATGTGCCCACCCTGATACGTTTCTTGGCCATCTTGGACCTCTGTGTCCCCATCACCTCACATGTGTGCACAGAGCCTAGGAGGTAACCTTTGGTCACCATGGACAGCTACACCCTAGCTGAGATGTAAAGGTACCCTATAGACACAACACCCATTTCTGCAGGGAACTCACACTGTGGAACCCCACCCCCCGCCCCAAGCTGCTGCCTTTCAGCTGAGGAACTAGAGGCTGAACATACTTATCAGCACCACTATGGAAGATGTGAGTATCCTGGTGTGAAACCCATCTTGGCCACTTGTGACAGGTGACCTCCCCCACGGCGAGGGCAGCTCTGCAGTCGGAATCCCACATCCGCGTTTTGATTTCTTTCTTTCTTTCTTTTTTCTTTTTATTATTGAAGTTGTAGTGACTTCCCGCAGCTCAGCAATCTGAAAAATGACACGGTTATTGTCTTATAGTTTGTAAGTCCAGGAGTCTAAAATCAAAATGTCAGGGACCGGGAAGAGGGAACTGTGGGTAGTCTTTGCCGGTGAGCATGAGAAACTGAGATTGGTCAACCTGTGTTCCAGGTGCATACATATATGCGTGTGTGTGTGTGTGTGTGTGTGTGTGTGTGTGTGTGTGTGTGTGAGAGAGAGAGAGAGAGAGAGAGAGAGGGAGAGAGAGAGAGACAGAGACAGAGACAGACAGAGACAGACAGAGACAGACAGAGACAGACAGAGAGACAGAGACAGAGAGAGACAGAGACACAGAGAGAGGGTGAAGAGGGAGAGAGAAAGGTGAGATCACAATCACAATGAGGTGGTATGGAGTCGGCTCTTCGTAGCTTCTAGATCCATCTCCCATGGACTTCAGTGTTCAAGCTTGCTCCTTGTTATATTTCAGAGGTGTTAAGACCTCTAGGAGGAGGGGCCTGACTGAAAGAAGTGTATCCCTAGAACTGGCCTTTGAGGGACAGAGTAGGCTCTTGATTCTGACCTCTCTCTGCTTCCTGGCCTTCAAATAAGTAAACCAATAAAGTGGCCAGGGAACCTGAGCCGGTGATGTGAGTCCCTGGTGTGGTCAGGAACGGTGACATTTGATCAAGACCTAAAGGAATGTCATTGCAAGAAGAGGAGCCAGGAACAGAAAGGCCCTGAGGCAGGAAAGCCGCTAGAGGATAACGGAGAACTGCCCCAACTGCATGGATGCAGAGGATGGGGTGGCAATGGGGCAGGAGGTTTCCAGGGGCCGGGTCTGGCCTTACAGTTTCATTCTCCATAGCGTGGGACTCCAGAATGGGTTTCTACAAGGAAATGGTTTGCCAGCAGTATGGCATGCTCACACGGAGGCTTTAAGGGTAGTCCCCACCTCTGGCTCCTGCCCTGAAGTACCATGAGCATCCTCCACTGTCCCACCCTTCCTCAGTCACAAACTTGAGCAGCCAGGGACTGAAAGTCTCTCCTCCCTGCTGATGACAGGCATGGTGGCCACAGAGACATCGAAAGCAAGGGACACACACAGACTCGTGCCCTGTGAGGCAGATCGGGGCAAGCTCACTGTCCAGCAGCTCCACAGTGCAGACTCCTCTCTGGTCACCAAGGCAACGATCTCAGGACTGCAGTCAGCCATTTTCCCGAGTGTTCAGACAGCAAGGGAGACTCTGAACTCCCGTGGTGCCTTTGGGACATAAACCAGGCCTCTCCACACCCTCGGTTCTGTTTTCTAGCATGTGGCCATCTTCCAGGGATGCCCTCTTCCTAGATGTCTGGTCTGAGGTTCGAGTCACCCCTTTGTCAGATGTACAAGGTGAAGACTAGAGCTGTGGGTGTCTCCTTTCACTGCAGCTTGGCCTTGGTCAGCCTCTTCCCCGAGCCTGCTTCCTCTAGATCCTCAACTAGCACAGGCCATTTCCAGTGTCGCCTGGGCCTGCTAGGTAGAGGCTGATGGTCCAACTTGAGAGAATGGAACCCCAGGCCTGTTTCCACTTTCCCTTTAACCTTTGTTCCACTTTTCCCTCTAATATTGTCGTCCTCCTTTGCCTTATTAACAAAACTATAATTTCTTCTGCTTCAGGGCAGGCAGGCAGCATAAATCTGAGAAGCAGACGGAGAAAAATGGAGGGAAAAGTGAATGCAGGGGATATGAAAGGCAGAGCCCAGGACAAGCCGGTCCCCTCAGACTCAGGTCTGCATTCACCATGCGTCTGCTGGGTTTACATCTGCAGCCTGGCTTTCCTTGAAGAAGGTAAGTCTATTTCTCTGTGTTCGTAGCAGAGGGCCTCATGCTGATACACATTTGGTATGAACTCCTAAGCACGGGCCACTGGGTTATATCATAGTTCTACAGCATGGACGCTGTGCAACCTTGGACAAGAGGCTTAGCCTCTCTGAATACCAGTAAGTCTCTGGTGATCCTGGAAGAGCAGGCAATAGGGTGCTCTGAAGGGTTTCCTGAAGTGGGATCAGGCTGGGTGCTCAAACCCAACGAGCCAGATGGCAGTGACAATCTGCAGAAGGAGTCACTGTCTTCTGTGAAATACAGCCAGACTAGTGGAAATGCAGGCAGTGGGGGGGGGGGCTGGGGGGGGGGACAGGCTGGAATGTTGATTTATATGAGTTTAGATTGGAAGGCAGCTCTGGAGATGGAGCCCAGCATTCCCAGAAAACAAGAACATGGTCTTGTCCCATGGAAAAGGAGGCACTCACCACAGCTGCTAAAGCAGCAGAAATCATGTGTGCTTGGCACCATAGGAACTGTGAAGACCCCCCAGGGCCATGATGGTGACCCACCAAGTATCACCTCAGTGGTCCTCTTCTCGGCTCCGAGGAAGGGTTGAGCACACCCATTGTATGGGTGGAGAAACCGAGGCTCTGGAAAACAAAGATGAGCCGAACAGAATGTAAATCCTGGCTTTGCTCCCAAATACCCTCCTCTACACACATGGAGAAAGGACAGACCCAAAGACTGCAAATTCTGACCCTCGTCCCCTGAGGCTTCCATCCCTGTTGGCAAGCCCCACTGTAGAGCACCAGAGCACTGCAGCTGAGCCTCTGCACACAGTCCCTCCCCAGCTTGCTTGTTTGTCAAGTTTTACTGGGACTTGAGGAGAAACAGGGTTCCTGGCCAGACCCTATCAGCTGTTCTGACTCCCATTCTCTAGTGGGTACTTGCCGGGATGCCTGGTAGAAATGGGGCAAGCTGTCATTGTGGATGATTGTTGTCTATATGTTTAAAACACACACACACACACACACACACACACACACACACACACACACACAACATTATTTTGAAAACCCACAGCATATCCATCCACCCAGTGGAAAACTACTCAGGAAATTTAAATTTTAAATAAATAATTTCTTAAAAGGCCACTATGAAGGCTGCAGAGCTGGCTCCGTGGTTAAAAGCACAGACCACTCATCCAGAAGACCTGGGTTTGATTCCCAGCACGGACACGTCAGCTCACAACCATCCGTAACTCCAGCTCCAGGGGATCCAGTGCCCTCTTCTGACCACCATAGGTCATATGTGCAAAAACACCCATATACATAAAATAAAACAAAAATTAATATTTTAGTTTAAAAGGGGGACTGTGGATTCATCTAATGCCATGGAAGACTCACAAAGTGCTTCACAAAATAGAGAAGCCACAAAGGCTCCAAACCAGGAGGCTCCACATGGTGACACTGGGTAGGGACGGAGGTTTATCAGTCTCACGGGACAGAACTGTGACATGACAGTGCTTAGCTTTTTAAAGCTCATCAATTCAGCATTTTATTAGAAATCAACTGTGTCTCAACAGGGAGTGCATCTTTTTGTTTATTTTTATTTTTCATTGTGTGTGTGTGAAGGCACAGACAGCTGTGTGTGCTCACGAGGAGGCCAGAGAGGGGCCTCCCTCTGTAACTCTCCACTCTATTCCCTTGAGACAGGGTCTCTTGCTGAACCTGGAGCTCTCCGACTTAACTCGACTGGCTCATCAGAAATCTCCCAGCATCCTTCCCAACACTGGGATTATAAGCACATACATCCCTGTTCACTGTTCGTGTGGGTGTGGAGATTTGAACTCAGATCTGCAGGCTTGCACGACCCCATGAATGCAGACTTCTGCCCACAAAGGCAGTGTGCAGGCTCTAGCAGCCCCAAGCCACCAGCAGTTGTTGCTAGCAACACCCACCAGGGAATAAAACACATCTTCTCTCAAATAGAAATGTTAAAGGTCTCACTGTAGCCAGTGAGGGCTATCCACATGTCCCTGAGAGCTTGCCACTGACTGGATGGTGAGCTTGCTTCTCGCCGAGGCAGACAAGAACATAACCGGCTCATCCCCACACCACATACATCTTCTGAAGGCTTTCTGCAGGAACTTCCCCGGGACATAGCTGCCTTCCCAGGGGAGCCTGTGAACACCAAGGTCTCTTGGGGGCATACCTATAGACATTCCCAGTCTCTGGGCCTAGGTAGACATCGTCCCCATCCCCCACAGCAAGCTGAACACAGTAACAATGTATTCCCAGCTCCCCCTGAAAAGAGAGTCAGGTGCTAAATGGAAGATTTGCTTGAGCGCATGGCTGGGACCTAAGCAAAACCATATTAAGGAAGTCATATTTATTATCTCCATAAAGTCACCTGCGCAGCAGCACAGGGGGTGGGGGGTGGCAGATGGGAGGCTCAGGTGCACAGAGAGCCAAATCAGGTCTGTCACAGGGGTCTGAGCCCATGAGGCATGGCTGTTCCACCTGGGAGAGATAGGCAGTACGCGGCTCAGAGGCTGGGTGCTCGGCAGCTGTAGCGGTGGGTGCTCCTGTAAGAGGGAGGGGATGGGTCCCCAAGAGAGTACGCTGAGGCAGTCCGTGGTGGGCCGGGGTGAAAAGCCACAAAGGGCACACAGATGAAAGTTGACAGACTGGCAGAATGAGAACTCCAAGGGTTCTGAAGAGAGAAAGAAAGGGGACCTCAGGGTTCCATGGGCCAAGTCTCCATTGGTTAGGGTGCCCAGGCAAAGGCTGCAGGGAAGCTGGAAACCACATCTTCTGGACAAGAGTGAGCTTCACCCGGGGGAGGATGCTTCCGGCTGATTTTCTCACAGGCACCAAATGGCTGGACAAGGTCCTTCGTGGAGAAGAGGAAGGTCCAGGAAGGATGCGGAAGGGAGATGTGAACAGAATCAGTTCCCAGACTTTCACCTCCGTGCACCGCTGGGCCATCACCTTGTCTCTTGGCCACCAGACCTTGTGGTCAGTGGCTGCCTCTAGGCCCAGATCTAATCCCACACTCCAGGCCTTGTCAGTTGTCAGCATCTTTCAAAGGGAGCCCACCAGGTTCTCTGGAGAAACCAGAAGTTTCTGTCTGTCCTCTCCATAGTACGCCAGGAGGCAGGTGTTCCCTCACCCACCCTTTTTTTCTGCCTCTGAACACTGGAATCACAGCCATGCACCGCCCCACAAATTTTTATGTGGGTTTCTTCTTCACACTCACAAGGTGAGCACTATATCCACCGAACTATATAGTAACTTCCTGGACTCACAAAGGGAGAACGCTGAGCTGTTCCTTGGGAAGAAAAAAAAAAATCACTCACGGTTATCGTAACAGATGAGCTGAATTTTAATACACCTGTCAACCCAGCGCTCAGAAAACGGAGGCAGGAGGATCTCAAGTCCAAGACCACCCTGTCTCACATAGGAAAATCTTTAATTTAATTTTAAGGATTTTTAAATGTCATGAACCACACGTAGGCAGGGCTAGCACATGGTTAGGGTGAGAGAAGAAGATGAACTGCTATAAATTTCATATAAATTTACCCAGAGTCAGTGTCCTCCTGTTCCAATCCTGCTTGGCTGGGACCAGCATTTGTCCCTTTAATCTTGGAGGACAGTTGTTCACTTGTGGGAGCTCCGCTAGAAGCCAAGACTGGGGCAGGTCATAGGTCAGAAGCTGGCACAGTGCATAGGCCTGCGAGCCAGACGCTTGTTGAAGGAACAAGTGCCTCTCAGAAAAGACTCAGCTTTGTCTCTGGAGTATTTTGTATTAACTTGGAAAAGCTGAGAGAGTTATACAAATTAGCCTGTTGACCCAGAATATTCCTAGAAAAGCATGGTGCATAAAGTTCCCCTCTGCATGGAAAAAAATTTTCCTTGGTGCCAATTATGGGCTTGTTGGTGCTTGGCTTCTGTCGCAGTGAATGGGTCCCATTTACAGCAGGTAAAAATCCAGCTGACTTGAAGGATTTTTTTCCCCCTATATTTATGGACCCAGTGTAATAAAACGTTGCTTCTTCAGATGTTAACATATTTGGTATTTAATCTGTCATTAAAGCCTATAGGATGTCTCCCTGAGGTGCTCAAAAACCAACACCCCTAGCTGCTGTGGGGTAGAGCAAAAGTTGGGGTACTGGGTGTGATGGTTTGAATATGCTCGACCCAGGGAGTGGCACTATTAGGAGGTGTGGCCTTGTTGGAGTGGGTGTGGCCTTGTTGGAGGAAGTGTATCACTGTGGGCGTGAGCTTTAAGACCTTTCTCCTACCCATGACCACCATGTGGGAGCCAATCTTCTCCTAGCAGCCTTCAGATGAAGATGTAGAACTCTCAGCTCCTCCTGCACCATGCCTGCTTGGATGCTGCCATGTTCTTACCTTTATGATAATAGACTGAACCTCTAAACCTGTAAGCCAGCCCCAATTAAATGTTGCCCCTATAAGAGTTGGCTCAGTCGTGGTGTCTGTTCATAGCAGTAAAACCCTAACTAAGACACTTAGGGAGAGTGGGGTAGAAACAGGAGTTCCAGTTCCGATGATATTTCCTTGAATATTAAGCTTCCCTACCTGGGTCTCATCAGGTCAGGCTCAAGAAGGCATGACCTGAAGCAGAAATTTCCAGGGACCTTCCACAGGCTCCACGTGATGTCACTCAGTCTGGCTGACACTTGTTGATTCAAACATTCTACCTCAAACAGATGAATGGAAATCTGCCCTATAGGAGATCCTGTCACACACTTTGCCATAACAGACAGGCAGGTTTACACACTGACATACTGATTCACACGTGTGTGCGTGCCGCCAGACACACTTGTACACACATGTGCGTGTGTGTATTTGAAATCTGTAGAACCGATATTCTAAAAATGTCCACTGTGTGCATGGCATGAGGGTAGATGGAAACATAAGAATGCTCTTCCCTGTGGGTATTCAGTGAGGCAAACAGCTCCTGTACCTGAAACCCAGCCTCTTTTGTGGCTTTTTTGAAAGTTCGATTGGCTGAGTGGTCAGAGATTGCAGCTGAGAGGAACAGGCTGTCTGACATACACTGGGTCATACTCTCTTTGCTGCTAAAATCCATCCCCATTGGGAGACGTAAGTTAATGTCTACCACTTCTCTAAAGGTCTCAATGACAAACTGAAGCAAGATTCCACCAACATTCACTCTGGGGAACTTCCTTAAAGGATGCCGAATAGTTTTATGCCAGCTTGACACAGGCTAGAGTCATCTGACAGGAGGGACCCTCAACTGAGAAATGCCTCCACAAGATCAGGCTGTAGGCAAGCCTACAGAGCACTTTCTTGATTGACATGGGAGGGCCCCACCCATGTGGGTGGAGCCACCTTTGGTCAGGTGACTGAGCAGGCCGGTCGGCAAGCAGCATTCTTCCAATGGCCTCTGTATTAGCTTCCGTTTCCAGGTTCCCTCCCTGGGTTCTCTCAGTGTTGAACTGTGGTATGGAGGTATGCGTCAAATAAATCCTCTCCTCCCCAAGTTGTTTTTGGCCACGTACTTCACCAGAGCAATAGAAACGCTGAGAAATTGGTTCCAGCATTATGGGATATCGTGATGGACCTAACCATCTTGTTTCGGAAGGATTGTAGAAGGACTTTAGAACTTTGGGCTGGGAAGGCCGTTGAGTGTTTGAGGCTTGGTGAACTGTTCTGTGGGAGTTTGGAAGATAAGAGTGGAGAGAGAGAGAGAGAGAGAGAGAGAGAGAGAGAGAGAGAGAGAGGAGTGCCCTGGTTTGTGATGTTTTAGACTCTATGGGCCATTTGATGTTTTGAATTAAAATTCAGCAGTTCTGGTGAGCTGGGGCTGAAGGTCAGCGGTGGTTAAAAAGACACCAAAACTACTGAAGTGAAACCTTTGTGTTCCTGGGACAATTAATGCTGGTCATCTGGAGCTGAGAAATTAGCAGTTATTAAGAAGAGACCAGCATCACTGAGGATCGTAAATCTGGGAGTGTTTCTTCTGTGCCAGCTGAGAGGGCCAAGAAAGGCTGCATCTCATGCTGGCAGCTGAGCTTTGTAATGAATAAAATGTCACCCAGGTGATACTAGTTCTGAAGGAATGGAAGCATCGCGGAAAGCAGCTGGTGTTTGGCACTGTGAGAGGCCACTGGCAAAGGTGCAGCCTCCGTGGCCGTGGAAGCTCACGACTGAAGGGGTCAGGCGGAGATGCTGAGGCTTGACACCATGAGGAGAGCCCAGGAGAGGCTGTTGGTAAAAGTGCAGTCATACTGTAATAGTGGCTCCAGCATTTGGGAGATGCCAGTACCACAAGGCGACTGCCAAGGACGGCAGCCATGAAGCCAGACTGAACCTATGAGACAAGCTTTTTGTGCTGCAGAGGGCAGAGCCAGAGAGGTGACACAGGCATTTTGGAGGAGCTCAGAAAATCATGAGTGAATCCCAGATATTGACACTGTTGCCTAAACCGTTGGAGTCTGGTATTGCTTTGTTCAGATCCGACTGTGCTCTGGCTCTTCCTGCTTGAAGTAACAAAGTATCTAACGTTTTTTCCTCCCTCAGGAGCCCACAGTTGAGAGATTTTTGAATGGTTGAGACTTTTTAGAGAGACTCTGAATATTTTAAAAAATACTTTGGACTTTTAAATGTCTGATTTTTTTTTTAAAGGCTACGGGACTTTTAAACGTTAAGATGTTTTGTACTGTAATTTTGATATTAATGTGCAATCTCGGGGATAAACAAAAAAAAAAAAAAAAAGGAAAGGTTATGACCTAACAGTGATGTGTTTATGTGTTGATAAGGGTTCAGTTGTACTGGCTAGCTTTACTGTCGACTCGACACAAGCTAGAGTCATCTGAGAAGAGGGAACTCCAATTGAGAAAATGTCCCCATGAGATCAGGCTTTAAGTAATCCTTAGGACAATGTCTTAGTGATTGATGAGGGAGGGCCCCGCCCATTGTGGGTGGGCCCAGCCCATTGTGGGTGGAGCCATCCCTGAGCCATCCTGGGTTCTATAAGAAAGCAGGCTGAGCAAGCCAGTAAGTAAGCAGCACCCCTCCATGGCCTCTGTGTCAGCTTCTGTCTCCAGGTTCCTGCCCTGTGTGACTTCCTTCAATGATGACCAATGATATAGAAACATAAACCAATTAACACTTGTCTCCCCAAGTTGCTTTCAGTCACGGTGTTCATCACGGCTACAGTAACCCTAACTAAGAGACCGAGCTTAGGTGAGGGGTTACTTACAGGGGTCTTGGCATTCTTGCTCCAACTGGCCACACCTAGAAAACCAACACAGATAAGGGCTTTCTCAATGGAGCATCGGCTCTGGTCTACCCTGGCCTCTGTATACTCCATGCTCTCTGTGCCACAGGCAGCGCTGTGAGGTGCGAGGGAATGTCTTGATTCTCAGCCCTACTGTGAGCTGCAACTGAAGGAATGTGTCCCCCAGCTCTCCTGGGATGACCTTCTGCAGTCAGTCATGACCTCCCTCCCGGTGCAGGCTGCTTGGCTCAGAGGAGCATCATTTACAATGTTCTCTTGCTCTTCAAAGCCCACCAGGACCTCAAGAGTCCTGCCCTGAACCTATTGGAAACCAGCATGCTCCAGTGCCTTCTATATAGCGTTGGGTGATGGGCACGTGACCCCCTCACATGTTCCATATCTGGAAACCATGGAAGAAGCTACAGACACAAGGAGGCTGACACCTCAACTCCCAACACCACTATTTTGTGGGATGATGATGATGGTGATGATGGTGATGATGGTGATGATGGTGATGATGGTGATGATGGTGATGGTGATTTTGCATAGATGGGGGTGGTGGTGTCAGCATGACCTTGCCCTCAGGGCAGAGCTCTGAGATTCTAGACTGTGTTTGGAATCAGCAACTGTTTTGAACTTAGGTGATCTTGGACTTCTGAGGTGTTTCTTCCTCCTCCTCCTCCTCCTCATCAAGTGCGGAAGGCTTGCTGCCTGCACGTGCCTTGATAAGCAGGGTTATGTCCTCTCCTGGGGATCCAGCGTTCTAGACTGAGAAGCTTGGGTCCAGCACTGCTTCCCACTTGAAGATGTTAACTTACTATGTGACTTCCTTTAGATTGAAAGCCCACCCCCAGCTTTCTGTCCTGTCCATGGCCCCCAAGGAGCTCAGGCCTCAGAGCTGATAGTCTCTAGTCTCCCCTGCACTTGAGGAGCCTGTGAGCCACGGTCTGCTGGATCCTAAGGCTAGAGAGCACCATACCACAGCCAACCAATGTCAGGTCTGGATCTGTGAGCAGCCATCTGTCCCCACCATGGCTCCTGTTGACTGTCCCAGGTCAGAGCAGAGTATCTACAATAATGGGCTACTAATCACTAATCCCAACCACATGTGACACTTGCCTGGAAGGGAACAGATTGTCCACGTGACTCCTCTCAGTGGGCCCAGGCACTGCCATCCTGTTAGCCTCTGCAGCTCAAGCTCAGAGGGAACACCTGGTCAAGTGGGAGCCCCGATCTACCCAGAGAAGCTCTTGGGTTTTGAGGGAACTGAGAACACTGCCACCTTGGCAGGCCTGGTCTTGGAGTTTCTGTTGTCATACAAGCATGGGGTGCTCAGTAGGGACTGTGGGCAGGCTGCACTGTGTCCTCAGAGTGGATTCAACATGGCTGCTGAGGTCAGCTGTACATCCTGAGGTACGGGAAGGATGCAGGACTTTCTCAAGAGTGGAAACATTCTGTTTCTGGGCTTCTCTGTAACCTGGTGTGCTCTTGGGGGCTGTGTGTGGACTGTAGTTGTGATTCTACTGGATTTTTCTATTAAGTCTCAAGCCAAATTCAAGCCAAGGCCCAAACTAAGGGCAGGGGAGCAGAACAGAGCAGTAGTCAGCCCCCTCAAGAGACGGGTCCTGGAAGGTCACCTCCTGAAGCTGTGCCTGACAGCAACGAGGCCTGGCAGGGTCCTTTGAACTCCCAAAGTCTGGTAGCCTGTGGGGTCTATAAGCAGCAGAACTTGGGACTTGACATCCGAGAGTGTGGTTTGGGCCATCAGAAGCAGCAAACCTTCCTCCTCCTTAACGACTCATTTAAAATATTTGAGTGTACGTGCTCGTGCGTACAGGTCAGAGGTCACGACGGTTGTCTTCCACAGTTGCCCTCCAACTTATGTTTTGAGACAAGGTCTCTTGTTGAACTTGGAGCTCAAATACATGGCTGCTGGGATCTGAACTCTGGTCCTCATATTTATGTAGCAAGTGCTCCACTCCCAGCCCCTCATTCCTAACAACTCTTAAACCCAATCTCTCCTCACACTCCCCACAGTCTTTCCTTCCTCTCCCTCCTCTCCCTCCTCTTCCTCCTCCCCTCCCTCCTCTTCTTCCATTCCCCCCTCTCCTCCCTCCTCCTCTCCCTCCTCCTATTCCTTCTCCCCTCCCTCCCATTCCCCCTCCCCTTCTTCTTCTTCTCCCTCCTCCCCTTCCTCTTCCCCCCTCCTTCCCTCCTCTCCTCCTTTCCCTCTTCCTGAGACAAGACCTGGACTCAGAGACAGGCAGTCCATCCTGTTTCCAATCTGTTGGTGTGGGAGTCAACAGAGTTTGACTTTCAGTTGTGGTGAATTAGAGACGGCCTCCCCCAACTCCCAAAGGCTTGGCTGCAGAAATTGCCAGAACCCAGGAGGAGTTTCTGGGAAGGTAGGGAAGTTTCCTGGTCTGAAATCTGCTGTGTCACTTTTGTTAGTTTGGGTGCCCTCTCTGAGCCTCAACTGTAGAGTCAGACTTGGCACAGCAGGAGTGAGGGGATAACTGGTCTGTTCCTATTCTCCACAAGCTTTTGTTGTGTGCTCTGTAGGGCTCTGAAGAGGAAGAGACTGTCAGGACTAGGTTGTTGTTCCCATGAGTTGATAACCTGGAGAAGGAGATGGGCATCAGGCAAGAAAGCAGGTCCCTAAATGGGGTGAGTTATCAGGAAATACTGGGCCTAATTACCCTGCAATGTAAATAGAAACTTGGAGGTCTTAGGTCCTGAGGCCTGTGACAGTCAGCCCACATCAAAGCTAAACTTCCTCGGTTCCCCACACTCAACAGCGACCCTGTGCTTATAACCCCAGGGCGCCAGAGCCAATTTGTTCAGGCCTCCTGAGGTGCCACAGCCTCCCCCACACAAGCACAAGCCCATCATCGCCCTCCCTGCCTCCCCCTCCACTCCCCACAACTCCCATTCCCCCCCCCCATTTTTCTCTCAGCACTTCTTGCCTTTCATTTCTGACCAAACTTCGGATGACGGGAACATTGATAAATTAATGATTGTAATTAATAAAAATTGACTCCGAGCTAATAAATTATTATGAAATGGCCTGTCGGCATTTTAATGAAATGCAGAAAGCTTCTGTAATGAGATGAGGGTGTGAGCTTTCTCAGCCAAGACGTGAGGGATTATATCCACGGGGCACCCAGGGTCTGCAGGGGGAGGGTTCTGGGGGAATAAGGAGCCCTTCCCTTGAGAGGGACCCTCGGGAGTGCTGGGTTCTGCATCCCACGTCCTCATGTCCTCACGTCCTCACGGGTGTCTGGTCACCTCATCTTGGCTGCCCTGTGGGTGGGAAGATCATTATGGCCCTTTCCTTTTACGAATGGTGAAGCTGCTGTCCTAGGAGAGTAAGACACCACCCAGGTCAACAGAGCTTAGGATATTGGGCTGAGATCAAACTCAGCCCCAGCCCCAGCCCCAGCCTCCAGTCCCAGCCACTGTCCCTGCCCCTGACCCTAGCCCCAGGCCCCTGCTCCCAGCCCATGCCCCAACTCCAGCCCCATGCCCCAGCCCCCAGTTCCAGTCACCATCCCTGCCCCAGACCCCAGACTCCATTCC
>JANHMN010000023.1:39680724-39695356 GCA_030674055.1 Rhabdomys pumilio | reverse complement strand
CCCCAGTTCCAGTCACCATCCCTGCCCCAGACCCCAGACTCCATTCCCAGCCACTGTCCAGACCCCAGACCCAGACCCAGCCTCAGCACTAGCCCCAGGCCCAGCCCCAGGTCTTGATCTGTTGCAGTACCTTTGAAAACCCTGGGGATGGAGCTGGAGAGAGAACTCAGTGGCTAGGAGCCATGTACTGTTCTTCAAGAGGATCCAAGTTCGATTCCCAACACACATGTGGCTTCCCACATGGCTCAACAAACTCCTGTAACTCCAGCTCCAGGTGATCTGATGGCCTCTTCTGGTCTGTACAGGTACCCACTTGCATGTGTGCATAGAAACACACACAAATAAAAATAAATATTTTAAAAAACAACAACCTTGGCTTTGGAGGGACAGAGACATAAGTTCAGTGTCTGCTTAGAATGGAGTCTCTTGGCCTCCGTTTGCCTGGATGCATCTATGGCAACCCTGTCTTCTCTAAGTGTGCCACAGGTCCTGTGTAACGTCTCTAAGAAGGAAACCGGTGGAGGAGCAGCAATGCCCATCCATGCTCCCCCACGGGCTCCGCGTGGCGTTTGATGTTATGAGGTTGTCCCAGCCCTTCATAAACTGGAGCAATGAATGTAAAACAACCTACTTTTACAACAGCATTGTTTAACCCTGCACCAATTAAAAGTACCTGTTATTAAAAAAGGTAATTATGCAGTAATTAGTTTGACACAAGACATTAAGCAGATTATTATCAAAGCCAAGGGAACTAGTAACTTCCATAGCCAGTGTCCTCCCCCTCCCTACCGGGGCCTTGTGTAGAACTCAGGGCTCACTGTAGCCATTGGTAGCTTGGGAAACGTGGACCTTGGGTCTCCAGAGCAGCTGGCAGCTTTCCAGTGGAGAGTGTCCATTGGGGAGGGCTACAGAACACTTCCCAGACATGTGTGGGGCCAGAGCAGACATGAGCAGACTGTCAGTGGGGGTGAAGGGTGGGTGGGAACCCTGTACCCATGAAAAGGGCAAAGCAGGGAAGACTTACCCCCACAAACACAGTAGCACCGTGCTTGTGTTTTCAGTACTGTCTGTCTCCTTGACACCTCCAAGGGTAAGGTAACAAGGAGCAAAGACAGGTCATTAAGTACCCAAAGTGTCAAAGAGGGGGTGATAGCTCTGTCCCCATCAACTTTGATATATAAAATGCACATCTGGGGCTGGCTAGATGTGTCAGCAGTTAAGGGTGCTTGTGGCCATGATGAGTGACCCGAGTTTCATCCCTGGGCCACATGCCAAAGAAGACTAACTCTTAAAAGTTGTCCTCTGACACCCTGTGTGCACACACATCCCACACATGCACACACACATGCACACATACACACGCACACATACACACATGCACACACACATACACACATGTACACATATATACATGCACACACACATACACACATGTACACATACATACACACATGCACACACACATACACACATGCACACACACATACACACATGTACGCATACATACACACATGCACACACACATCTGCACACACATATATACACATGCACAATATAGATTTATTTTTAATATCTTTATGCATTTGAGAGAGTCATTTCTGTTCTTGCTTTCTAGGCTGAATCCCTCTGGGCCCTTCTGGTCCTCTCTCTCTCTCTCTTCCTGTCCCCCTGAGTTCTTCCTCTGGTCCTCTCTCTTCCTGTCCTCCCCCCCCCAGAATTCTTTGCTGTGCCTTACCCCTTATTTCCCTCTTAGTAACAAGTGAACTTTGTACAGACATACGGGCTACTGTGTGAACAGCTAATATATGTAGACACCATGAACACGGGAGAGTCAGGTGTCCACCTGTACAGGATAGGGCTAGACTCACCCCTACTTCTCACTGACTCAAGTCAATCCTGAGACAAGAAAAAAAACAGCTAGAAAAAAATATCAGGGTGGAGGTGCAGACCATGGGGCTGGGGGACATGACTCCAGGCACCCACAGTAAAGGGAGAAATGAATAATTATGCTAAGAATTGTCTGCATGGCGACATATCCACAATGGGAGAAGTGGGCTGAAGGATAACAGGTTGCTGATTGGCTCACCTCTGACTTCTTGGATTCCCAAGACTCAGGTCAGGAGTCAAGGACCAAGCAGCTCCATGAAGAGCCCTTAGCCCCAGCCCTAGGAACCCACCAGTTACCAAGGTCCCATCTCAGCTATGAGCCAGCTGTGCTGTCTCAGATGACTTGTGCCACGTCTCTGAACCTTGACTTCCTCTCTTGGAGCTATTAGGAGTTCCTGTGGGGATCATAGCAGGGAGGCTGCCCTGCCACCGTGTGGGTCCCACCTGTAAGAGTCATTAGCATTAACCTGTCCTGTGACCACTGACCTGTGTCCCTCCAATTCTCCTTTCCAAAATACCAGGAAATGTCTATTCACAGAAAGCAGGCAGGCACAGTTAAAGAAGAAACCATCAGAGAGGCACAATCAACAATACTCAGCCTAGCAGGCATGCCTCTATCCCAGAAGCCTCTGGGCCACGAGCCTGAGACAGGCATTACCATGTAGCAACATCCAACATCACCTGTGTTACCAAACAGAACACCAGGGCCCAGAGACAGGAACCAACTCAAATGGGAAGAAGCAGAGACAGGATTTGAACCACAATCTCTCTATAGATATTACCCAAGATGCCTTTGTGCCCCCTGAGAACCACATATTCTGGTGGAGAAAGGGTGGGGGTGGTCAGAAACCAGCTGTACATACCAGATATAGTAAGTGCTTAGGAAACCTACCCTCTCCACACCCCTTCTTGTGCTGTCTCCCCATCTTTCAGCGTAGGGGTCAGCAGATCTTCCCTATGAGGCCATAAATCCGGAAGAGACTGCTAAATATCACTAGCCCCCCGACCGTCTCTTAGGGCCCGCCTGTATCCTCAAGTCCCTACCACATCTCCTGCCTTCCCTGAAAGGCTTGGAAATCCAGTAAAAGCAGGGACCACTCCTGGCAACAGGCCTCTGGCCCATCCTCTGGTTGCCATGGCAACAGTGCCAGCATCCATCTTCTTCAAGACCCTCTCCCAAGCTCTGCATTCCCTCCCTCTCCTGTCACGTCAGATGAAGGACAGGGGCTGAGACCTAGCCATGGAGGTGCAGGGAGCAGAAGGAGAGGGAGGCTAAAGACAGAGCCAGGTCAGGCTCAGACAGGGCCAGAGGGGGTTCTGGGTCTCCACCAGCCTGAGAAACTTCGTTCCTTTCTCTCAGTGTCTCTTTGGCTTTCTGGGCACACACTGTACATCAAGCATGGTGCTGAGTGTTTTACATCCACGGCCCTACTTCAAATTCAGCATAAATGAAGGGTCCTCCTGTGGGAAGGTTTCTTTGCTCTTCTTCCTCTACCCCACTGTAGCCAGCCAAGCCCACATCACTTCACCTCTTGCATCTCAACAAATCTTACACTGTTGTTTGAAAAACCATCCTCCCCCAACAACCCGCCCTCTTTTTTTTTTTTTCTGTTAGTTTGTTTTTCTTGTTTTTCAAGATAAGAAAGGCTTCACAATACCACTCTGGCTGTCCTGTCGATTTGTAGACCAGGCTAGCCTTGAATTCAGAGATCTATCTACCTCTGGTTCCCAAAAGGTGGGATGAAAGGTGTAGCCACAACCACTGACTTAGATTTACATGAGCACAGATCTCCCTGGAATCCAGAAGAGGGCGTCAGATCCCTTGGAGCCGGAGTTACTGGCAGTTGTGAGCCACCCAACACAGGTGCTGAGAGTTGAACCCAGGTCTTCTGCAAGAGCAGGGAGCACTGGTCACTGCTGAATCGTCTGCATGCACTGGTCCCACCTGTCTAACTGCAAAGCCCAAGTCTTCCTGTGGCACCAGGAGGCTTCTGAGATTGATTCGATGCAAAGAACTAAGCAATGTGCATAGTTGCAGTGTGACTGTGAAGTTGAGAGGTATATCCAAGGATAGAGGGTTCATGCTAACAAGGACCAGACAGCTTGGTCTGTGGCCTCTTGGTACCTCTTAACTTCTGCTGACAGCTCAAGAATGCAGGCGTGGCCCCAGGAGGACCAATGACTCTGAGGCATGATGGTAACTTCCCAAGGAGACATGAGCCTGTCACACCAGGAGGCTCCTAACTGACAGGACATTTTCAGATCACCTCGACTCACCCCACAGACTGGAAAATAAGACCCAGATCAGGGCAGGAACAAGTCCATGATCATGTTGAAGTAGGTGTGCCCTTGTTGGAGTAGGTGTGACCTTTTGCAGTAGGTGTGGCCTTGTTGGAGTGGGTGTGACCTTTTGCAGTAGGTGTGCCCTTGCTGGAGTAGGTGTGTCACTGTGGGTGTGGGTTTTAAGACCCTCCTCCTAGTTGTCTGGAAGTCAGTCTTCTCGTAGCAGCCTTCAGATGAAGATGTAGAACTCTCAGCTCCTCCTGCACCATGCCTGCCTGGACACTGCCATGCTCCCACCTTGATGATAATGAACTGAACCTCTGAATCTGTAAGCCAGCCCCAATTAAATGTTGTCCTTATAAGAGTTGCCTTGGTCATAGTGTCTGTTCACAGCAGTAAAGCCCTAACTAAGACACAAGGTATCAGGAGTTGGATCTGAAGTGGAAACACCTCAGCAGTGATCCCTTTCAACCTTATAAATCAGCCAAGCTAAGCTGATCTCTTCCTCTTTCTGCCTCCTCTGCATCTAGGGTGGGCTCATCATCCCAGGGTCAAAGGCTTCCCAGCCTTGATCCCTCTCTGTCGTGAAGCTGGGCAAACACACAAGTCCCCTGGGTGGTAAAGATGAGTTCCCTGTCTTCTATAGAGCCAGGAAACAGGACAAGCATGTGGGTACTGGATATGCAGTAGGTTGGGGGATTCAAACCTCTTCAACTAAGTACTGTGTGAAACAGACTCTCCAACCCAGCACATCTGCTGACCTCCTCATTCCCTGAACGTCCTCCCTCCTCCACTGGAAATGTGTCTGCCCCGTTCCTGTGGTGTCTCTGTGACCTTCAGGTTTTATTTTCTTCTGCTCTGAGAACATCTGATTCTCTAGCTGGAGGGGGCCACCTTCATTCACATTTCCTTATATGTGGGATGAGTCTCTCTCAGGGACCCTTCTCCTCTCCTCTACTGAAGCAGCTGGATTTTCCACAGGACACAGACCCACTTGTGTGAAGGCCTGCCATTGGTACCTCAGACATGACCGCTGTGAGTCTACAAAAGCAGGGGCGGGGGTTCTTTTGAAGTAATTTACTAGTATCCAGGCCAGAGTGAGAAAACATAAGTTACACACAAACTGACAAAGACACGTATAGACTCCCAACACAGCCTTCCCTCTCGCAGAACAACTCCAGAGTTAAGAGTGAACACTGCTAAGTCCCACGGTCAAAACCCAACTGAGAGAGTCCTCCGTGGCAGCCATCCTGCCGGCCTTCCCAGCAAGCAGAGTCGACCTCCATCTGGGCTGCGAAAATCTACTAACTGCCATTCACCTGTGGCCTCAGAAAGGACGTGGCTGGCTTCACTTCCTGTCTCTTTTTAGATGCTGCCCGAGGAAAGAGCCAGTCCCAGCAGACCTGGGACGAATCCTCTCTGCTGAAGGAGACTTTGTTAGCATGGGTGACAGCAGCTCTGATGAATGTACATAGGTGCACATAGGTGCACATAGGTGACCTCTGTATATGGAACAGCAGTGTCTGTGGAAGATGACTGCTTCTATCATGATGACTGTATCCTCCATATCCTCCATTTAGCTGATTGTTATACCCACCCCCAAACTGACAGTGGCTTCCACCATGTCCGCCATTGAATTGATGGAGACATCCAAGGTCTCCATCATTCATCTAATGACTGCTTCCACACGTCCATTCTTTAACTAGTGGATGCCTTTTGCCCTTTAACTGCTGTCTGAATCCATTGTGCTCACCACTGAGCTGAGAATTGTGTCTATGCCACTGTGGTTGTGATGGTAGCTGAGCTCATCATGTGACTAACAGCTGCCTCTCCTGTGAACTGAGCCTTGGGATGCCACAGGAAGTTCGTGTTGAACCCCAGAGAGATGTAAAGAAAGAGCAGAAGTTGCATTCAGACAATAAATGCTGGCCGCAAAATGTTCTCCCAGCTTGGGAGGTTAAAGTACCTTCCCTCAATCCCAGACACACAACTTTGGACAATTCACTTTCTCTCTCCCGGGTTCAGCTGGCTCCCCACCAAAAACCAAAGGATGACCATTAGAACTGATACTCGGGGACACTGTGGTGATTCAGGGCAATAAGGTGAGATCCCAGCTTGCTGTAGCTCCCAGAGATGAGGCATGCCGCTTTCATCTTGGTCTAGGAAGACCTTGGGGCACCTGCTGTGTTCTCCCATTTCTACCCTGCACAGTTGGCGCCTGACTCCCCAGTACTTAGAGGCGCATGGCTGAGTTGTTACAAAGTTGCCTCAAAGTCTGGTTCTGAGAACACTGGCTTCTCTCCTCTGCAATTTAGAGAGCACCGAGAAGCACACTGAGAAATAGCACCCACATATGTACTCAGTGTTCACGAGTGACCACTCGGTCACCTGTACCGCCTCCAAGAAGTCTTGACAGGGAGAACTCAAAACAGGGCACTTGAAGGGAGCTTCATCTCATGGTGAGCTTAGGCTATGCAGCCAAGGAGGACAGGAGGATAGTTAAGGGTAGGAAGCCAGCTGCCCTCTTGCCAAATGAGCCTTTCACCCATCTCTCTCTTTCCTCCCTCCCCCCAAGACAGTTCCAGTCCCTTCTAAGCTCCTCCTGAATGCTAGCAACACATATATTTGAAAAGCCGATGACTTGAATGGATGCTTAGGGGACTTGAAAGATAACCCACAAGCCTGGAAATCCCTTTTCCTGGGTTCTGCAAGGGCTATGGAGCAATGGTTCTCAACTGGAACCTATTTTGTATGCCCCCACCCCCACTCCAGAGGACATTGCACAATTGTCAGAAGGTATTTCAGATTGCCACAAGCCTGGAAGATTCCTGCCTGCCCCTTCAGGCCACAGGCGGTACTCATAACAACTCCCAGCCACAGATGATGTCCCAGCCCCCCAAATCACTCCACCAGAGACAGAGAAACGAGTGGTGATGTTTCTCCAGAGGTGAGGCTCAAGGGTCGCTCCACCGAGAAAGATGCTGAGGAGAGTCTAACGAGAGCCACTGGGTTAATCAAACACTCGGCAATTAGCCTGGGGGGAATTAGAGTCTTTAGACAAAGCCTCCATAATCAGGCAGCTGTTATTAAATCATCAATAGCTGTGGCCAAATTAAACCCCAGTTAAGAGAGGTTCAGCATCGACTCTCTGGTTCCCGATAGGGCGGCCAAGCCATCACTACTTCTCTAATGGAGTGCAAACCCAGGACATATGTCTTTTATTCTAACCATGGGGCAGCTCTGGGAGCACTGGGCAGCTGGCCACCCACACCAGCTCTTAGAAGGCCCGGGACCCTAGCACAGAGGAATGAAGGTCTCCAATTTCCAGGAGTCCAGGAGTCCAAAGAAGCTGCTCCAACATCAAAGAGCTAGATTAAGAACAGGAACTCAGGCTGGGCAGTGGTGGCCCACACCTTTAATCTCAGCACTTGGGAGGCAGAGGCAGGTGGATTTCTGAGTTCGAGGCCAGCCTGGAATACAGAGTGAGTTCCAGGACAGCCAGGACTACACAGAAAAACCCTGTCTCGAAAAACCAAACCAAAACAACAACAACAAAAACAAAAGAACAGGAAATCAGGATTGCTGCTTCACACTGAGACCACACTGTCTGCTTCAGTGTGAACCCTCGGGCAGGGATGTCCCTGTCTCTTGGACTGTGTGTTGTGTGTTTGGCCATGTTTTTCCTGGTTCGGGGACCTTTTGGAGGTGGAGCTGAGCTGGATGAAGTAGGTTATCAGAGGTGAGTTTGGGGGGTAGACTATTCTTGGCTGCTTTCTGTCTGACACTGTGTTTCCTGTTGGCCAGGAAGTGAACAGTGGCACTCAGCAACGCCTTCATACCATGGTGATGCTCTGCCCCATAGGGTCAACCAATCATAGAGTCAACCAATCACAGGCTACATAGCTTTTGCATGGCTGTGAACTTAAAGCAGCTAGCACACCACCTTCCCAGTCCACAAGGAATTGTTCACTTCCAAATGCCTTTTGTTTCCAGAACAGGAGCTTATCAATTACTGAATATGGGGCCGTGCATCTGATACCAGCACTCAGGAGGCTAAAGTAGGAGGATGATCAAATCAAGGCCAGCCTGAGTTAATTAGCCAGATCCTGTCCAGCCTGGGCTGTCACCTCAAGGAAGACTGAAAGATCATAGTTAAGTTCAACTAGGAGTTCAGGGGACAACCCAGGCATGAAGGGTCCAGCCTTATCACAGACATGAATGGTCCAGCCTCATGCCAGGCATGAAGGGTCCAGCCTTATCGTAGACATGAATGGTCCAGCCTCATGCCAGGCATGAAGGGTTCAGCCCCATTACAGCTTTCATCCAAGGTGCCTCTTGAAGAGTCAGCGGTCTGTTCATGAGGCAGAGAGAGAAACTGAGGCCAAAAGATAAATACCCACAGCTGTCTTCCTCTGGGAGACAAACCTGGTGTTAGAATCCTGCCTGGTTACTGCAGAGCCCGTGCTGTTAGCATTTGATTCCGCACTGTGTGAGCAGTCTGACATCTTGTTGATTTAACAGGCCAATGTGGGCAAACTCAAGGAGATTATCTTGGGGAAGTGTCCATGTCTGCAAACAGTATTACACATGCCCTGGGCTTTGTCTGCGGCGCCTCAGATATTGACGAGGCCCCTGTTTAAAGAAGGAATCGGCTACATTAAGTAGGGCAGATACTGAGTTCGGAATGCCTGCCGTGACCACAGAGCATGTGGGTCTTGATGCCCTGTGCATCATCGGTGCCATCGGGTCCCCCACGCATCCCAGAGCCTCTGCAGACCTCTGCCCCGCCCCCATGCCCCATGCATTTCTACAAAATGATATTTTATTAAATAAACAAACTGGAGCCATTCTGTAGATTTATGCACAGCTCCTCCAAGTCGCACTCGTTTCGACCCACTGCGGATTTACAGCCCTGCATTAACCTCCTGAGCGCTTGGACCGTTTACTAAGATGACGCTGGTGGGAGGGAGAGAGAGTTTTATAACCCAGTGGTAATTAGGAGGTGCCGGGAGGACTAGGGGTTGCTGGTCATTGGGCATACTGCACACAGGACATGAAGGGACAGAGCCTTCTACATAGGGCAGGAGCCAACCTTCTGGTTAACTGTCTGGCTTGTCAGGAGTCAGCTTCATCCTTTTGGAGACAGCTCTGGCAGGGTGACGAAGAAGTGAAGCTACAGGAAAGCCCAGGAGAGGCAGCCACCTGGGAACTCCACCCTCAGCCTACTGTATGGACCAGGGACCCTACATGCATAGTTAGAACTGGGTGGTGACTTGCTTTCCTCTTCCAGGAGTGATTCGTTTTTCAGGGTCTACCTCAGTGGTTTTGCTCAAGGAAGGCAGAAAGTGGTGAGTAGATAGGAGGGGAGAGAGGGGATGAAGGGTGGAGAGAGGACAGAGGAGGCACGGGCAAGAACCACAAAACTTCGGTGTGTAGGGACATGAAGGTGAGATGGTTAAAGCGAAGGCCTGAATTCAGCCAGTAATGGCAGAGCCTCAGAAAAGAGGAGACCTGGGCTCAGCCAATGAGTGCAGAACCTTGGGGTAGAAACCTAAATTCACCCAATGGCTGCAGAGACTCAGGGTGGAAGAGACCTGAGTCTAGCCAATGGCTGCTGAACCTCAGAGTGGAGAAGACCTGGGCTCAGCCAATGACTGCAAGGCCTCAGGGACGGAACTAGCTGTGTTTTCAAATCTTCTGATGCTTCCATACAGATCTCCGGTGGCTCTGCCCCATGAAATGCCCTTCTGTCAACCATCCTGACTGACTGTTTACAGGAAAGTTATCAGCCCCATCTGGAGTTCTGTGGAAAGTGGAGTTGCTGAATCTGGCGCCAACCCCACAGAACCAGAATTTAGTCACTACAGGGCCTCCAACCAGAAGCACAGCCGTGTAACCTTTGACCCCAACACATAGCCTTCCCCGATGGAGTGCACCTGTCATTCAGCACTTGGGAGGCTGTAGTGGGAGGATTTGCAAATGGAAGGCTAGCCTTGGCTACATGGTGAATTCGTAGTCAGAAACATAGGAAGACTCTGGGCTCTGAAACAAAAGGAGGAGAAAGAGGATAAAAGAGAAGGGGAGGGGGCTGGAGGGATGGCTCAGCAGTTCAGCTCTTCCAGAGGTCCTGAGTTCAATCCCCAGCAACCACATGGTGGCTCACGACTATCCATCATAGGATCCGACCATGTACTCATATAAATAAAATAAATAATAAATCTTGAGAGGAGGAAGGAAGGGGAGAGGAATGAGGAGAGGAATCACCCGCTGTCCCATTTACAGGAAGAAGAACTGAGGCCCATGTGGTTTTACATATAGATAGAGCAGGCTTCCCTGAGGCCAAGGCACCTGCTGTTCTCACAGCTGTGGGTAGGGAGAGTCACATGAGCATAGTGTGGCCCAGCCAGCATAGAGCGATGGGTTAGTAGTCACTGGCCTTCCAGTCCTGAGCAAGGCCTCTGTGCTGCTACCCCGTCTCCTGTCCCTCCCCAATCCTCCCAGACTGTCCTTGAAGTTTAAACTCAGACAAGAGAGTGTGGAGAATACAGCCTCCTCACGGGGTCCTCCGAGGTGATGGAAGGCCCTCGTCTGCCCCATTAGCCTTCCTTCAACCATTTGATTTCAGTGGTTGCGTTTGATACTAGGCCTCCCTCGGAATTTTCATACCTATTTGCCGCACCGGAGTCAACACTGAATTTCCAGATGCCACTTGAATTTTAACAGAGTCATTTACACAACCCTTTCCTCTGCAAATGCAAGGTGTGTGTGTGGGGGGGGGGTGACTTTGGAAAGCCCCAGAAGCTAGCAAGACCCTCTTCACTAAACACTTAATGCTTTCTAACCTCAGGCTAGGGTTGAGGAGACTCTGGAATCCTTAAGCCAAGGGGTTCAAACCCTGCTTGGCCTCTGCCTGGCTGTGTGACTTTGCCATTCTGGGCCTCTCAGTTTTCTCATCTTTAAAATGGGAAGCACAGCAGGATCACGGATGGGATTGAGATGAGGTGGTCCTCCTTGTTTGTAGGTGATCCTTAGAAATATTTTAGAGTCCTCACACCAAGGGTCTTACCACACCGTTATACTTAGGTCAATCCCGTATCTTGTTCATGTGTGTGTGCCTATTGGATTACAGAGAGGATAGTCTTTGTGTCACCTCCAGTAACGTGGGTCTTCCCTGGCAAAAGAGAAGCATTGTGAGATGCCCAGCATGTCAGGCAGGTGTGAGGCAGGAGGAGGCACCAGAAAGACAGCTGTAGCAGAGTCTTTGGGGGGTGGAGGGGAAGAGGGTTGAGTAGAAAAGACCAGAACAGGCATTTGAGCCTGTTACAGAGGAGTCGGTACTCTGAGCTATGCAGGTCACACACACCCTGCCCTGAAGTCCTTGGCCTCTGCCAATCAGCACATGGGGTGCCGGGAGCTACTGAAAGTCTCTGAGTAGTGGAACCATGAGGGTCAGACAAAGGGGCCTGGAGACCAAAGAAGGTTAGAATTCCCACACTTCCCTCCAGCAGATTCAAAGAGAGCCTACTGTGAGCACAGCCCCACACTAGGTGCCCAGGCTAAATAGCCCCACCCCAGGACAGGGGTGGCGCCCCACAGAAGTTGGGCCTGGCCTACAGCTGCTGTATCCCAGGGCTCCCCACAGGGTGCCAAACCGGCACCTGCCAGCTCACACGCTGACAGGAAAAAAAAAATCTCTGGGAAAAAAAAAAAAAAACTGGATTACATTCACTCTGTTAACCTCCCCCACCCAGGACATAAATTGTCTCTGTTTATAACGCTTCTGGCATTTCGTACATTTTGCCAAGTGACATAAAATGACAATGGATTTAGGACCCACCAGCAGAAAAGTACCTAAAACGCCACATGTCACCGATCCTGACAGTTCTAAAAGTAAAAGTTGGAAATGGTTCAGGGGACATAAATTAAAATAAAAATATAGACTTTGTCCTTGAGAGAGAATCAGCTAAAATTAGACCTAAGTGTGGGTGGGATGGCCAGGAATAGGTGGAAGAGAAACGTCGGGGATGTCTCATTCAGAAAGACTCACAGACAGGGGACGGAAGGACAAGAAGATGGAAGGGTCCCTGGCCAGGCCCTCCACAAAGAAACAACACCCCATTCCATATAGCTATGTTGCCACCAGCCTGTGAGCGCTCAGATTAGATCGTGACACTTCTGAGATTCAGATATCCGGATCTATCAAGGCTCCCTGGGACTAGAGGCAACTTATGTGTTGGACAAAAGTTATAGGGCAGTCTAGAAAGTTCTATCTGAATGGCTCTTAGATCAGGGAGCATCCCTGCCCTCAGTGGGTCCATTAGGGCAAGTGCTTAGTAGGTGGTCAGTAGCTACAAATCTCCTTTCTCCTTTGCTCACAAACTTCTGGGCTTCCAGCGCCTGCCAGATCTGTTTCCACAGAGAATCTGAGGTCCTCGTTCTTTGCATCTTCCGTGCCCAGCTTAGCCCTGTCTGCCTTTCCAGACACTGTCCTTGAACATGCTAAGGGCCACTTGAGATGGCCATGCCTGTGTCTGATGTAGATCCCACTCCCTGGGGCAACTCCCCTCCGAACCCCAGTATTTTTCTCCCCTTATGGCTTCTAGCACAGGGTAAGAGCTCCAAAGAACTAAAGCCAAGCTGGAGTCTGCTCTCAAGCCGCTGCCATGTTTCCTTCATCCAATCCACCGCTACTGGGTGCCCATTGTTTTCAAGCAGGCTCCTGCCCAGCTGGGCACAGGCCTGTAAGAACCATGCCCTCCCTTATAAGACTTACTGTCTAAAAGGCAAAGATGACCACTCCCTAGACCCTGCTGCATCCAATCATGAGCCTCAACACAGATGTTGAGAGGTTCTTGGCCATGTGGGGGGACACAGGGACACCTGGAAGTATCCCAAGAGGGGGGATCAGGGGCTTGTCTCAGAGGCAACTGGCAACAGGAGCAGAGTAAAGCCAGCACTCAAGTCTTTGGATGAGATAAAACTTGGAAAAGAAACAAGGACCCGAGGGAAGATAGGGTCCAGAAGCTGGAGGGTGAGGGTCCTCCAGGATGACCCAGCAGATTAGCTAAGGAGGTGGGGGCTGATGCTGAGGGAAAGAAAGAGCCTCCAAGTTTTCAGCCTCAGAGACCCTGACCCCAGAAGTCTTTGGGATCCTGTGGGCTCAGAGCTGGTAGTCACAGTGTGGGCTGCTGAAGGCGGGTGACACTGGAGACAGCTCTAGCCATTGGCCCAGAGGTTGGGGGAGGGGCCTCACCCCGCCCCCTCTGGCTGAGCTGCCTAGGCATCTTCCTGCCCCCCTCCCCTCCCCCTCCTGCCAGCCAGCAGCCTTCTGGCTTGTGTAATTTGTGAAGAGCATTATGTAAATGAGCTTTATGCAAATCCGTCCTCTCTCCCAGCTCACAAGCTCCACTCCTGAACCCTAATTAACTTGCCAAAGCCTAATGCTGCCCGCTCTCTCGCCAGCCCAGCCCCTACCCCCCTTCTCCCGCCAGCCCAGCCCCCAGATGCACCCCAATCCAGAAGCATCCCGGTGGCCCAACCAGACAGATCTAACCGTTCCTGTGTTTCCACGCTCTGGTGTCACCTGCCTTCAGCACACTGTGAGTGAGCCACAGGAGAAAGCATAGTTCAGCTCGTTGATTCGGGAACCTCACAAACAGAAAAAAAAAAAATGCCTCTTGGTTCTTTTCCTCTTCCCACTTTCTTTCTGCTTTGCTAGAACCAAAGCCATCCCGGAGATTGACAGGATGTCTCTCTCTTGTCTTCTAGTCTTCCTTCTTGGGAGACCAGCCCTCCACTTCCAGATTCCAAAGTCACACCCAGGCTCAGTAACCTCTATCCTTCCTTCTCCAAACAACCAGACAGCAAAGTGCCCCCACCCCAGTGGGTGTGAGTGGCTTTGTCTGAGCCCAGCCAGGCTGTGTTCAGTTCTCACTCTGTTTGCAAACACTAACTTATTCTTTACCTGAACAGCCTGCCATCAGCTTCCTTGATTTCAGTGATGGCTGAGCTAATGTCCAGTCCCACCAATGACAAGGCAGGGGTCATGCTACAGCCTGCACAGAGAGTGGCTTCTTTATGTGCCTCACGCAGTCCTGGCCTCTGCTTGGTACCCGTAACTCCATACACTCCGGAGCCAAGCATCTCAACAGTGTTGTGTTTGCTCACATTCGAGTTCAGGACGAAGTAAAATAAAGGCTTTTCTTGGAAACAGAGAGATGTCTCTGGAGCGACATAGAAACCCTCAGCTGTCTCCCCAGAGCAGAAGCAGTGGGAGGGTTTGAAGCTCAGGGATGGTGCTGGCTCTGTGTTTAGAGTTTGATGTTGTGAGCATACTCTTGAAAGATGTAGCCCACTGGGTGTTTGCGAGGATATGTTCTGACTGTGGAGCTGGAGCCCATGGGGTGTCTGCAAGGATGCACTCAGACTGTGAAGTCTGAGAAGATGTGTTCTGACTGTGGAG
>JANHMN010000023.1:39667102-39678504 GCA_030674055.1 Rhabdomys pumilio | reverse complement strand
CACTCATACATCCATGCACACTCACACATCCATGCACACCCTCACACACACACATGCACACATACATACACTCTACACACAATGTTATGCCCTCATTGTCGAACAATAAAATGAATAATAATGAAGTTCTTAAAAGAATGGGAATAGTTGTTTTGTTTTGTTTTGTTTTGTTTCAGTAGAGAACAAATCACTATCTTTGATGCATCTGTCAGGTTCTGGTAACCAGTGACACCCTGTGTCCAGTGTCCTAAACTCTCAGCTTCACAGGCAGCAGACGGTCACCGCAGCATTGCCCTTGATGAGTGGGGACTCCCTGCATACAGGTGACAAGCATCACACTTCCCACAGAGTCTTCTCACAGAGCCTCCCACCTCCTCCGCTTTGATGCTTCTATCTCGAGGGTCAAGGGTTGTCTAATGTCTCTATGAGACCAGCACCATCTTATTTCCTGAACAGCTGCCCATCTCACACCGATACACCTGTTGTGTGAGCCAGACTTCCCACTGCACTTCCTGTAGACTCGTCGTACCTGAAGCCTCCGTGTTAAGAATCTGGTGTCTTATTGATGATCGATGCCAGAGTGCCTTATTAATTAGTGATGTCTGCCATGGGATGTTCAGTACGGGAAGGCTGACTCAGAGCCGGTGTTCCTTCTCTCCCTGACGTGTGGGATCATCAAAGTGAGAGGTTCAGAGAGGGAAAGCTACTTGCCAGGATGACACAGCGACTTCAGCACTGAATCAGAACTAGAAATACACCCCTGACCCCGTTGCCCCACCTCCTCCGTGCCCCAGCCCTCCATGCCACGCCACGCCCCCTGTGCCCGCCCCTGTGCCACGCCCCCTGTGCCACGCCCCCTGTGCCACGCCCCTCCTGGTTACGCCCCCTTTCTATCAGGGTACATATCCTTTTGTAAACAAGACCCAGAAGTATCTATTCTCCTGGGCTACATTTGATAGCTGTTATACCATATGACTCCCAAGGAGCACACAGTCACCGCACACCAGTAAAACACAGGGTAGAGAGAAATGTGTCCACCAGGAGAGGCTCAGGGCACAAAACAGAGGAGGTGACTGAGGCCAAAGCAGAGTCAGAACATCGACGTAAAGCAAAGAGTCTGCGTGGTCCCCAACAGCCCTGTCCTGAGCAGTTGCTAGGCAACCAGTGGCCCAAGCAAAGAAGAGGGCACAGCCCCAGGTGTTCAGAAGTAGAAATGCAAGCCAGTTTCCTCAGAATCATCCTGGGAGCCACACCTGGCCATCGGCGTTCCCTTAGACGTCTCCATGCCCAGACGGCATGTCTGCACGGTTCAAGGCAATTACTGGGCAGAAGTCTCTTAAACGTTCCACAGCCCGACCCAGCCTCATTCACCATCCTCTCAAGCTCCCACACCATCACCCACCTCTCCCTTCTCTGATTGTCCCACCTGTACCCTCTGCACCGTGGGAAACAACTTCACAGCTCACAGCCTGTGAGTCCTAGCTCAGCCTTCTCTCCTCATGACACCTACTGTATCAGCCATGCACCAGCAGACGGTACCGAGTGCAAGAGTCTCTTTCCATTTCCACTCTCAGCCTGAGCCGCCTGCCTCACCTGAGCCCCTCCCCCGCAATTGCTTCTGCAGCAGCCAGCACTGGATTTCACCAGATCTCAACCTGCACAATCTGTATCAATTGAACCCTCTTAACCTGCTACTGGCTGGTTAAGTGAAGCTACTGACTGTTTCCACATCACACAAATAACACCTTTCACCCTCCCCTCCACTCCTTCCTCTCCGCTCTGCCTTCCTCCTGGTTAAATGGTCCCCAGTGCCTTGCACTCAGTAGATGCTCAATAAACACACATTGACTGGACATCTCAAGCTGCATGGCGACACACCCCAGGGAACGCAGGGCAGTTGCTGAGCCCTGAGCTGTGGCCAGCCTCCTGGAGGAACTCTCACCGACTAAGACACAGTCAGGCCCATTGGACACCCCTGTGATTCCCACAGCATCTCCTCAACCATCAGTGACCCTCCACAGTGTTGATGGATCCTGATGAAATTAAGCAATGGGCCACATCCCAGCAGGATTCCTGAGATTGTCTCTAGTTATAAACTGTCCATAACTGTTGCTCATGCAATCTGCAATCTCTATCTGATGAGATCGGTCAGTGATGGTTGGGAAAACCAGGGAAACCACGGCACCGGTTTGTAGTTGGCTAGATCTGATCCCCTTCAAAGCTCCATCTCTCCTACAATTGGAACAGATCACATGGTCTGTGGTTTTAATGTCATTAACTCCATTTAGCTTACACAGATGTGTGTTTGCGTTGAGTGTGTGTCTGCACACGCATGTGCATATTTATACATGTCTGTGCATTTACACGTGTCACTGAAACATGGCAGCCAATCATGGCCACTTTCGGTGGCAGCTTGCAATCTCTCTCTCCCCTCCTTCCTTCCCTCCCTATCTTCCTCCCTGTGTGTGTGTGTGTGTGTGTGTGTGTGTGTGTGTGTGTGTGTGTTATGTGTGCTGGTGCAATCTCATTGTGTAGCACAGGCTGGCCTCAAACTTGCAATTCTTCAGCCTTGGACTGTACTATTGGCATTATACGCATGTGCCACCATCTCTGGCTCTAGATACATACATACATACATACATACATACATACATACATACATACATATGATATATATTTAAATAATAGTCATATTATTTCTATTTATTTTGGATGGGGCTCAAACCTCAAGCACCTCTGAGCTATGCCTGGAAACCAGCTTTCAATATTTTGTATTTTGAGATACCACCTCCATAGGTTGAACAGGCCAACCTTGACCTTCCCTCTTGAGTTGCTAGTGTTCCTGGAGAGAGCCCCCGGGCTCTGCTTATAGTGTTTGAATGTACAAAGGGGACACTCTATGTCTTGTACCACTCCTTGTGCTGAAGTGGGATCAAGGCAGTATTTCCAGGATGGCTCTGTATGAGGCTGATGGCCTTCCTTAGAGCAGCAAGGAGGACTGTGTACTGATCCTGAGTCAGACCCAACCCTTCCTCTGTCTAATTGCCCTTTTTTAAAGAAATGGCTCCTCCATGAGCCTCGGTCTCCACATCTGTAGGAGGGGTTGCAGTGGTAATCTCAGAGCTGTAGAACTAGGCTCATAGGAAGGAGGAGTGTGGGACATCTGTGTGGTCACCTGAATATGAGCTACCTCCTTGAGACCCATGCTCTGAGTATTTTTATTTTAGAAGGTTCTGGAATGTTTCAGAAGTGAGTGTGGTTAGAGAAAGTGGTCATTGGCAGGGTGGTAGGCTTTAGGGGTATTCCTGCACCCTAGCTCCTTCCTTCCCTTCCCTTCCCTTCCTGTCCATGAGGTGGGTCACCTCTTCCTCTACACTGCTACCACTATGGACAGAACCTCTGAGTAAAACAAGCCCTTCTTCCCTTAAGTGACTGTGTGGGGTATTTTGTCATAGCAATAAGAACAGCAATGGGTGCCTGCCTTCTGCCTCTCTGTTACTCAGTGGACTCAGGATGTGGGGAATGGTGGCTTCCTCTCAGGTGCACAGCCAGCACATCAGAGATCCATCTTGGCTTGGGTCCTAACACAACAGAAACCAGAGACACACAGTTGTGTGTTTCTGGGAACAGGGAGGTTGTCCAGGTAAAGCCACATAGGAAGCACACAACTGACAGTTTGGGCTTTAGAACTAATGATAAACCAATCAGGGCTCTCACCTCTGAGATGAGACAGGTACTACCCAACTGTCAAGACTTAAAACACAGGAAAACTGAGGCTAACCCACATTCTGGGCAACCACACATCTCCAACCGAGTACCCTATGACCCAGAAGTGGAAGCAGGTATTTCCCACTGACAGTCCTTGAGAAAGAAACATTTCAGGCCACAGAATGCTCTTCTTGTCTTATAGCTCAGGATACAGTTGCAAGTTGGGGGCTACATGTTTCAATTTGCCCTTTGTGTGGAGTTTTGCACTTGAAATTGGAAGTTCTTTATTCTTCTGAGTCTCATGTAGCCAGTCAAAATATGTTTTGCTAACTCATGGTCTTTGTTGAGTTTCTCTGGATCAAGGAAGTCATGAACCCCGGCACTGGATTTTAACGATGAGGACTCAGTGAAAACATATTGCTCCCAAATGCAACTTTTAAGTATCACTCTCAGCCCTTCTGGCTGTTTCTCTCCTCCTACTCCCCGCCACCCACCCCCCATGTTTCTCTTCCCCTCTCCCTTTCTGTCCTTCCCTGTTTCTCTCTCCTTCTTTCTTTTCCCCCTCCCTCTTCTCTCTCTCTCCCTCCCTATATCTCCTCTTTTTTTGTATCTTTCTAACCCTTTTTCTCATCCCCTTCTCTGTCTCATTTATCAATTCCTTCTTTCCTCTTCCTCTCTCCTCTTCCTCCCTCTCTCTTCCTCTCTCTCATCCTCCTACCTCTCTCCTCCTCCTCTCCTCTTCCTCCCAAGGGGACCAACAGATGTATAAGCAGTATTCTACAGAGCCACAGTTCCCACACACCCAGGGAGTGGCTGCACCTGTGGGTTGCAGTCTGAGAGGCACTGGGGTCTGCTGTAGGCAGAGAGCAGGAATGAACACAGATCAGAGCTTGCTGCCATAGTGTGGCAGGAAGAGGTATAGATCTGCAAGCAGATTGGGGGGCTGCCTGTTTGGTGGCTTCAGTGAGCTCTAGGCAGGGGCAGTCCTGGGTTACCCATTCCTCATCTGTGCTAGCTACTTTAATGTCAACTTGACACAAACCTAATATGGAAAATGGAAATCATAACTGGGAAAGCTTCTCCAAAGGACTGGGCCATGGACAAGGATATAGGGCATTTTCTTGACTGATAATTGATGTGGGTGGGCCCAACCCTCCGTAGATTGCGCCATCCCTGGACAGGGGATCCTGGGTGGTATAAGAAAGCAAGCTTACCAAGCCATGGGGAGCAAACAGTGAGCAGCATTCTTCTATGGTGTCACTTCATCTCCTGTCTCCAGGGTCCGGGCTTGAGTCCCTGTCCTGACTTTCTCAGTGACAAACCATGATGTGGAAGTATAAGGCAAAATAAGCCCCTCTTTCTTCTCCACAAGTTGCTTTTAGCCAGAGTATTTCATCACAGCAACAGAAACCCCAACTAAAGCTCAGCGTGACTCAGCACAGGCTGACACTGGTTTGAGGACAAGTCCCTGGGTGGTAGAATCCTGGTAAAGAGAGCAGGTGGGTGAGGTTGCACTGGGATCCAGCTGGTTTGCTCCCCAAGGCAAACAGGCTCCTGTCTGTAGAAACCGGCTGACCTGGAAAGAACAGTCTGTTCCCAGGCCCAACAGTCCCCAGGATGCCAAAACACAGAAAATAAAATTAGCGTTTAAAAATTCCAGTGACTACCCTTCCCTCTCTCCTTTCCTCTTTCCTCCACCACTTCTAATTCCCTCCTGTTTCTCAGAGACTTGCAAAGATCTTGATCACGTGCATTTAAGCAGTTATAAAAGGCTGGGTGATGCCTGGAAAAGGTGATAGGACCAGAGGCATCGAGAACCACCAGGGGAGCAGAGCCCCAGTGCTGGGTGACTGGATGTGGCTTCTGTTGGCCAACAAGAAGCCCCACGCCTATAGATCTGTGCCCAGCATCCCTCCCTTGCTCTGATGCTGGTGGTTGCCTGATCTCCAGACCTGCCACTGTCCCATGGGTTGACTGTTTTACCCAGGCCTAGAATTACCCAAATCCCCTTAAATACACAGTTGCAAATGAGGATGGTGGGGTGGGGGGGGAGGGCAATAATTGTGACAGTAACTCACAGGGCCAGGCCTGACACGTCTCTAATTGCCTGCTAAAATTGTCGCTGTCTCCTAAAGTGCAAATTATCACCCGAAATGACAAGAGTAATGAATGAGGGGACTCTGATGTAATGCAACAATTAGCCCTCAAAGACACTGTCTAATGTGGAGAGGCAGGGCTCCCACTCCTCGTTATTAAGTGCCTGATAATTATTTAATTATCTATCTGCCAGCATGATTTACTTGGTTTATTTAGCTGCAGATGTGGGCAGGAGCGTTAGGGTTTAAGGTCAGAGGAAGCCACCCCAATGCCGGCCACCACCTAGGCCTCTTGGGTGTTAGGGGCTACTCCTTGTCTGCACCCCTAAATGGCTCTGGCAGCCTGAACTCAGGGTCAGAAAATTGTTCCCTTTTCATATCCAGCTCTAACTCAGAGGCTGGGGCCCTGGAAGACCAGAACTGAGGAGTCCAGTGTTCCTCATTGGAGACAGGAGGAAAGAATATCCAGGAGACATGGCTATCCTCACAAACCTGACTGGTGTTTTCCTCGAGCTGGGCACTGGGCCAAGTCTCACAGTGAGTGAGCTCATGTCATCTTCATGTGAGGAGACAGAGGGAGCTGGAGGAGAGGAGAGGAGAGGAGAGGAGAGGAGAGGAGAGGAGAGGAGAGGAGAGGAGAGGAGAGGAGAGGAGAGGAGAGGAGAGGAAGCTCTGAGGCTTAAAAGGGCACAGTTCCTCTGCCAAAGTCTCAGAGTGAGTAGAAGGTTAACCAATCCAGCATCCCCTCACTATCTCAGAACCACTTTGCCGAGGAGAGGGCATCATCACCACATGGGTGGATCCAGGCTCATTCCTGGAAGAGGAAGGTCAGTGTCCCTGCTTTCATACCACAAAACTACTGACAGGGAAAGAAGGAAGAGGACAGACTGGAGGCAGGAAACTAGAGTCACCTGCTGGAGAGTGCTCCAGGAGGTGACATTATGGGCTGTGCCAGGGACTGGTGACCAGTGAAGGTGCCTAGGTATTATAAAGACTTAGCCCTTTGGTCATCCATTTCCTCATCTGTGAAGACTAGTGTCTTGTCAGGGATAGGAAATGCTGAAGACCTGAGTAACCAGAAGGCTAAGTCCTTGGGGGTGACCACAGCTCACAATGGCAGCTCTCCTTCCCCTGTTTCAGCCAGGACACACAGAGGCGACAGATGTCTGATGTGATGAAGATTCTGATCACCCTGGCTCCATCATTACGCCTGACACACATGTATCAAAACACCACACGGTATGCCACGAATATGCATAATTATTACATGTCAATTAAAATAATAATTTAAAAATGCCCTCAGCATCAGGCACCCTCCGTGAAGCATGCCGTGGAATTTCTCTGATAAATGCGTTCGTGTCTGTCACCACCCAGTGGACTGATCTTGCTCCCACTTTCCCAGACACCCAACCAGAAGAAAAGCTCTGAGGGATCAGGGGCCTTGGCTCTTATTCTTGGGCCGGTTTCCTTACACAGCAGGGTGGCCTGATCTCCTCCTCATAGTGATAGACACTTTGTATCCCAGTGACTTTAATGAATAGTGACACTTTGTATCCCAGTGACTTTAATGATACTTGTTTCACACTGTGCCCCCCACTTTCAGAACATGAAGGCTCCAGTGTCCCAGCCAACAGTCCAAGCCTGGGACAGCTTCTGGGGTCTGCATTTTGGAAGGAGAAATCTGATTGGCTCAGGTGACTTTGTACCCTCCAGGCTCACCCACACCACCTCCCATTTCTGGGCACATCTGACCAACTTCTGCTTTCTTTGAATCTCAGTTCTCTGTGGGCTGGAGTTCTCTGGCTGAAGCAATCACCAGGCTGACCACACATGGAGCTGAGACAGCTCTAGGCCCCCGTGCAGTGGTATTTTAGGGGCTCTGACCTTACAGCTGGTGTCCTGTCTTCTCCAGCTGTATGACACTCTGGTGACCCAGTTTCTCCCAGGGACATCTCCAAGCAAAAGGAATCTCTGGTCCACTCTGACTAGGTCGGTGACCATGTTCTGCCATGGTACAGTGAACGAATCCATGAGCAAATGAATGAATGGGTGAATGAATGAATGGATTTTCACAAACACGCAGGTACGAACAAATGAATCTAAGCCACACCCATTCTCAAGTCATTTCTACATCACACATTAAAGCGATCTGCAGGGAGACGAGGACCTGGGATGTGACAGAGCCAGATGTGAAGTTCTGTCCATACAGTGGCCAACGTCAGATCACGTGAGCTGAGCCTCAGTTGTCCCATCTGTCAGGTCTGGGAAATACCTGCCTCCTCCCCCCCAGTAAACACAGGCTGCATGTTTCTGTTGTATGGCACCTTAACTCTGAAAACATTTTAGGATAGCCAACGGGTTTCTAAAGCAGAAGTCTACATCCCTCACCCTGTCTGGGCAATCACTTAGGCAGAGCTGTGGAAAGAGCCCTTGGTGTCTGCAGGAAGACAACTCACCTGCTGTGAGGCAGACTTGAAAACCCAAGCACAGCAGACAGACAACACTCCCTTCCCGCCCCGTGTCCGCACCCAGCCCAGCTCAGGGCACACTGAGGCTTTCTGTTATTTGTGGTAGATCTCCTCCTGTGCAGTGGCAAACACAAGACTTTATAAATATTTCAAATGCTAATAATTTGTGTGGTCCCTGCTTAGACTTTTAAATGAATCTAAGGGCATTTCTCCAGAAACCTGCCATGCTACAGCAGAGAAAGAAACAGTACTGCTTCCTTTATGACACAGGGCTCTGTGGAGAGAGGAGCCAGAGGCGGGCAGCAGCAGATATGGCCACTCCTATCTCTCCCACCCATCTAGCAGGGAAATGGCTGTCAAAACCCAGTCCCCCTGTCAGAAAATCCAATAACTAGTATTCCATAACTGTGTTGTAAGATACTCCTGGGTTCTGATCCCCGCTACTGCAAACCTGGGCTGTGTTGCCTCAGGCAAATGTCTCTACCTCTCTGAATCTTTGTTTCCTTTTATGTAAAGTAGGATCTAATAAAGATTAAGTTAAGCAACATCTATAAGATACACCAGCCTGGCACCTACTGTGTGCAGCAACTGACGCTCTCAAGTGAAATCATTCCACGTTCCTTAGAAATAGAAATTAACATCTTGTCTACATGAGCCACCCAGGGTGGCTCATGGAGAGGGTGGAAACTATCCTACTCATAATGAAGTAGACTGTGCAATGGGCTCTCGAGATGTCTCGGGAAAGAACAGCTGTAAGACTAGGGAAGCCTGCAGCCCTCTTGAAACCCCCAGCCTAAGACACCGAGACCACACCCACAGCCTAAGAGACCACGCCCACAGCATAAAATGCAGAGACCACACCCACAGCCTAAGAGACCACACCCACAGCCTAAGAGACCACACCCATAGCCTAAGAGACCACACCCAGTGGGCGGGACAAGAATAGGTGGCCCTGGTTTACCAGGCCCCAAACCTTCTGTGATCGACTTGTCAACTTGATGGGTTTCTTTAAATCATCAACGAAATAAGTCTCCGGGCATGTGAGGGTTTTATCTAGGTTATATGGTGAACAGCACCATCGCACGGGGCCCTGGATGGAATAAAAAGGAGAGAGTGAGCTCAGAACACATGTTTGTTACTCTGCTGCTTCCTGGCAGACACAGTGTGACCCTTGACTTCCTACCACGACGACTGTGTACCCTAGAACCAAGAGCTAATAAAACTTTCCTTAAGTTGCTGTCAGCTATTGTCACATGACAGCTAATAAATGTCCCCTCCAAAGGCTCTTTGGTGTCCTAACATGTGCCAGTGTCTGAATGTTCCCAAGAAGGATTCTCTAATGAGGGCTTGATCCCCAAAGCAGCAGAGGGCAGAGTGGGGCTGTGGAGGCAGGCAGAGGTTGTGAAGCATTCATCCACAGATGCATAACTCGATGCCTGCACTGGGAAGACATAGAAACATCACGGAAGGTACCTGGCTGGAGGAATGTCATCTGGAGCTAAGAGCTGTCTTTTCCTTGTCTCTCCATCCCCTCCTGTCCTGCCTTTCTCTCTTTCCTTGCGATCCTCCATTAAGCTCAAAGCTCAACCCCACCACACCCTTCTGCCGTAACAGCCTCATCACGGTCTGAGATCTTGAACCCGAAGAAAAATCTTCCCTCTTTTAAAACAGTTCCTCTCAGGAAACATCAAAGCAACAAAATTCAAACCTGATTGGGGAGATAGTGGCCTGCCTCCTTTCCCTGCATCCCCAAAGCCTAAAGGTTGCTTTTCACTCCTCAGACAGGCTAGAGTCCTGGGTCACTCATATCCTTTACTTTCCCAATTCGACTCCTTCAAAGAAAGAACAATGTCAGCCAGGGTGACTGGGCACCTTCCTGCCTGCGACGAACTAAATGGGGTTGAGCAGGACTCAGGAGAAGGTTACAGTGACCCATTGAGTCCCCCTGGGCCCTCAGTCTTTGTTTCCAGGACAGATAAAACATCATCAGAAGGACACGCCGTCCATCTGGCTGTCGGCACAGCGTGATTTAGGACAACGACCAGCAGCCAGGTCACAATGAAGACGAATGGAACCCTGGCTCCTCGGTGTGGGCAGGAGTGACCGCAGCCAGCTGTCCTAGCAGACCCAGTTGGGCAAATGCCACTTAGATGTTAGGCTTGATCGGAGGACATTGGCTGCTACTCCTGCCAGAGGGAAATAGCATCCAGAGCAATGTGGGAGTCGGAGTCGCTCATCATGTGTCTGGTTGCCGTGAGGCTGAGATGGTTAAGTCTCGGGGTGGAGTGAGTATCTCCCAGTGGAGAATCTAGAGTCAGATAGATATATTCTTCCTGGTTCAAGAAGAGGGTCTTATTAGTCCAGTTGTTATTACCGTAAATAAACATCTGAATCTGGGAGTTACAAACATTTCGAAAACCAAGTTCACTTGGTTGTTGAGGCTCACAGACATGGCACCTACCTCAACTGGGCTCAGCAGAGGCTGTGTGCTCCTAGAGATCTCCTGGGAGACCATAAATGGCCAGGATTACTTTTATCACTTATTTTTGAGAAGGAGTAAGAACACTGCCACTGAGCTGAGACCCCAACCCTAAAGCTGACTTTAACAAGGCATTCTGGGAACTCCCTTAGGCCCACTAGAACTACCCTCCTGTCTCCAATGACTCTACCACATGGAGGACCAAGTCTCCACTGTGAGAGCTTCAGGAGACACACTTAAGTCACACCCAGCTGCAGTTGGACATTGCTTTAGGACCTGGTCACACTCACGGAGTCCCCAGGGTACCCTAACCCCTACAGAGGGGGAGCCAAGATCCAAATGAGAAAGGAATGTAGCCAAAGCAAACAGTTGAGTCCAACCCAACCCTTCTCCCATTCTCAGTTGCTGACCATAACTCTACTCCCCGCCCCCCCTGTACACACACACACACACACTGGTTTTGTCCTTTGGTGCCCTCTGGCCTCCAGGCTGTCTTTTGGTATGGGTTCCCTACCCACAGCCATCAGAGGAGGCTCCCATGGGAAATGAGGACACACAGGGATGGTGCTCAGGGGAGGACACACAGGGATGGTGCTCAGGGGAGGACACACAGGGATGGTGCTCATAGGAGGACACACAGGATGGTGCTCA
>JANHMN010000023.1:39648988-39659873 GCA_030674055.1 Rhabdomys pumilio | reverse complement strand
GTTGGAGTAGGTGTGGCCTTGTTGGAGAAGGTGTGGCCTTGTTGGAGGAGGTGTGGCCCTGTTAGAGTAGGTGTGGCCCTGTTAGAGTAGGTGTGGCCTTGTCACTGTGGGTGTGGGCTTTAATACCCTCATCCTAGCTTTCTGGAAGCCAGTATTCTGCTAGCAGCCTTTAGATGAAGATGTAGAACTCTCAGCTCCTCCTGCACCATGTCTGCCTGTATGCTGCCATGCTCCTGCCTTGATGATAATGGACTGAACCTCTGAACCTGTAAGCCAGCCCCATTTAAATGTTGTCCTTTATAAGAGTTGCCTTGGTCATGGTGTCTGTTCACAGCAGTAAAACCCTACCTAAGACACTGGCCTTGAAGTCACACGTAGCTGAGGCTAGTCTTAAGCTCCTGCTCCTCCTTGTCTTCACTTCCCAAGTGCTGGGTAACAGGCTAGGCTGCCATGTCTGGCTCGCAACACATTCTTTTAAATATTGGAAGGATAAGATGAGTTCATGTTCACATTAGATCAGTAACATCAAGTGCCAGATAAGGAAACCTAGATGTTAGGGCCTGGGGCCAGCTCAGCAGGTAAATGAGCCTACTCCAAGACTGATGGCCTGCACTTGATCCCTGGGCCCACGTGGTACAGGGAGAGAACTGAGTCCTGAAAAAGTTGTCCTCTAACTTCCATATACTTCTGCATGCACACATACACACATATGCACACACACATGCACATGTACACACATGCACAGACCCATGCACACACACATGCACATATATGCATACACATGCACACATACACACATGTGCACATACACATGCACATGTACACACATGCACACACACATGCATACACATACATATGCACACATGCACATACATACACATGTATATATATGCATACACATGCATACACATGCACACATGCACACATGCACACGTACACATACATACACACATGTAGACACACATGCATACACACATGTACACACATACATATACACATATGCACAAATACACACATGTACCACATGCATACACACATATACATATAGGCACACACATATACACACATACATACACACATATACACACATACGCACATACACAAGCACAGACATACATATGCACACACATACATACACACACGCGCGCGCGCGCGCGCGCGCGCGCGCGCACACACACACACACACACACACACACACACACACATGCACACTAAACACAACAAAACTAGATATTAAGCATGAACTGGGCCAAGCAAGCAGAGTCAACGATATTATTTAAAAACACATGATAGGAATATCAGGTGATCCCGGGATGCAGGGCCGGCTCCCGTCAGAAGGCTGTGTAACATCTGAAAGGAAAAGCTAGTATAATTAGACAAATATATTCTAAAAACTCTTTGGAAAGTTCAATCCTCATTTGCAATTCTAATTTTCATTAAAAGAGGAATTGAAGAGACATTTAAAAAGGAGTTTATAGGTTAATTTTTAAGGTTAGAAACGGCTTGAGTTTGATTCTAAAACTTAATATCAACTTAGTAAGAAATGTTTAAGTCAGTGTGAGTCAGGGCTGCAACAAAGCACCTGAAGAAGAAAGGGAGGAGGGAGGGAAGGAAGAAGGAATGTAGGGAGCAAGGGAGGGAGGGGGAGGGAGGGGAAGGGAGGGAGGGGGAGGGAGGGGAAGGGAGGGAGAGAAGGAGGGAGGGAGGAAGAAAAGGAGGGAGGAAGGAAGGAAAGAAGGAAGAAAGGAAGGAAGGAAGGAAGGAAGGAAGGAAGGAAGGAAGGAAGGAAAGAAGAAAGGAAAGAAGGAAGGAAAGAAGGGAGGAAGGAAAGAAGGAAGGAAGGAAAGAAGGAAGAAAGGAAAGAAGGAAGGAAAGAAGGAAGGAAGGAAGGAAGGAAGGAGGAAGGAAAGAAGGAAGGAAAGGTTTCTGTAGCTCACCATTAGTGGGTACAGGTCTTCACAGTGGGGACTGCACAGTGGCAGGGGTGTGACAAGGCCCTCACCTCACAGATGGGAGCAGACATGAAGATCTCAGCTCTGTCCTGTTCCTTCACTCTAGGACCTAGCTCAGGGTTGGCTGCTCATTTTCTGGTGTGCCCCACACCTCCAGTTAATCTTCTTCCCACAGACAAGCTCAGTGATGCTGTTCCTGGTCTGGCTTGCCCTTCCCTGTGTTCTGCCATGCTCATTCCATGCTCGTTCCACCCTGCTTGATGCCAGCTCAGCTGAAAACATTTATTTAAAATTCACCGTGGTTCAGGATCCAAGGTGAGTCCCTGGCTTTTCTGGTGTGTCATGGGCCTGATTTTAAAAGTAGGATGAAGCGTGCTCCTACATTCTCCTCTATTGGTTTCAGGGGATCCACCCTCTGTTGAGAATTTGAGCCATTTTGAGTAAGAGGTAAGAATCCAGGTTCATTTTTCTGCATGTTAAATCTGGTTTCCCCAGCACTATTTCCTGAAGAGTCTGCCATTTATCTAACGTATATTTTTGGCTTCTTTGTCAAATGTTAGGTGGGTGTACTTGCATAGTCTCACATCTGGCTCTTTGATTCTGTCTCACCAATCTGTGTGTCTGGTTTGCACCAGGACCATGCTGTTCTAATTACTATGGCTCTGTAATGTACTTTGACACCCAGTGTGGTGATATCTCCTTCAATTTTTTTTTGTTTCTGCCTTATCTATTCTTGATATTTTGTACCTCAGTATAAATTTTGAGATTTACTTGTCCATATTGGGGGGGGATATTTTCATGGGAATTGTATTGAATCTGTAGGTTGCCTTTGGTAGGATGACCGTTTCCATAATTTTAATTATGACTATCCATGAACATGGGAAGTATTTTCATCTTCTGGTGTCTTCTTCAATGTCTTTAAGATTCCACTGGAGAAGTCTTTTATTTTCTTAGGTTTGTTCCCAGCTAGTGTGTTAGTGTGTGTGTGTGTGTGTGTGTGTGTGTGTGCCTATGTGCATGAGTGTGTGTGTATATATGTGCCTGTGTATTATGTGTGTATGTGTATGCATGTATATATATACCTGTGTATGAGTATGTATGTGCATGTGTGCATATGTGTATGTATGTATGTATGGGTACATGTGTGTGCATGCATGTGTGTGTGAGTACATGTATGTATGTATGTGTATTCTCCCTAATTTCTCTGATTCTTTTTGCCCAGCATGCTCGTTCTTGACATTCAGAGGCTGCTGATTTTGTATGTTCACTTTGTAGCCTGCCACTTGGTTGAAAGTGTTTATCTTACTTACAGACTTTCTAGTTGGGACTCAACTAGCTCCGGAAATAAGAATGACAAGTGACAGGTGGGACCTCATGAGATTAACATGCTCCTCCATACAATAAAGAAAATGTTCAGTGGAGTGAAAAGACCACCCACAGAGAGCGAGAAAATCTTTGTCAGTTATGCATCTGACAGAGGATTAGTGTCTAAAATACATATAAAAAAATATCTGAACACTCAGAAAACAAACAACTCAATTTAAAAAAAATGGCTCTAGAACTGGATAGTCTTCAAATCAAAGAAGAAATAGAAACATCAGCGGACACTTAGAGTGTTCACTTTCACCCTCAATCACCCTGACATGCAGATTAAATAGACATCAAAACTTACCTCACTGCAGTTGGAATGGTCACTGACAGAAACATAGGCTGAGCAAATGGTGGTGTGGCTGTGGAGAAGGGGACTCCCACATGCGCTGAGTCGACACTCTGCATGTCAGTCTGGAGGTTGCTTAAAAGTCTAGAGCTGGGGACTGAAGAGATGGCTCAGCAGTTAAGAGCACTGACTGCTCTTCCAAAGGTCCTGAATTCAACTCCCAGCAACCACATGGTAGCTCACAACCATCTGTAATGGGATCTGATGCCCTCTTCTGGTGTGTCTGAAGACAGCGACAGTGTACTCACATACATAAAGTAAATAAATAAATGTTTTTTAAAACACGTCTAGAACTGTGGTCCACACAACACAGCACATTTCCTGCCCAGAGTCCCTGCACCGCCATGTTCATTGCTGACCTGTTCACATCGGCAAAGACAAGGGATCAGCTAAGACGTTTGTCACTGAGCATTGGATAATGAAGATGTGGAATATTAGCTGAAAGAAAAATGAAACCTCTAGGTAAATGGATGGAACTGAAAAACGATTATACTGACTGGGCCTCTGAGGCCTCAAAGACAAACACAGTAAATATGTTGTGTCTCATATGTGTGCTAGCCTGGCTGTGTGCTTAACATGTGTGGGCCAGGAAACTACAGTTGGGCAGAGTGGATGGGAGGCATTAGGAATTTGGGGAGGTGGCACCTAAGTGAAATGGAAGTAATTGGAGGAATATGGGGGTGCAAGAGTTCAAGCAGTAGGGTAGTGTAGTGTGAGGAAATGAATGGCCAGGAGAACCCTAAAACAAATAGAAGAGTGTATGCAGAAGCAGCTCAGGAACCTATGATCTTGTAATTCCAGATGTAAGCACATGCGTGTGCGTGCACACACACATATAGATACATATTTATATACATACATATACATACATATACATGGATAGTACAGAATATATTTGAGATAGCACAGCATCTGTGATCTGAGAGAATGGGGGATGGGTGCTGGAAGCAAACATGCAAGCAGGCATAGGATAGGGGTGGGGAAAAGCAAGGATAGGTGTTGGGTCACCCAAAACTAAAGATGTATGAAAAAGACCATCAGCTTGTAAATTCACTAAAATGCAGTTTTTGAAAGAGGAGATTGAACAAAACTTTAGTAGACAGTATTGCTCCCAGAAGACACTAGCTATTATGTGAAAACCTCAGCACCAGACAGGAAACACCTCTCTATGAGTTAACAGTCACAGATAGCCCAGCAGCACACAGAATACCACAGGATATCACCACTGCTCTTGGTTGCCTACCATGACTAGATGGTAAAACCCTATTCCTAAAGATACCATGTATGTTAGTTCCTGGACATAGAGATATCAGTCTTGAACTGACTAAGAACCCCTCCTTGCTGGCTACTTTGATTGTGCTGGAAGGGGCTATGCAGTTTGCTAGGAAAAAAAGACATCAATGATTGTATCCAACACTGTGGGTTGCAGTTACCATGTTACAATGTTACATGCATGTTACAATACCAACCTTGTTCATTGATACAATAATAGCAAGATTGTCTATGGAGTAACCAACTGCTGGCTTGATCCAATTTGAGACCTGGTCCCCAGGGGGTAAATCATGCCTGATACTATAAACATGGGCCACATGGAGAGCTTTATTCATTTATGTGTAATTTTCAAAAAGCACAGCAGACTACGAATTGTAAGAAGTGGATTTCATTACATATGAAGGATATTGGATTTTTAAATGGAATTGATCTTTATAGATGCATGACGTTTGTTTCTTGTGTGTCTAGAACCTTCCAAAGCCTTCTTCTGGTTGGGCGGTTTGTGTGACCCACACTTGTGAACCTCAGTGCCCTGCTACCACACTTTCCCCATCTGTGGACCCTTATTCCCCTGGCATTCCCTTCTTCTTAGCCTCAGGTGGCATCTCCAGGACTCTTGGTTTCTAAGAGACCATGTTTTAGCCTCCGCAGATGAATGAGAACATGTGGTTTTGTATTTTTCTATGCCACGATTATGAAATAATGATGCGTGTGGTAGGAGATGTGGAAGTCTGTGTGGGTGTGAGTGTAGAGGCCAGAAATAGATGTCTGGTATCGTCCTCTATCTCTGTCTACCTTTTTCCGTTTTTTGACTTTTGGCTAGGGTGGTAGCCACAGAGCCCCCAGAATCATTCCATTGTCCCCAACAACCTATGCTAGGGTTACAGGTATATATAGTTCTGTCTGGATTTGACATGGATGCTGAGTATCCAAACTCGGATTCTTCTGCTCACACATCAAGCGCTTTACCAGCTGATCCACCTTGTCTGTCATGTAAGAGTTTCTCGTTGAATTTTATTCCCTGTCCTTCATTATTGTGAAACCAAGGGACAAATTAAGAAAATAGCGATGGTTTCTGACTATTACGTAGCTGTCATCCAAAATGATTTTGTCACACGAAACTGAGAGGTTATGTGGGTTGGTGAGTCCCTCTGGGCACCCAGCATCTCAGCAGAGCCCCAGAGAAAGGAGAAAATTATTGGTTGTGGGGAAACGACAGTAATATGTGAAATATGAAAGGCCAGTTCTCCACACCACAGGCAATTTTAGTGCTGCCTGTAACTAACTATCCAAGAGGAAAGTGGGAGGAGACAAAGCCTCTGAATGGCGGCCTGATGCCTCCCCTCAGAACTGCAAGACCTGAGAAAGAGACCCTGGGGTAGAAGGCAGAAACAGCAGAGAGATGCAGAGAGAAGGAAGGGGTGCTGGCATGTGTCAGGGAGGAGCAGCTCCCAACCTGACAGGAAGTCCTGGACTGAGGAGCCCTGGGAAAAGCCATCTACAGTCAAGTTTCATGCCAGCCCGTTTTGAAATTTAGATAAACTGAAAAAAAAAGTTTGTTTGAAAGATTTAAATTGCCAAACTTGGCATTGGGTTGGGGGGGGGGGAAGACAGGAAATCTGAATAGTTGTGGGCACACTAGAGAAATTTGATTTAAATTTTAAGCCCTTCTCACAGAACAGCTCCTCCAGGAGGAAGAATCCTCACGCATGGAAGGGCCTGACAGCCCAGCCAGGGCTCCTTCAGAGGACAACGTCTGGAAAAGAAGCATTACCCATGGCCTCCTGGCCTGGTTCCAACAGCTTACCAACTATGGGTAATGGGCTGCAAGCCCATGGGCACAGGTGTGCAAGCTCCTAACAAAGTGAACAATGTAACATCTAAGGTGATACATCCCGGAGGGCCTGGGAGTGCACCGGCTGTTCCTCACAGTCTACCCTGGCAGTAGCGGATGAATCAGAAGAGCTCACGCCATCATTTTGACATTGAGAAAGAAATGTGCTGTTTGAACTGTTAGCAGAACCTATGGCCAGGGCCTCAGGAAACTGGGGGTGACAGGAAGCAGTCTCAGGTCTATAAAAAGTGTAAGAAAAGACACAAGCTAGCAGTCGAGTGGTTGTCACTTCCCAAGAGCGAACAAGACAGCAGGGTGCCCCCTCACAGCCTTCCAGCAGCTGCAGTAAGACCAGAAAGAAGAAATGGGTACATGGCATGGAGAAAAGGGGTCCCGTGGGCTGCTGCGACAGACAGCGAGTGAATTTAGCAAAAACAGTATGCACTTCTATAACACAGTTTATATACTCTATATGTGATCAAATACAGTGGTTCTCACCCTTCCTAACGCCGCGGCCCTTTAATAGAGTTCCTCCTGTGTGGTCGCCCCCAACCATAAAATTATTTTCCTTGCTACTTCATAACTGTAATCTTGCTGCTGTTATGAATCATAATGTGAATATTTTTGGAGACAGGGTTTTGCCAAAGGTGTTGTAATCCACAGGTTGAAAACCGCTGAACTGGAATAAAATGGTGTGTGTGTGTGTGTGTGTGTGTGTGTGTGTGTGTGTGTGTGTGTGCGCATATACCTGTGTCTACATGCTGCCACACGTGTGGAGGTCAGAGGTCAGCCTGCTTGAGGCAGTGTATCGATCATTATTACGGCTGCATGCACCAGGCTAGCCGGCCCAGGAGCTTCTGTTGATTTAACTGTCTCCACCTCCAGGCATGCTTAGGGGCTTGCTAGGATGACAGACTGAACAGTTTTATGTGGGTTCTAGAGATTAAGCAAGTGTTTAATCCACTAAGCCATGTCCTTGGCCCAACAATTCCTTTTGTCATTTCTTTCCTTCTTTCTTTCTTTCTTTCTTTCTTTCTTTCTTTTTTTTTGGAGACAGGCTAGCCAAGGCTAGCCAACACTCACCATTTATCCTTAGACTGGCCTTGAACTCATGATCAAATGTTGGAATTACAGGAAAATACAAGTGCATCTGAAGACAGGATCCCTAAAGATAAACTTGATAAAAATCAATATCTAGTGTGATCTGTAATATGCAGCATCAATATACAGGTTATAAGCATGTTAACACACAGATTCGTATAATCTATGAAGCTAACAATTTGTTTTACACATTTGCAGTGTTTATGTGGCTTGACATAGCAATTGTTAAATACGAACGATGCAAATATCCCCCAGTGGGGATAACGATTGACAGACTCATCTAAGGAATGACGCTGACCACCAGAGTCTTGCTTCAGTATATGAGTGCGAGAAAGGAGAACACACAAACACACACACACACACACACACACAAATATACAGACAGCAAAAGGGAAGCCTGAGCAAACCACACAGTAGATGGGACAATGGCATAGCTGGCAAGGTAGAAATAAACCTAAGAGAACTATGCTGTAAGCCTAAATTCGTATGTACCCAATAACATAGACTTAAAACATATAAGGCAAAAACAAACTTCAGAAGGCGATAGGAATGGGTATAAAAATGTGAGGTCAGCACTTGCTTGTTAACAGATAGCACAGCAACAAAGTCGGGGGTAGCAGTGACAAAGGTCTGTGTGACAGCTGGTATACTGTGGTGGATATTTAAGAGGTGTGGTGAGGGTGTCAGCTGATATAGCCCAATGGGCAGATAAGAGGTGTGTGGTGTGGGATGTGTTGCTCCTTCCATGACCACATGAAAGATTCACCAAAATGATACATGTGCCAGGGACTGGGAAGTCCTGAAACATCAAAACTGCTCACCACGGTCATGCTCCATGAACAGAAAGGAATAAAGGTATTTATTAATACAAAAAAATTTCGTGAAAGATCTACAGATGTTAGAAAACTAGTATTCTCTAGTTCCCCGATCAAAAAAAAAAGAAATTAATGGAAAGCCGTGAAGTTATTTAACTGCTCGATTGTAACAGGATGTGATACACCACAGCAGGTGAGGTACAAACACAGGGATGGTTTGTCCCCCAAGTGCAGAAGTCACACAGGACAGAGATTTCAAGTGCCATCTCTCACCTCAAAAAACTAGAGAAAGAACAGATCAGACAGGAGGATGAAAAGAAGCAACGGTAAGAATGGAAATAAAATGAAAAAATGTTCAGTAAGAGAAGGAATAGGAAGACTGAATTTGTTTTTATTATTATTGGTGGCAATAAAATAATAAATGAATTTGTATTTATTATTTATTTATTTATTTATTTATTTATTTATTTATTTATTATTTTAAACAGGTCGGTGAAGCTGATAGATTCCAGGAGCTGATGAAGTGCAGAGAAAGCCTTGTCCATAGCAGCCTCGGTGAGAGCACACAACAGACTCTACAGAACGGTTTAAATGAGTGCATGCAGGAGATTTTAACTGTCATAGACAAAGTATTCCGAAAACACATCTTCAAGTGCGCCAGCAAAGAAGAGATGGAGGCCATATCCAAAATCTGCTAAACAGATTTTAAACATTCTGAAAGAAAACCTCAAGCCTAGACCAGTTTACGGTTGACTCTGTACATTGAAAAGGAAAGAGAACGAACAAACCCATGTGCTGCTAAAAAACTCACACTCCTGGCTTCATCCCAGAACAGCAAAGGGAGCCACGGAGTTGTCTCACCCGTGAACAGCAAAGGGAGCCACGGAGTTATCTCACCCGTGAACTGGCCAGCAAAATCTCAAGCAAAACTCTGCCGATTAAATCTGATAAAAACTGAAGTAGGACTTTGCCATGACTGGTCGATTAAATGAGTCATGGATGCAAGAAGAGAGGCCATGGTGGTGGCTTCCCACCTCCCAGGGGAAGAGGGGACCCATGATCACACCAATAGGGATCATGAGACAATCTGGCTTGTATTTGTAGAAAAAAATATTCTATATAATTGGGATATTCTTTGATCTATTAAACATGAGCTATGTGGCAAACAATTTTATTTCTTGTGTGTGTTTAATGTATGTAATGTATCTACATGTATATATGTGTTCACATGTGTGTGGGCACACATGGAGTAACCTGAGTCTGACACCAGAAGTCTTCCTTGCTTGCTCACTGAGGCAGGGTCTGTCAACTGATCCCAGAGCTCCCTGACACAAGTCTCACTAGACACCTTGTTCTGGGAATCCCTGTCTTTACCTTCAAGGTGCTGACACCAAAGGTGGGCTGTCACAACACTGGAATTCACATGTGTGCACACAGTGGGTGCTTTACCCACTGAGCCATTTCAACAGCCCTTAATGTTTTATTTATTTTTTAACTTACTACGTTTAATCTTATTACTTATTGGTAGCAGGGGAGGGTGCATGCATGCTGCTGCACGGGTGTGGAGATCAGAGAACAACTTGCTAGATGGAAGGACTAAATGTTTGATTACTTGGTCCATAGTTGGTAGTGCTTGTTGATTGGGTAGGCTGAAGAAGTGTGGCCCTGCCAGAGGAGGTGGACCCTAGGTCAGGCTTTGAGAGTTTGAAGACTCAGGGGGTGTCATTCTTGGTTTATAGAAGAGAGAATTTATGTGGGGCTTATGGCTCCAGAGGAATAAGTTTGGACAGGAGGCAGCATGGGAAGGCTCATATCTAAAAACTATAAGCAGAAAGCAAAGGAGAGAAGCCCTGTAGAGACTCAGTCACAGGAACATTGATTCACATTCAAGCACATGTGGAAACAAACGCAGGCTTCTACTCCAGTGTCGTGAGAATACGAACTGTAGATTGACCTCATACCTGGCAGGAAGTTCATGAAAAAGTTTGGGAGCTCGTGATCTCAGGATGAACTATTTACATGAAACTGTAGATTAAAACGACACAAGATCAACACATGGGGTCTTGTATTCAGACGCCACAACATGATCAGAAATCCTAGGACCATAGAATCCATAGAATCACCAGGACCAGCAACCAGATCGTTCATATATGCATATGATGTATATGTGTATGTATATGTGTATGTATATGTG
>JANHMN010000023.1:39622972-39648978 GCA_030674055.1 Rhabdomys pumilio | reverse complement strand
TATATGCATATGATGTATATGTGTATGTATATGTGTATGTATATGTGCATATATATGATGTATATGGTGTATATGTGTATGATGTATATGCATATGTATATTCTTACATTGATTTACAAACAGAGACGTAAACAGCACCATAGGGTGGAGACATCTGGGAGATGAGGAGGCTACCCGGAAACACAGGTAGAGAAATGTAAAGTAGACCCACAAATAGGGACTGGAGAGGTGGCTCAGAGGTTAAGGACACTAGCTGGTCTTGCAGGGAACCAGAGTTTGGCTTTTAGCACCAACATGCAGACTCACAAACACCTGTAACTCAGCTCCAGGGCATCTGATGTCCTTTTCTAGCCTCCATGGGCACCTGCGCACATGTAGTATGTAAACATATACACACAGAGAGACACACGAATAAAATAAGTCTTTAAACCACCAGGAGACAGTGTCTTCTACCCACCATTCTGGGAAATACTAAGCATTTGACAATAGCTGATTGGCTGGAAGCTCCTCCCACATTCAAATAGCCACGCCCACAGCTGAAGACCCCTGCCCACAGCCGAAAAGTCACACCCATCATCAAGTAGCTCCGCCCATAACTGAATAGCTCCGCCTATACCTAATAGGTTGATAAGCTGAGCTAGCCTGTACAGCCACTTCAGAGAGCACCTTGGCCATATCCTATATTAGACTCATGCCTAGAAATTTTTCTCCTCGGTATATTCTCTCGAGTGTCTGGCAAGTGTGTGCCGAAAAAAAAATGCAAACAGAATTTGGAAACAGCCCGCACGTCCGTCAATGGGAAAGGAAGAAGTTAATGTTGATATCTTTATACAGCGGGGCACCGTATAGAAATTAAAATGAATGAACTCCAACTGCACACACCAACATGTAAAACTATCTTGAAAAAAAAACATAAAATATATTTAAAAATAAAAGTTGTGGGACGACTCATATGGTGCAGTGCTGTGGATACCAGCCTCGGGCTATGTAAAGCGATGCCATGTATTATTTATGGACACATATGTACTGAAAATATTTTTAAAGCATGAAGAACTCCGAGCTTGGGGTGGAGCTGTTTCTGGGGCAGGAAAGCACTGAATTGTACTGAGAAGCTTCTACACACGAAGCCTGACTGCTCTTGGGTTTTAACTCCTAAAAACGCAAACAAAATACCTGAGAAAAATAACAAAAGCCCCAAGGCTCCCAAACTAGCCACGCATGGACATTGACATTTGTTGCTCACACAGGGACTTTGGTTATTCATGTACCCTGCTGCTGGAGTGTCCCTAGGAGAGCCTCTTAGCCCAGTTTCCTGGTGTGAATATTTCCACTGTGACCAAATCCAAGCTATCAACTTGAGGTCTGTGGCCGCAGCATTGGGAGGTGGTGCACACAGTAGGCTCACAAGAGCCGATGGACGGGCTCTGGCACATGACTCTGCTGCCCTTTGTTGCCAGTGGTCCCTGCTGCATGCTTTGTGAGAGTGGGCTTTCCTGCTGAGAGTCACCAGCATGGAAGCTTCTGAGACGTCTGTCCAAAGCATGCAGCTGTGGAACCTGGAATTCCAAGGACAAAAAAAGGGGGCAGCATCAAAGTTCTGCAGGTAGTGTGATCACAGGTAAAACACGGCTTCAGCAGAAATTTCTCCAGTTCGTGTGGCACAAACTCTTTCTCTCCTCTTCATCCACAGGGATAGTGAAGAGAGGAGCATCAGGCAGGACCAGCACGGCCCAACAATGGGCTCCTTCCTGCTACACCCAGACCTCAACTCTGCCTCCCCACCGGAGTCCAAATACAGGATGACCCCAGCCAGAGACTCATCCCACACACTTACGCTGGACCTGGACTGAAGGGCGTGTGTAAGAGACATAACTGTGCAATGAAGCAGATGAACCCACGCTTTGCTATCCTGGCTTAGGGATGGTGAGAAGGTAGCTGTCCTCTGGGAGTCCCCATCCTCACTTGCGTGGTGTGTTATTTGAAGAGCAGCCATGGAGGCTCTAAGGCTTCCATGCCAAGAACAATTCCACCGTGGTAACTGCTCAAAAGATCTCAGCCCTCAGCTCAACACAAAAATCAATACGTGAGACATATTGTGTTAGCGGTGAGGGACGGATGCCTGGCACTCATCACGGCAGGCACCACATGACGGGGCTCAACAAACCTATACAGGGAAAAAAAATAGCAAAATCTCTCAGTAAATGAACCACAGAAGAAAACACACAACAACATAAGAAAGGCTGTGGGGGGGGGGGGGCAGCAAGGTGGCTCGGTGGACAGAGGTTTCCACCACCAAGACTGACACCAGGTACAGGAGAAAACAAAGTCCCGCAAGTTGCCCTCTGACCTCTACACGCTGGTCATGATCCATGTGCATACACATGCACGTGATAAATAAGCAAACAGATAAAGACTGTGTGGGAAAGACCCATCCCCTAAAATTATCATGCTTGATAGTCTCATGTAACTTCCCATTCTAGAAGTTTCAGCTGTAGCTAGTAGACAAAAGGGAAAAAAAAAAAAGGACATTCAATAGAGAGATAAGAAGCAAGATCCCTTCCTGTCTGCTGATGACGTGCAAAAATATAAAACCAAATCAAAACAAAAAAATTTTTTTCCCTAGACAACATCTGTTAGAACTGAGAAATGGGTTTTGGAGAGTTTCAGGGCATAAAACCAACATATAAGACCAAGTGTTTTCCTGTCTCTTGACATTGTCATTGAATAGCTGGAGAAAGATACCATCATTAATTCCATTTGAATAACTACAACATCAGAATGGCACTAGGGGCCAGGGGAGATGCCTCAGTGGATAAGGATCATGGTTCAGATCCCAGAAACACACATGAATGATGGGTGGGTGTGGCAGCTGTGTATAATCTCAGCAGCAGGCAGAGATGGGATCCATGGGCAGGGTGGCTAGCAGGACTGGCTGAACCAGTGAGATCCACGTTCAATGAGAAACGCTGTCTCAGTAAATAAGAGAAAGGCGACGATGAAGGAAGACGCTCCGACCTCCACATGCACGCATGGTGCCCACACACATGTGGACATGCATGGATTCACAGTGTCACTGCACATATGTACACATGTAAAACGATAATTGGTACATAGTGTGTTTAAGCAAAGATGTGACAGAGTCATCAGCAACAGAGTGGTGGCTCTCACCCCTCCTAAGGCTGCTACCCTTTAGTATAATTCCTCATGCTATGGTCACCCCCAACTATAAAATTATTTCATTGCTACTTCATTACTGTATGTCATGGTTTGAATATGCTTGGCCCAGGGTGTGGCACTATTTGGAGGTGTGGCCTTGTTACAGTGGGTATGGTCTTTTTGGAGGAGGTGTGGTCTTGTTGGAGTAGGTGTGGTCTTGTTGGAGTGGGTGTGGCCCTGTTGGAGTGGGTATGGCCTTTTTGGAGGAGGTGTGGCCCTGTTGAAGGAGGTGTGTCTTTATTGGAGAAGGTGTGGCCTTGATGGAGGAGGCGTGGCCCTGTTGGAGGAGGCGTGGCCCTGTTGGAGGAGGCGTGGCCCTGTTGGAGGAGGTGTGGCCCTGTTGGAGGAGGTGTGGCCTTGTTGGAGTAGGTGTGGCCTTGTTGGAGTAGGTGTATCACTGTGGGTGTGGGCTTTAAGGCCCTCACCTTAGCTGCATGGAAGTCAGTCTTCTCCTAGCAGCCTTCAGATGAAGATGTAGAACTCTCAGCTCCTCCTGCACCATGCCTACCGAGATGCTGCCATGCTCCTACCTTGATGATAATGGACTGAACCTCCGAACCTGTAAGCCAGCCCCAATTAAATGTTCTTTATGACTTGCCTTGGTCATGGTGTCTATTCACAACAGTAAAACCCTAACTAAGACACTGTAATTTTGCTACTGTTATGAAATGTAATGTAAATATCTGATACACAGGATATCTGATACATGACCCAAGTGAAAGGGTCATCGGACCCCAAAGGGGTCTCCACCCACAGGTTGAGAACCACTAGCATAGAGCATGGATGGAACAACTTCAGACAACACGAGTATGTGGAGAAACATCCCCTGTCCATCAATGGACAGTGTTAATACTGCTCACAAGTCCACACAGCCCAAAGGGATCTAGAGATCCCATGCAATTGTGTAAAACTCGCAGACATAGAACAAACATTCCTGACATTTGTATGGAACCACAGGGTAGAGGTGGGGATGGGGGAAGAGAACCTACACTAGCTAAACCCATCTGGAGTAAAATTAATAGAACGGGGCTGGCCTGGTACTCAGTGGCAGACGGCTCATTTGACTAGTAAGTGTCAGGTCCTCCAGGGCCAGTGAGGAAGGTGGTTACCGCATTCCTGATTTCAAATACACGGCAAGGCTGTAGCGCCTGAGGCAACATGGCCCTGGTGTAAAAATTGACACGTTAATTAACAGACGGAGAGCCCAGCCATCAACTCACACATTATTTCTGGACCATTACTCGCCACAGATCCCACACAAGGAAAAGCAATGTCTCTTCAGTGATGTTGAGGAAATTGATTGACCACAGGATGAAGAAGGAAGGTGGATTCATCTCACACCATCTTGTGAGAGTCAGGTCTAAACAGACTACAGCAAACGCTAGACCCAAAAACTGGAAAGTTCAGAGAAAATAAACCATACCATCGGTGGACGCAAAGACGTCTTGTTTATAACCTGGAACTCACACAGACAATGCAAGCAAAGAGAGATATTGGTGTTGAGAGGGTAACTCAGGGACTAGCAAGAGTTACACCTGGGAAGACGTGTGGTACATGGCCAAAGACCGGAGGGTACTCACTCACTAACCTTCAGGGATGCAAACGCAAGTCCAAACCACACTTGTTAAAAGAGCGACCGTCAATAAAAAATAGAGACCACGTTGGGCCAATTGTTGGTTGGCCATTTTCCATCAGTCTCTGTTACATCTTTGCCCCTGCATTTCTTGTAGACAGGACAAAATTTAGACAGAAAGTTTTATGGGTGGGTTGGTGTCCTTATCTGTCTACTGGGGTTCTGCCTGGCTACAGAAAATGGTCATTTTGGGTTCCATATCCCCACTGCTATGAGTCTCAGCTAAAGTCACCCCCATAGACCTCTGGGAGTCTCTCCCTTCCCAGGGTCTCTGTCATATCCTAGAGATGCCCTCACCCCTGACCCCCACCAGCTACCAATTTCCATTCATTCTCTGGGCCTTCTGGCCCTCTCTCCTGTCTCTCCCTACACCTGATCCTGACCCCTTCATCCCCCTCCCCAACCCCTCTCCCACCCAGTCCCCTCCCTCCATCTGCCTACCATGACCATTTTATTCCCATGAGTAAGCACCAATCCCTGACATTATTAATGATACTCTGTTATGCTTGCAGACAGGAGACTAACATAACTGTGCTCTCAGAGGCTCCACCCAGCAGCTGACTGAAACAGATGCAGAGATCCACAGCCAAACATTGGATGGAGCTCGGGGAGTCTTATGGAAGAGTTGGGGGAAGGATTGAGGGATGGGGGTGGGGTGGGATAGGAACTCTACAGGAAGACCAATGGAGTCAACTAACATGGACCCTTAAAGATCCCAGAGACTGACACCAGCCCAGAGCATACATGGACTGCACCTAGGCCCCCTGCACATATGTAGCAGATGTGCAGCTCGGTCCTCATATATCCTCAACAGCTGTAGCAGGGGCTATCCCTAAAATCTGTTGCCTGCCTGTGGATCCCATTCCCCTAACTGGGCTGCCTTGTCTGGCCTTAGTGGGAGAGGATATGCTTAGTCCTTAGTGACTTGATGTGCCAGGTTGGGGGATACCCGGGGCGGGGTCCAACTCTGACTGCCTCCAGCCTTTGTTTACACTGACACAAACTCACAGATTCCCTCCTCAGTTATCTTATTAGGTCACTTCTGCAGAGAAGCTCCTACTTGCCCCTTGGCAGCCAGGTTCCCCTTTGGAGTTCTCATAGCTATGGGGCTAGGGTGGTACTCCATGGGAATGGCTCATGCCTCTGACTGGGATCTGGTGCTCTTGAGTCCTTGATCCTGCCCCTATGTCAGTGAGCCCAACTTGTGCTGCTTGAGCCTTGTTTTTCTCCTCTGTAAAATAGGTAGAAGAGCCTGTGCCTCACTGGACTGCTAGGAGGCTTAAGGGAGGGGCTTAGAGGAGCGAAGCTTATGGCTGCCTGTGGGTGACTCTCAGCTGGCTGCTGTTCTTGTGCCTGTATACACATCTGTCTGTCCTGCACTCTGTGTTTACTTGCTCCGTTTTCTTAATTTCTAAACGCTCAAGGGTTTGGAAATTGTATCACCAGGTAATTCTAGGAAATACCTATGTTTTTGTTTTTGACTGACAAACTCTGGTTGAATGCACTTGATGGAATGTGTGGTGTCTTAGTGTGTGTTTCCGGTGCAGAGTGGTTAAACCCTGCATGCTAACAAACCCAGTCCCTCACACACACCCTTGTTCTGAAGTGAAAACCTCTGTAATAAAATGTCCTCTTTTAAGCAACTTTGATTATTACTGTTTTAATGGCCACTTCATGAGTCAGTGTTTTCCAGCTCATTCTTGGGTGTCACCAACTGGTGACATTCTGTGGAGTTTGTGCTTCTCTGTGTGGTTTACCTCAAGTAGCACAACACCCTGCAGGATCATCTGTGGTTGTAAACAGCAGGACTTCTCCCTATTTAGGGCTGTATAGTATTCCACAGTGTAGAGTATGCCACATTTTCTTTGTGTATCCATCAGTGGACATGTGGGCTGCTTCTGGATCCTGGCTGTTGTAGAGGAGGCCCATGGAGCCAAATGTCTCTTCAGTGTGCACATTTCTACACCTTTGAAGAGGAATCTAAAGTTACCGGACACAAACTCACCCATGGGACATCTGGGACATGCAAGAATTCTGTCTGGAGTGTGTGTGAACTCTGTGCTACCTTCCAGAGCGCAGGGCTCACGTGCTTGCAACATGCATGATCTCTGTTTTTCTTTTTTTTTCTCAAGTTCCACAGATGTTTATTTAGGTAAAAAAAAAAAAAAATACATTTTGGCTAACATGTAAGAGTTATGTGAATGTATCTTATTCTTTTCCCATTTATTTATTTACTTACTTACTTTACATCCAGATTGCTGCCCCCCCCCCACCCCCCCCCTCACATAGTCCCTCCCCTATCCTCCTCCTGTCTGGTAACACACACACCACAGTGTGAGGACAAAAGAGTTCTCACACCATGACTGACAGAGGCAGGTGGGGCAGAGAGCAGTGTGAACCTGCAGAGAGTCCCTGGACCCTGCACATTCTGGACCTGTTTCTCATAGACTTGGATCTTTTGTGTTTTGGTTTGGTTTGGTTTTGGTTTTGGTTTGTTTTTTTCCCAGTCAGGGTTTCCCAGTGTAGCCTGCCTCTGCCTCCAGGGTGCTGAGGTTAAAGGCAGGCAAACACCACCACGGCCCAGCTTAGAGACTCAGACTTTTAACTTCTTCCCAGCTCTGTAACCCTGAGCGATGACGCAACCTCTCTGTGCTTCCGTTTTCCCAGCTCTAAAAAAGGGGCTCATGGAACTAACTAGTTCAAAGTGGTGCAAAGGTTGAGGGTCGTGATGCTCAGGAAGCACTGAGTGTGGACTCTGTGCACACAGAGTGCAAAACAAACAAACAAACAAAACAATTCCTGTGATTCTTTTCACCGGTGTCATCAAAGTTCTGACTCCACATGTGAGTGCTCTGACTGCTGTACTATTGAAGTCATTTATTCTAAAATCACAGAGGGGGTTGGAATCACGGAACTTCAGCATCTCAGAACGGTCCGACATAACAACCCCGGGACTTGCTGCAACCTCGCTGGCTACTTCTGCGGCTGAGAACGTGGACTTGGCTGGCACGGGTGAAGCATCAGGTGCCACAAAAGTCAGACTTTCTGGCGGAACTAACAGAACCCGCATCCATTTCCCACCAGCCCCCAAGCGAGAACAATTAAGCCTGGACACTTCGAACTTTTTGCGAAGAATTAATGGCGCCGTGAATGCACGGGAGTGGGCCGGCTCATCATTTAAGAAGCCTCAGCCACTTTCAGTGGGAAGTTGGCGGGAGGGAAGCTATGAAGGTAAACACAGGCAGAAGCCATCGCAAGGTTCTGCCCTATCCCTGGGAATTGACTACATCCCATTAAATAGCATAAAATAAGTCCCAGATAATGACCCTCAGACGCCAGCGCCAGTGCCACAGCAGGGCTACATTAAATTACCCTGAAAGTACTCGTTGGAGTTTTGCTCGCTGACTTGGAAAGCCAGGACTCCCTAGATAACACCAGCAGGCACGTGGTGGTGTCCCTGGCTGTGAGGAGCACACCCGCCTGGCACTAACAGTATTTTAGCTACTTTTATTGCAGGGTCACAGGAAGCTGAGGCACAAGGCAGAAGCCTTACTGCTCCTGGACAGTGCTGGAAGGCATCCTGAGAGGAAACGCAGAAGCTCACGGCGAGCAATGAGGGACAGAACAGCCAGTCTCCAGGATAGGACATGAGGGCGTTTTCCTGGGGCCATGCAATTCGCCAGGTAGGGAAGGCACACAGCAAGAACTCACTCTTTACAGATTCTCTACACACCCAGGTCAAGCCAAGCTTGAACATAGTAGGACCCTATAAGTATTTCCCAACAAGTTGCATAGAGGTACAGCATCCATTTTGAAAGGTACACATGGTGTATGTAGACGATTGCTTGAGAATCAAGCTTTGGGCAGGAGGCCAGAGAATGGCTAACCAGTCCTCTCAGACCCCTGAGCCACTGCCTCGGAGGACAGCGCCCCACCTTGTTTACTTTCTGGTTGTCATCACAAAACACTTATCAGAAGCAACTTAAGGGATTCAGGCTCAGGTTTGAGGGAAGATGCAGCTGATCATGTCAGGAGCCCAGGTACCTGCTTCTTGATATCTCTGCAGATCAGGAAGTAGAGAAGGCACTGGTGGCTGAGCTCTGCTGCAAACGCCAAGCTCCGCCCCCTGAAATCCACTTCCTCCAGTGAGGCTCCTCCTCCAGCGCCCCCTGTTGGGAACCAGCTGTTCAGACAAGAGTCTGTGAGGTGCTCTCTGGATTCCTTCACGTGGCCTTACTTACACATGCTTTCCTGTCTCCGTTTTGTTTACTTAAAACTATGTCTATGCAACTCAGACATGTTTCTGGGTGTGTCTGTTGGCCTCAGGGGGATCTTGCTTTTCTACTGCTTTCCCACAGGAAATGGACTACTGTCAATGTCGGCCTTCAGTCTCCTGGTGAACATCTGAGTGGGTTTGTTGGATTTGCATGCTCACAGAGCGCATTTGGCATCTGTAGGGGCTGAAGATTGCTCACCCCATCTCAAGCCAGCAACACAAGGGGGGCCCAGATCTCAGCATTCTTGCTAACACTTGGTTAATCTTAGTTTATCGAAACGGTTTACTCAATATCGGTGTGTGTGTGGCGGCAACACGCTGAGTTTCCCTTCGAACTCTCAAATCCCAGGATGTGTTCCTGTTTGTCATTCGATCAGACAGTGGTTCTATCAGATAGTTCTTACTTTCACTGTCACAGCATGCCTGAGGCTGCCAACTTAATAAGGAGAAAGGGTTTAAATAGTTTAACCTTCACACTCTATCACTGTGTGTCTACTGTTCTCTGTATTCCCTTCCATCCTTCAGTCCTTTATAAACTCCTGCTTACACTTCAGGATCTAACCTAGGGCACAGCTTCCCTGTGAGCGCCCAGAATCCATTAAGCCCACAGCCCACTGGGTCCTGGAGCCATGGAGCCTGTCAGCTGCCCACAGTCATAACTGGAAGGCCACAGAGGTATTGAGTGTAACTGGAGGTACCCCAGAGGAAGATGCCCCAGAGGAGACACAGACAGGTTATGGAGAGGACAAACCTTCTCCTCGGTTTGATTCTCCAGTGAAACTGGATCTGGAAGCTTCTTTCCAAGGGTCAGTGAAGGCCCAGGGGACAAACATGGCCACCACATTGGATTAGCACCTCTGGAATTCTCATCCACACAGTTGGTCTTGATGAATGTCTTCCTGGAACAAAATCCATCCTTTCCAGGAAGAATCCTGGATATTTGGTGCAGAATACAGAGTATCGGGGGCTGTGAGGCAGGGTCTCCTGAAGAATAGTTAACTTTTAAGAGGTTCTTGTGACTTCCTGGGCAGCATGGATTGCTTTAAACTGGTGATTCTCAAACTGGGAGTCTCTGCCTCTTTGGGGTCAAGTGACCCTTTCACAAGGGATCATCTAAGACCACTGGATATTTATATTAAGATTTACAACAGTAGCAAAATTAGTTATGAGGCAGCAATGAAAATGATTTTATGGTTGGGGTCACCATAGTCTGGGGAAATGTATTAAAGGATGGCAGCATTAGGAAGATTGAAAACTGCTACTTTATATACTTAGCTGCATTGAGAACTGTTACTTTGTCTACTTGGCTGCATTGAGAACTGTTACTTTGTCTACTTGGCTGCATTGAGAACTGTTACTTTGTCTACTTAGCTGCATTTGATCCTGCAGCATCCCTGGGAGCCTGTGTGACACACCTCCCCTCCACGCTTGGAGTGACTCAAAGCTGCTCTAAAACACAACACAACACATAGACTTGATGGTCGGGCAAGCTCGCACTGCCTCTGTCCTGCTTCTAAGTAACTCAACAACCTTGAAGCAGAGGACGTCATTGACCTTTCCCTGATGAAGGGACATGGGACAGAGAGGAGAGGAAGAAAGTCTGTAGCTAACAAGCAGCAGAACCGGGGTTCAAAATCCTGGAAGGAATTTCTACCCTAAAGGGATGTAGGCTGAGAAATAGGGCATAGTTTGTTCAAAGCCATGTACCTCATAGATGTTGGAGCTTAGAGGATAGCCTGCTCTAATTGCCCTGTTTCCTCAGGTCCTCTTCTAGTCTGGGGTCCCCTATCTCTCTGGGCCCTCTAATATGGAACACCCCCCATCTCCATGGGCCTTCTAGTCTAGGGTCCCCCATCTCCCTGTGCCCTCTGATCTGGGGATTCTTCCATCTCCCTGAGTCCTTCTATTCTAGAGTCCCCCATCTCTAATCTGGGGGTCCTATCTCCCTGAATCCTTCTTGTCTAGGTTAATCCTTTTTCCTGTCATGTGGACATCCAACTTCTCTTTGCGGTCATTGGCCATATAGAACAGGTAAAAATGAATCCCGTAGGTTTTCCTGGTCTTGCTGGATGAGAATTTTCCAGGCACCGGCACCTTTCAAATTCTCCAGCATCAGCTGTCATCAGTTAGACCCTGCACCCCGCTAATAAATCGAGAGTGTCGCGTCTCCCAAACCACATTATTACCGCTTATAATTTTGATCCTTCATTTGCATACGAAAATTAGTCCTGTGACATGCGTGAATTTTATTTTATTCTTGAACTAATTATAAACAAGAATGCCACGTTATTTACATAACTAATTACTGTTCCTTCTGCTCCTGGTTTTTAAAACCGGGGCCCGTCCTGCGGCAGTTAACCGCGCAGATGAAAACCTACGTTGAAGTTTAGAAACTTGCGCCATTTGCATCTAGTAGAAATCCCTCCAAATGGGAGGTGATATGCTCCATTTTAATAGAGCTAAATTAGGTTGATCTTAATTTATAGTTAATTTGAATAAATAATTCCTATCTACCTGAGTCTGTTTTTCAACAGCTCTTTGGAAATGTTTATTAACCCATAAATCTGCTGCCTCCCTTCGGGGGGATTTTAAGGGTCCTTTAAACTCGGGGCATATGGTATGGTGAGGGAAACATCTCTGGAAAATCAGTTGGGGACTCCAGGTAGAAAACCCAACTGTGTGAGTCATGTGCTGGGTGCCCCTGGGTAAATGCAGCCCCTTTCTGAACTTCGGGTCTCTTGACTAGAGATTCTTCATAGTCTTGAATATGACTCACTTGGTATGGCTTTCTGGCATGCATGAAGCCCTGGGTACTATCCCCAGTCCTGCATAAAACCATACATGTTAGCACATTCCTGAAATCCCAGCACCCAGGAGGTGGAGGACCAGAGTTCATTCTTCGCTGTATAGAGATGTCCAGGCCAGCATACATACCACATACTGGACTACATAGGACCCTGTCTCAGACAATACTGACAATACTGACTGCTGAATGAGATGATTCCTTCCTCCACCCTCCCATATTTTGAACATGGAGCAGGGGGTCATCTATTTTCTACCCACCCAGCTTCATTCCTTGTTTTTAAAACCTGATTCTTCTTATGGTTGGAATCTTAGCTCAGCCTGCCCTGATCCACACGTTCATTTTCGTGGCCACAACACAAGAAGCTAGAAGAAGCTGTGTGCTGTGCAGGTGCTGTGCAGGGTGCTGTGCAGGGTGCTGTGCCAGGTGCTGTGCAAGGTGCTATATAGGGTGTTGTTCAGGTGCTGTGCAGGGTGTTGTGCATGATGTATGCAGGGTGCTCTGCAGGGTGCTGTGCAGGTGCTGTGAAGGTGCTGTGCAGGGTGCTATATAGGGTGCTGTTCAGCTGCTGTGCAGGGTGCTGTGCATGGTGCTGTGCAGAATGCACCCTGCTGACAGTACAGCTCAGAGTGGCTGGATAGGACTTGAGCAGAGAGCACTGTGAGTCAGCAGAGATTCTCACCGCTGGTCACACTGTCCAGACTGGCACCATGCAGTGTGGCTATGTCTGCAGGACCCACTTAGGAGCCCCAAAGACTAGAACTGGCTCACCTCAGAGCACATGTGAATGCTGAGTCCTGCCTTCCCGCACACAGGTCGTGAGCTCTGAGGGTGGGGGAGAGGGTAGGATGGAAACTGTTATGTGCTGGGTACAGCTTCTCAATCAGCCCAGACACTCTCCTGCTGAGCCTCATCTGAGAGCCGTGGGTGCCTCCTTTTGCTGTGGTAATTACAGCAAATTTATGCACCTTTGAATGGTACCTCATCCTACCACCACCACCACCCCTGCTTCTCACTGAGGCAGGGAGGGTAAGTGTCTCCCTCATATCTGAGTCTGGTATCCAGGCATCGTTCAGTTAGCGCTGGGTCATATGAGCCTGACTGGTTTGTGCTAGCTAGTCCTAGTTAACCTAGCTAGCCCTTCCCCTAAGGTTAACCCTGCGACTTTAGCACCTATTTCACAGTTGGGTAACAAAGGCACATAGAAAAGCAGAGTCCCCTGAGACATGGATGACCAGTCAGCCCAGATCATCTGCCTGAGTTGCTTGTGGCTTCATAGCACTAATTACTCCTGTACACAGGACACACACTTTCACGTCAGGATCCCCTTGGCAAGTGATTTCCCAAAGCCTCTGTTTGCCCATCCACAAGAGGGGTAAGTCACTGACCCTAGTTCCCACAGCTACAGGGGAAGGGAAGTGATCCTCTTTGTTCTCTCAGTAATGCACCACACACACACACACACACACACACACACACACACACACATTCATATACCCAGACACATACTCACACCCACAGACACACTCACACCCACAGACACATTCACACACACTCACATATAGACACTCATACACACTCACACACTCTCAAAGACACACCCTCATACACATATACACACTCACACACACTGAACACATGCACGCACTCATACACATTCACACACAGAGACACAGACACACACTCAATCACAGAGACACATTCACACGGAGATGCTCTCACTCACACAGACACACATTCACACATATACACACTCATACACACTCATACACATTCAAGCACACATACATATAAACACACACACACATACACGAGAAAAAGGGACCCCTGTAAACCTGCCATCCCAGCACTCGGGATGCCCAATCAAGCAGACCTGTGTGTTCTAGCCCAGCTAGGGATATATGCAAGACCCTGTATCAAACCAAACCAAACAGAAAATGGTGAATCTGCTGTGGATGAATGTCCATGTTGAGTTCTCGACTGAAAACCAAAACACAGACCTCTGACCTCACCCAGCCTAGGCTCAGTTCCCCTCAGCTTCATTCCTTGTCTAAGTTTTTAGTGTGCCCAGCACTCCAGGGAGAGACAAATACTCTGTCTTGAGTATCTGAACACTGTTTAGACCATAACATCTGAGAGAAAAGACTGTGTTATTTGAAACATTAGTGAACTTCAGGTAACACAGTCTCACTTAGGGTTTCCATTGCTGTGAACAGACACCATGACCAAGACAACTCTTAGAAGGACAATATTTAATTTGGGCTAGCTTACAGGTTCAGAGGTTCAGTCCATTATCATCAAGGCAGGAGCAGGGCAGCATCCAGGCAGACATGGTGCAGGAGGGGCTGAGAGTTCTACATCTTCGTCTGAAGGCTGCTAGGAGAAGACTGACTTCCAGGCTGCTAGGATGAGGGTCTTAAAGCCCACACCCACAGTGAAACACCTACTCTAACAAGGCCACACCTCCTCCAATAAGGCCACAGTCACTCCAACAAGGCCACACCCACTCCAAGGCCATGCCCACTCCAACAGGGCCACACCTACTCCAGCAAGACCATGGCCCCTCCAACAAGGCCACACCTCCTCCAACAAGGCCACACCTCCAAATAGTGCCACTCTCTGGGCCACATGCATATTCTAACTAACACACAGACACAGACACACAGACACACACACACACACACACACACACACACACACACACACACACGAACTTAGGACTAGCCAGGCTCGAATAGGGCAGGATGGGAGTTGTACCCATTATTCTTACCTGGGAAGAACACATACACATACTCATACATACACACATACATTAGCCATCTCTTATACTGATACATTAATTTGTTCAATATTGCCACTGTAATCAAGTGAGAGTCCTCTGAGGCAATTTTCTTAACATTTCCATGGTGTGTAACCTGGTACCCGTTCCCAGTCTGCAGGTTGATCACTCACACGGGGCTGACTGACTAGTAACTGGGTGTCTGTGTCATGAAGCTGAGTCATGGAGCTCATGGGCCACCGTGGTCTGTACCTTTGTGAGTGACAGTCCCTTTGGTTTTCTGATCTCATTATCTATGTAGGATTCGTAGCTGAGTGAGAAGGCTGGGGTTCCACTCCACAGACACCAGAGGAACTGAGACCAAAACCAAGACCAGTGCAGCGCAATAGGTAGCCTGCTGGCTGTGAATGGAAACGACAGGTGGGAGGGGCCTAATGGCAGGTGGGAGGGGCCTAATGGCAGGTGGGAGGGGCCTTTCATGCCCTGTCCGTGGTCCTGAAAATAGAGACTTGGGAAAGAAGGAGGGGCTCACTGTTGGCATGGCTTTCACATAATTGTAATTAGAAAGAAAAAAAAATGTTTTCCTCTGGTAACCCAAAGTGCTCCAACTTCTCTATCTCTCCTCTCACTCACCCTCTCTCTCACACACACACATACACACCATCCCCATAAATACACTGCACACACACTCTGCACACACACACACACATATACACACACTCTGCACACATACACACCACACACACACACACTTCACACACTCTGCATACACACACCACCTATACATACACTGCACGCACACACTGCACACACACACACCACCCAAACACACATTGCATGCACACTCCGCACACATACACTCTACACATACACACCACCCCCACACTGCATATACACACTCTGCACATACACATACACTGCACACACACACTTCATACACACACCACCCACATACACCTGCACACACACACACACACACTACACACACTGCACACATACACACCACCTATACATACACTACATGTATACACTGCACACACACACCACCCAAAGACACATTGCATGCACACATTACACATAACACACACCATATATACTGCACATACACACTGTAAACACACACACACACACAACCTTTGTGAAGACCAAACTCATGTGTTGAAATGTTCCTATTCCTGGTACCAACTTCTGTCTTAGTTAGGATCTCCATTGCTATGAACAGACACCATGACCAAGCCAACTCTTACAAAAACCAACATTTAATTGGGGCTGGCTTACAGGTTCAGAGGTTCAGTCCATTATCATCAAGGCAGGAACATGGCAGTGTCCAGGCAGGCATGGTGCAGGAGGAGCTGAGAGTTCTACATCTTCATCTGAAGGCTGATAGCAGAACACTGGCTTCCAGGCAGCTAGGATGAGGGTCTTATAGCCCACACCCACAGTGAAACACCTCCTCCAACAAGGCCACACCCACTCCAACAGGGTCACACCCCCTCAAACAAGGCCACACCTCCTCCAACAGGGCCACACCTCCTCTAACAAGGTCACACCTACTCCAACAAGGTCATACCTACTCCAGCAGGCCCACACTTCATCCAAGGCCACTCCTACTACAACCGGGCTACACCTTCTAACAGTGCCACTCCCTATGAGCCAAGCATATACAAACCACCACACTCTACTCCCTGGCCCCCATAGGCTTGTTCAAACGTTTGCGTTTGGGGGCTATACCTAGCCTAGTCTAGCCATAGGGTCCAGTTTTATTAACCCTGAGCAGTTATACTATGTATCTCCTCAATAGAAAGAATCCCCAGCCAGGAAGTATACAAGGGCCGAGTCCAAATTCGGTGCCAATGTTCTCAGGCTGTGTGCTGTGGAGAAGTCTCTGCCTCTCTGGAACCTCCACTCCATACTCTGGAGTCTGGGGACTGCTACTCCAGGAGGCTGATGCCATTTTTCTTTGGGAGGGTCAAAAGACCTTTGTGTGCTCACAGTGTAAGCATCTCAGAATATCAAATTCATCCTCAACCTCCGACAACTAACTGCTTGTCACCTAGACCTGAATTCTCTGCACCCTGAATTTTCTGTTCTATGCTCTCTCTCTCTCCACAGCTAAGCAAAGATTGTCTCCATCTGAAAAGTACAGATGAGGACAGGTATTAACAGGTTCAAAGTCACCTTGGAGCAGGGGTGTGAATTGCTGGGTAGTATGCACGAAGACCTGGGATCCATTGCTAGCACTGTAGAGTGAAAAATTATAAAGACCATTTTATAAAATATACAGGCTCACTAGTTCCAAGAAGGCAGAACTAAATGTAGGATTTCAGGCCTTCACTGCCCTTGGATACATCCCAGGAAGAGTATTAACATTCCTCAGGCCTCAGGGAAAAGAACCCACCTGTGGGTGGAGAAGGCTCAAAGCAGGAAGACACATTCCTGACCAAAAAAGATTTAAGTCATCTAGGTGGGGCTGGGAAGCTAGTAGCGCCATGATTACAGGGCAAGTGACAGGGTAACAACTGAGAAATAGCTGGGCAGAGTGACATGACAAGACCACACTTTTGTGAGAAATGGGTGTGCAGAGTGCTTTCCACATGATCCTGTATCATTTAGGTTTGGGCTCCCCTGGAATGTTCCGCTATTTTTATGTTATGTATCCTTGACAACCCCTCACCCCCTCCTCACTCCCCTGGTTTGTGGTTTTCCTCTTTAAAAGGCCCCTTAGCCCGACACTTGACACTCGAGGTCAAACTCTACTCCTGTGCGAGTGAGCAGTTTGACCTTGGCTAGGCAACTCTCTCCCCAATAAACCTCTGCTGATTGCGTCCAGGTACGGTGTCTTGGAGTTTGTGGGTAACCGAGACTTCCCAAGACTTGAGTAAGGGTCTCCCAAGTTTGGGGGACTTTAGCACCAGCATAAACTGGTCATGATGTCCACACCCGTAATACCATCACCAGGACGGTAGATATAGGAGGAACTGAAGTTCAAGGTCATCCTCAGCTACGTAGTGAATTTGAGGCTAGCCTGGGCTACACAAGGCTCATCTTAAAAAAAAAAAAAAAAAAAAAAAACCACCAGGTAGACTTGAAACTTTAAATCCTGGCCCTCAGTTCAAATAAACTACAACAGAATATCCCCTTGGGATTCATTTGAACACACAATCAGCCCTGTTTAGACTCACTGACTGGAGGTGAGACACACACCCAGACTTCCCCAGGACCCCTGAAGTGTCTCTATTAAGACATCTGGAATGCAGCTTCTCCCCCAAACTGGTGCCCACCATCTTTTTTCTCTCTCTGGATTGCAGGTGATGCCAAATTTCAGTCTACACAGAGACTAAATTCTGGCTTTTGGTAAGAACGCTTGTTGTGAGCCAGTGGACAGCTGTGGGAGGCAGGCCTCCAAGAGCCAGGACATCAACACTAAGCATGGCAGTGAGAAGCACCCAGGACTCAGGCTGCAGGATGTGGGGGGAGGAGGGAGGCAGAAAAAAAAGTTCTCTTGGCTGGAATCCCTGTAGTAGTTAGCTTGGCATCTCTGTTAGCCTAATGCCTGTGGTGGTTTAAATGACAATGAAATGATTCCCACCCCCACCCCCACCCGGCTTGTGTATTTGAATGCTTGGTCTCCAGCTGATGGACTGTGGGGAAAGATTAGGAAGTGTGGCCTTGGTGGAAGTGATGTGTTGCTGATGGTAGGGTTTGAAGTTTCAAAAGCCCAGACAGATGAGAATGAGATCTAGCCTGTCTCTCTCTCTCTTTCTCACTCTCTTGTTCCTCTCTCTCTCTCTCCTCCCTCTGGGGATAGGGTTTGAGGTTTCAAAAGCCCAGACAGATGAGAGCTAACCCCCCATCTCTCATTCTCTTGCTCTCTTGCTCCTCTCTCTCTCCCTGATCTCCCTCCCTCCCTCCTTCTTATGGATCAGATATAAGTTCTCAGTTGCTGCCCCAGTGCCATGCCTGCCTGCCTTCTGCCAGGTTCCCTGCCATAATTCATAGACTAACCCTCTAAAACTATAAGCAAGACCCCCAATTAAATGCTTTCCTTTGTAAATTAGCTTAGCCATGACTTCTCTTCACAGCAGTAGAGCACTGACTAAAACAGTACCTGACAGGAGCACCTCACAGTTCAGAGCACTCCCAGCCTGCCCTGGTGTGAGACTGTGGTGATGCCTCATACCACAACAGATGGGAAACAGAGAATACAGGACCAAACCCAGTCAGGTACACCCTTCAAAAAGCTTGGCCCTGGTGACCGGCCAGGTCTCACCATCTTTAAACTAGTGCCAGGATCCAGGGACTGAGTTCAACACTTGAGCCTGAGGGACAAATTTTCATATTCAAACTCCTCATAAGAAAGAGGGAAATCACCCACACTGTTTGTATCTAAGCCCAAGTCCCTCGACATAAAAGTCTCAGAGCTGGAAGGAACTGGGAGAGACCCAGTGAAAGTCACTCTTCTGTCCCCCCAAGCCGGCAACCCTGCCCAGAACAAGTTTGCTTTAGCTGAACGAGAACCAAATCCCCAAAGCTGTGCTTTGGTATGCTTGTTCTTTCCAAACCAACTGTTGTCAGCTGTGAGTTGTGACCCCTTTAGGGGGTCTAGTGACCATTTCACGGGGGTCACCTGAGACCATTGGAAAACACAAATATACACATCACAATTCATAACAGTAGTGGGATTACAGCTATGAAGTAGCAATGACAGTAATTCTATGGTTGGGGGTCACCACAACATGAGGAATTGTGTTAAGGGTCCGCAGAGGTAGGAAGGTTGAGAACCCCTGCTCTAGACAGTCCTGGGTACAGTGAAGCGGTGTGCACAGGTGACCCCTGGCTTCTTCCTAGGTCATGCTGATGTCTCTCACGCTGCTTCTTCTAGGGTTGAAGCTTGCTTGTTTGCTTCTTCAGTTGCTTCTTTTAAAGATACATCTGTGACACGCCAGGGAGGTGCCTCATGTCCCTTTTCTCCTATGAACACCCCAAACCACATGTTTACACCTCAGAAAGCCACTGAGAGAGAAGTCTAGGTTTTGAATGCCCCCAGCATAGCAGTGATAAACATGAGGGGTGACAGACGTGTGACCACCACATGGCACACAACCCCATCATGCTGTGTTCCACAAACATGGATGGTTATTATGTGTCTGTTAAAAGCATGTAAGGAGGGTGTGGCGGTTATTTGGCATGTGTCTTGTAAGCCATCAGTACCTGAGTTTAATCCCCGAAACCCTGACAAAACAGCCAGGTATGCTGCACACACTGGTAATCCCAGGGTTGGGAAATGAAGCCAGAAGATTCTGTGGCCCAGGTAGCCCAGCCTAATCAGCTAGCTCCAAGCCAACCAGAGACCTTCTGTCAAAAGACAAGGTAGATGGCACCTGAAGAACACCTAAGGTTGACCTTTGGTCCCATGTAAATGGGGACACATGCACTTACATAATACATGCATACACAGACACACATATATGTACATATATTCACATATAGATATACACAGACACATGCACATTCATATACGCATGCATATATACACATAGACAAAAATACATACACACATACACATGTACACATACATACACACATGCATATGTGCACATAGACAAAAATACATACATACAAGCATACATACATACACACATGCTTATATGCACATAGACAAAAATACATACACATATATACACATGCACACATACATACACACATGCATATGTGCACATAGACAAAAGTACATACATACACACATACATGCATATATACATACACACATGCATACATACAGCTATGTACAAAGTCACAGGAAATGTTAAATCTGCAATCTGTAATGTTAAGCTTGGTGCCAAATGAGAGAAAGATAAGCAACTTCCACCCCTTCTTTCTTCTAAGATTCCAGCAACAAACTAAAGTTCACTCTGGGAAACCAACATGTTTATCTGGCTCTCTTACAGAGCATAGTTGTGGGGCTCCTTGCAGGAGTGTGGGCATCCCTCCCTCATTGGTAATATCTGGAAAGCCAGAGCGGCAAGGATGAGGGCCTCCCTGCAGTCTATGATGCCTCCAGGACTGGTCATACAGTGTGTGAGTGGAAACAGCAACAGGCTGTGTTCATATCCCTGGGCAGAACAGAATCCAACCAAGAAGCTGAGAAACGAACACTTTAGTGCCCAGGTGCCACACATACTGATGACAATGAACCAATTCTGAGAGGACGGACACATGTGGTTGGAGTCTGACCACTGGGATACACACAGGGGGTTCTGGGTGTACATAAGCTTGGCATGAAGACCTGGTGGGTGAGAGACAGAGGCATCCTGTGTCTAGGCAGGACATGCAGAGGGAAGCTCTCAGGTGAATCCTGAAGACAGTGAATCTGAAGACATGAAGAGGCCTTAGTGTGGAGTTGGGACAGGAGGGAAAAAGAAGAAGAACACAGGGTTGGAAGAGAAGCCAGTGTTGGGCCATGCAGGTCCATTGGCCAGGCAGGACCCATGGAGTCTTCTCTGGGTTCCATGATGTTTTACAAGATTAGGAGTAGGGAGTGGCATCAGCTAAGTTGTGATTTAGGACATGGTGGTGGGGAACATTGTGAGGAGAGAGAGAGAGAGAGAGACCAGGAAGGATGCTTCTACAATGAACCAAGCCCCATGTGCTCAAGAGCCACCTAATGTCTCCACAGGGTGGTGTCATCTGTTTACAAAGAGAAAGGCGGCTGGCTGGGGGTCCCAGCTCTGTGGCTCTGCTGTTGTGGGCCTCACACAGCATGTGGGGGGTGAAGCAAAGCAAAGCTGTCCACCTCATAGCAGCCACAAAAATGAGAAGCAAGCACCAGAGTCACCAAGCCTTTGGAGACCTTACACTTGGTCCCATTGAGCTCCAATAGCACCAAGCTGTGTATCATGCCTGTATCATGGGGTCTTCAGGGATTTCTCCAAATATCCCAGAAGCAACCACAGTACTCTCTCTTATCCTAGCCCCTCTACTTCACAGAAACTCAGGCCTTCAGGAGGAAGTACACAGACAGAGGGGAAGCCAGCCCATGGTATCAGAATGTACACAGGGCAGGGACACTGGAAAGCTGGTGCCAGTTCTTTCTCTATGTCCCCTTAGCCTCATTTCTCCTGTTTTCGAACCTGCTCACAAACAAGGCTTTGGAAGGATCCCTTCAGTGAAGACTCTGTGTGCTGTTCCCGTCCTCTAGAGAAAGACCGTCACAGAAAATAACAAGTCACCCATCACCGGGGTGTGCACTTGAATGGTTATCTCCTGTTATGGGACAACTATTCTTTTAGACCTTGTTAAATGTTTAGAAAAAGGAACAATGTGTTTAGAGTTAGCAGGACCTTTACAGAGCGATAAACTGAGGCTGGAGACTTGCCCAGGGTCGCCAAAGTCTCGTGAGGAAGACAGTAGTGTGTTATGTGGTATGTCCTGCACAAGGGATACCGCTTGATCTCACAGCAATGCTGAGGAATGGCATTGTCTTAGTCCACTGAGCCACTATAACCAAGCGCCTGACACTGGGCACTACACAGTGCTGGTGGCTTAAAAGTCCAAACAGTACAGTGCTGTGTCCTGGCTGCATCTCAACATGGCAGATGGTGTCACATGTGCCTGGCTACAATCCCAGAATAGCAGACGGAGTCCTGTGTTACACACACACACACACACACACACACACACACACGAGGGGGTGCAGGCTCAGTCTTGGGAAGGAATCCACTCCTGTGAGCCCCCACTCCCCAAGGCCAGCATTAGTCCCTTCCCAGGGCAGTCATGGAGATCATCTTCAAATAGACCCCACCTCTTGAAGAAGCCCCCATGTATGAGCCTCTGGGGACAGACCACATCCAAACTATAGCAGCTGCTGTCACTTCTTGTGGTAGAGAAAACTGAGGGAGAGAAACTTGAAGTACAGCCAGTGTCAAGCATGAGGAAGAGCCTGGGGTCTGTGTGGAGAGCCCCAGCACACCCTCCATGCTGACCTCTCAGGTTCAAAGACAGTGCCAGCTCACCATAAAGTCACCCTCTGTGTTCTGCCTGTGAAGCAGCTATCTTTTCTGAGGCTGCTGTGACACCATCCTGTGGTCCGAGGGACTCTGGACAGAAATGAACCGTCACATGCAGCTCCTGGAGGAAGCGTGAGTTAACAGCCAACAGGCAAAGGTTGTTGCTGTCAAACATGACAAGCTGAGTTCAATCCCTGGGCCCTATGTAGAAAAAGGAGAGAGCTTGGTCTTACAAACTGATCTCTGGGGACACTGAAGAGGGATCTGCTCCTGGGGTGCTGGGTATCCAGTATCCCTGAAGATCCTTCCTGTGCTATGTGAGCCTCTAGTCAACTCACTCTGTGCAATGAGCTAGTTATCCAACTACTTACAACTCATGGTTTCTATCTCCACTTGAAGAACATTGGGAGATGTCAGGATGGGACTCTGACATACAAACAGAACACCAGTTGAGCCTCTGCCACCACCCAAGCCTACCTGTAACCTCTCAGGAGTGCAGAAGAATGAAGACCTGGTTGATTCTGGTTCCCTCGTGCCTTGCGTCTTCTCTCTCTCTCTCTCTCTCTCTCTCTCTCTCTCTCTCTCTCTCTCTCCTGCAGCCCCAGCAGTATCACTCTGAGGCCAAAGGCACAGCCTGGTGTCACCTGATATCTGAGATGGCATGGAGCCTGGGACAGGCATGGAGCCTGGGACAGCCACAGAATGGGGAGCAAACCTTGTCCTTTCTAGAGGCAGCGGGATGATTTCATCCAATGGCAAACTAGGAGGACTCAGGCAACATCACATCAAGTATGACGATCCTTACCACTGCGGAGGCTCACACATGAGGTTCACATCTGAGGTGGTCACTGAGCCTAGGGTCCCGTCTGATCCAAAGGTCAAGGGCAGCCATCCCACCATTCGGTAAAGACCAACACCCACTGGTCAGACACCTTTGGTTACACAGAGAGCAAATGATGCACCAGCTAAGGGGACAGAAAAGGTACAGGAGTGAGTGTCCAAAGCGTGTGAGCCAAACAGGCACCAGGATCAAATCTGGAAGAAGAGTGGAAAGATTCCAGAACAGATGATGACTGACAAAAAGAAGAGGCAGCTATTCCTGTGTGGCCATGTATAAGTAACCTGACGTCCTATGATTCAGTTTCCTTACATGTGGCAAAGAGGACAGTGACATCAGGGAGCATGCTGTTGTCATCAAGCCAACAATTCAAAGTACTGAAACTTAGCCTGGAACATAGTAAGTGCTCAATAAATAAATACACAACATTTGTAGGTGGTTTTAACAATGGCAGCGACAACCTTGGAAGGCAGCTTGCGGGCTGATAGCATTCACATTCCCAGGTACAGAAACAGACTCGGCTGCTCTCTCTTAGGGTGGAACCAGGCTTCAAACAAGATCCTTGTGCATTCCAAGCTCGGTGCTTAAAGACTTCTGGAGATGGCAGTCCCACCCAAGCAAGCTCAGCCAGCCGAGATAAAGGCAGTCAGCCTGCGCATCGTCCTGGCACGGCCCGCAACCCTCCCAAGTTTGCTTCTTCATCCGTCTTTGCAAGTGCGCTTTCCGCTCGTGTGAATGAAACCCACTAAGTGGCATAGTGGCTGCTCTAATTATAGGCTCCTCAACCCGAGCCAAGAGGAAGTCAGTTAATGTACACTTGAGTGGATTTCAAATCAGATTTTGTGAGTCCCCAGCAGGAGGAAAGCGGGCCAAATTCTCCTCCAAAACAGCGTGGCGGGAAGAGCTGGCACCCAGAGACTTCCCGGCTCCTGGCTGCTGGAGCAGGTGCCACTGGCTTCCCAGGCTGCACGCAGCAACCCAGGCTGTGCCTTCCCCCTGGCCCAGGCCTTTTCCAGGAGCTGGGAAGATGGAGGGAGGGGAAAGCCATCAGAGATATAGGTGATCCCCTGGAAACTCCAGCAGCTGCTGCTAAGCCTGGCCCAGACTCCTCCCACTCACTCCCTCGGGCTTCTCTGGGTTCCTAAAGGGATCCTGTGAATAATAGACCACAGCGCTGATCTCACAGACACCCATTATTTGTCCTCAGCTTATGTAAAGATGGGAGAAGATGTGAGTATGGCCCCGGGGGAACAAGCCATTCTCAGGTACCCTTGACCTCCAGTGGGAGGGAACAAGCCAGTCCAGAGTTGGGTATCCCGGAAGACTTCCTGGAGAGGACACACATGCTCCCCATGCCTTGCTCAGGCTGCTTGCATACAACCCAGGACTATCTGCCCAGGGGCAGCACTATCCCCAGTAAGGTGAGTCCCCGCACATCTGTCATTAACCAAGAAAATGCCATAGAGACATGCTCACAGGAGGCGTTTTCTCAACAGGGATTCCTCTTCCTGGATAAGTTTGTGTCAAGTGACAAAACCAACCAACATAGAAAGCAGAGGGGAGGGGAGAGGGAAGGGAAGGAGAGGGAAAGGCTGAAAATCTGAAGTTTGGTGGAACCCAACTGACCAAAATAAAGACTTGTGAGTTGTTTTTACCATCACCATGTGTGATTACACAGCCGCACAGGTGACAGGGGACAGCTCTGTGGAGTGAGTTCTCACCTCCTCAGAGACTCTGAGACTCAAGCTTCAGCCACCAGGCTTCAAGGCAGTGTCTTTACACACCGAGCCATCTCCCTGGGCCCAGACACATGTTTTTAAACATTGTGAGAGTTCAGTCAAAGCCAGTTCTAGAACACTCATGACAAACATTCTACAGTACCGGAGACTGTGCAGGAAGCTCTTTGTTCCATGGCTCCCGTCAAAAAATTGTGGCCATAGTCACACCAAAGTAATGAATGCAATCTCTGATGGTCCAAGCCGTCCGCGCACTGAAAATCGGCTGGGAAAATGGGAAGTTCTGAGGCCTGTGTCTAAGACAATCTTCTTCTGCTTTGTGGGAGGGGTCAGGCACAGCCACACAGAACTTTCTGGCTCCTGTGCCTGCCAGCTGCCTTCTAGTAGATAGTCATGTGTACTCTCCTCAGAAGGAATGGCCCTGGCTGTGATCAGAGCCTCTTGGGGCAGATGGGACATTCTCAGCCATGACCCAAGCTTCCTAGCTGTAGCCTCCGCAGAAAGAATGAAGGCTACAATGTAATATGCTGCTCTCCAGGGTACCTTGTAACAAAACTGTTCCTGGGGAGACACAGCATACACATCTACTCACCCCATCCCACAACAGTTTAAAGTATGGAAGCCACCAAAGTCCAATTTGGTGAACCAAAGAGTTTTAATTATACCATGCATATGTGTATGTGTATATGATGTATATGTATATGTATATGTATATGTAT
>JANHMN010000023.1:39590583-39614938 GCA_030674055.1 Rhabdomys pumilio | reverse complement strand
GGAGAGACTGGCCTAGGGACTGTGTAGGGCAGGAGAGACTGGCCTAGAGACCATGTGGGGCAGCAGAAACTGACTTAGGGACCATGTGGGGCAGCAGAGACTGGCTTAGGTGGAAGGAGAGACTGGCCTAGGGAACATATGAGGGCAGGAGAGACTGACCTAGGGATCACATTGGAGCAAGAGGAAACAGACTTCTCAAAGTTAGAAGCCTGGTGGTCATCACTCATGGTGGGCCCCTATTAAACTAAACACTCAATGTGCCGGTCAAACTAAAAATATATTAGATTCTGTTTCTTTCCTAGGGAGTCTGTATCACATATGACTGGGCGTGTATCTCATATGTGTCTGACACTGATCTGCTAAACTGAACAAAACGTGAAAGAGAGACACCTCACAACCTGTGGCTGGGTTCTAAGCTCCATCCTCACTCCACCTCACTCCCCAGGCATGAACCTGGACCGGCAGCAGGCCTTCTTTTATCCTCAGTTTCTCTATCTGTGCAATGGGGATCCTTCCCTGAGGGGACCCAGCATGGCTAAATATTTGCAGTATCTTACCTCCATTGAAAGCTCAGCTATAGAAGACATCATCGGGGAGGCACAACTACAACTCAGTCCCATAGGATTAAAGCATCCTGTTGGCCAAGGATATGGTGGCATCCCATTGCATGTAGCTTTTGCTACCCCGCCATGCTCTGGGGACAGGCTGCACTACCAGCCCCCACCCTTGGATCCCTTGAATAAAAGACACACAATACAGTTGTTCAATTTCAACTTGCCTTTGGTACAGTTGCTGGGTGCTACTATCTCCTGCCTGGAAAACCATGCCCTTATCTCTGCACCTCACACCTCTCCTAAAGTTCAGTGGCTCAGATACATCCAGTCCCTGCTAAACAACCCTGAGCACCCACCTATAGGAGCAGCCACAGGCCACTGCTCCTCCCGGGACCCAGAAGTCCCGCCTATTACTTTCACCCAGCAATTGGCCCATGGCTTCTTTACTGACAGGTCAAGAGCCAATTGGGGAACAGGATCTTAGCATCAGAACCAGCCCTACAGCATTCCAATGCTATGAGTTCTTCGTGTGTGTGTCAGGGTGTTGTGTGAGAGCATGGACCAGCCTGGCCATCAGGTAAAGCATGGCAAGATCATGTGACACACAGAGCGCTAAAGGTGGATGTCCATGGTGTAAGTACTGAGTCACGTTTTACTTTAAAGTGAGTGTATATATATACTCACATATATATATATCACACACACACACACATATATATATCACATATATATATCACATATATATCATATATACATATATGTGTGTGTATACACATATATGTGAATACATATATATGTATATATATGTATATATAATACATATATACACATATATAATACATATATATACATATATACATATGTGTGTATATATGTATATATATGTATTATATATGTATATGTGTGTATACACATATATATGAATACATATATATGTATATATACGTATATATAATACATATATACATATATAATATATATACATATATGTGTGTATACATGTGTATATATATGTATATATAATACATATATAATACATATATATACATATATACATGTATATATGTGTGTGTGTGTGTGTGTGTGTGTGTGTGTGTGTGTGTGTGTGTGTATGGCTCGTTTGGTACAAACAGCAGCTTCCTGCATGTCCTGCTAACTGAATCTTGATTTCATAGGAGGCTGAAAGTATGACCTATACCCCCCCAGGTTCACAGATAGGCTTTACAGAATGCCTCTTCCCTTCACAGGTCTAAAGTCACCATCCTAATGTTGGGTGACCTGTGACAATACAGGAGCCCCCTCTCTCTTGCAAGCTGTTCTACAGGAACACCCCTTCATACTGGGAGGAGATTGAGAGCCTTCCTGGAGTCTGCCCCCATGACCATGGTCTCCACAAGCCAGGGTGGCTCAGGGGCCCCAAGATGGGGCCTATTGTAAATAGCAAGGCAAAATCCTTTCCATCCCGTGTGGGGCTCTGACTTGGACCCTTGAGGCCTGTGTGCCAACTTCTTCTGACTTAGTCACTTTTTGATTGCTATGAAGAGACACCAAGAGTGACACAATTTATAAAAGCAAACGTTTGGGGGGGGCCTCATGGTTGCAGACAGTAGAGTCTATGACCATCATGACAGGAAGGGCGCCTGGCAGCAGGCAGGCACAGCACTGGAGCAGCTGCCGAGATCTCACATCCTAGTTTGAAAGTTGTTGGAGGCAGATTGACAGCAAATTGGTCTCATGTGGGATTTATTTTGTAAAGATTTGCTTTACTTTATGTGTTCGAATGTTTCGCCTCTATGCATGTATGTGCACCACCATGTGTGTGTCTGTTGAAATCCCCTGGAACTGGCATCATAGATGGTTGTGAGTGGGTACCAGGAGTCAAACCCAGGTCCTCTGCAAGAGCAACTAATGGCTGGTCTAGCATCCCTGTAGCAGGCTTTTGAAACCTTGAAGACTACCCATGGTGACACATCTCCTACAGCAAGGTCACACATTTCCAACCAGTGATCAAGTATTCAAAGAGATGACCCTGTGGAAACTGTTCTCGCTCAAATCACCCCAACTACCTGTGTCACTCACCCACCACCCTACTCACTGGGCTATGGGACAAGCCAGAACTGGGGAGAGAGATGGACCACAAGGCCCAGCCACTATCTTCAATCCACCCCATCTCTCTTCAAGCTTTTCTTCACCTTGCAGGACTCTGGACAGGTACAGCCTGATGAGGCCTCACCTTTTCCTGGCTGGCCTGACTCCAGGAGCTGCAGTTGGCCTCTCTGGCCATCAGGACAGCAAGCTGCAAACCAAATGACCTTCAACAAGCTTTTCTGAAAGCTGAAGCCACCTGTCACCTTATCCTGCTACAGAGGCAAGACTACTGGCCATTCCCAGGGGAGGGGAGGTCTACTGATGTCCCTGCACTCAGGAGTGGTGGCACCCTAAAATGAGGCCTTCCAGAGAGAAGAGAACTTGCAGAAGAGCCCAATGGCTCTGAGCCATGATTTACCACCCATTGACCAAAACCCAGACCACACCTCAGAAGGGAGATGTTGGGTTGTAGTGTGTGAATGTGGGTCATGTAGGGTTGATGTGTCTGTCTTGCCACTCAGCTAGGGCATCTCTTGGGGACAGAGGCTTGGGGATTTGACCGTGTTCACTCCACACTGGTGTTGAGTGGATATCAGGCTGTGCAAAGCCACAGGACTCCACTTGAGATGGGAGAGCACAGTCTGAGGTCCCACAAGAAGCCAGAGCTCTTGGGTTGGGGATCCCTGGGCCAAGAGGCAGCCAAGAACCAGTCGGTTCTCAGGCCCTTGAACTCTCAGGCACTGCTGGGGGGCAAAGGAAGGGCCAAGACCGAAGTGGGGGCATATGGGCTAGATCGGCCCACAGACAAAGGGAGAAGGGGAAAGAATGAGCTCCGGTTGTGTCCAGCAGGAATTTGAGTCTTAGTCATGGCGACTTGCTTGGCTGGGTCATGGCTGACTCGGCTTGCTTGTTTGGGTTGCTGGTCCTCCATGACTGAGAACATAGGTTGTCAGCAGGAGATTCGATGGCAGTTTGGTCATTGAAAACCTTCTCCACTGTTCCCCATGGTGGGTCCTAAGGAAGAGAACTAGGCTATGGTCTTAAGGTATTTATTGTCATGGCGGAAAATGGATGAAACTATACCTCAGTATTTTAGGGGCGGGCCTGAGGTTAAATACCTTTGCAAGAAGGTAGGTTTGGGAAGGAATGTTTAATTGGCTATGCCCTCTGGTCTTTAGGTATCTCATTAATATGGAGATCTGTCTTGAGGCTCTGTAGCCTGTAGTAATGCCTTCTACCCTTGAAGGATCTAGGAGGCATTGTCCTACATGACTGGAAGGCCCCACTCTATGGAGGTCTGTGTCAGGAGCCTGGAGTCCCTTAAGATCACCTGAGGTTTCCCGTGATTTTTAGCCGGTGCTTGACCAGAAACCATACCATCCTTTTACAGTCCTACAGGGAGAGCACACAACAACCTAGCCCTTTCCCACCACTGTGCTCTCTATGGGATCCTGAGAACAGCTTTCCCCGTCTCAGATTCCATGCCTTCCCATCCCAGGACAAGGAGCGCATCCACACCAGCTAAAATGGAGGTTTCTCAACCTGTGGGTCACGGTCCCTTTGGAGATCGAAGGACCTTTACACAGGGGTCACATATCAGATATGTACGATTCATAACAGTAGCAAAATTACATTTATGACGTTTTTACGGTCGGGGGTCACCACAGTAAGAGGAACTGTATTAAAGGGTCATAGCATTAGGAAGGTTGAATCTCTGAGGGAAGCTCAATACAAATGCCCGCCACACCTCTGCAGGCTGCAGTGTCCCAACCTATGACCAGGACAGTAGTAACATCTCCTGAACACCAGAGTTTAGACTTCAATGGTGTGTTGATAATGAGCTTTGACATCCTAACGATGGTCTCCACCCACAGCGGGTGGGCACCCCAGCAGCAGGCCAGTCCATGTAGGCTCATACTACATGCTATTCTTTCACACAAGATATGGTTTCATGCCAGGGTTTAACTGGTTTATAAAAACATCCTTGTACACAATTATAAGTGCTAGCGACCCCACCCCTGAGGGCCATCTATTGTTCTGTGCATTCTTTTTGCTATCCAATCAAGCATCTGTGTTTTGTCTGCATGTGTGTGAACATGTTTATGTGTGTCGTGTGTGCGTGTGTTGTTGCCACTGTCTTTCCTAGAGCAAGTCCACATCAGACCACAGTGCCTATCTCAGCTTATTTTCTTTACAGTGCTTGGAAAAAAATAGCAAATACACACATATGTATATATATATATGTATATATATATATACATGTGTACATACATGTATATGTGTACACATATATGTTATACATGTATATGTGTATACACATGTGCATGTACATGCTTGGAAAAGAAATAACAAATACACACATACTTGTATATGCATACACATATGCACATACATGTACTCATACAAGCATATACATACACACACACACACACACACACTTTGAAGCAAGTATCCTCCAAACCTCAGCACATCTGAGAGTCCTGTTCTTATGTACATTTGGCCGTCAGTGGCCCTGGACTGAGCAACTAAGAAATATACCCGGGTGCACAGAAGAAAGAGGTGGTGAGGCCCTTCCCTGCAGGTCCTTGCTGTGTGGCCTCAGATAAGACATCAACCTCTCTGAGCATCAATTTAATCTTCCTTTTCCCAGAACTGTGATCAAGGCCAATGGGAAGACTCGTACAAAATCCTAGCCACCCACAAATGCTCACATGCTCAGGGAACAGCAGCTGCGATCTCAGCAACACAACCCCCAGGACCAGGGCTCCGGGAAGTCTGTGCATGTCACACCACTGGACTGATCTTGGCTGGGAACCTCCCCATGGCTTCCCCACACCTCCTCCTCCTCAAACCCACCCCATTGTTCCAAGTCTAATTTATTTATTTTCTCCTGAATCCTCAAAGTCCATCAAGCTGCAGAGTGATCGGATGGATTTTTTAATTAATTGAAGCAAAATCAATGAAAAAGTGATTGTTCTGGGCCAGGCAGGCAGAAGGAAATTAATGGATGTCCTGTGGGGGAGGGGCGGCCGTATTGAGCTGCGGCCGGGCTGTGGGTACCTGGAGGCCAGTAACTGTCACTGGAGGTGGGGGGCGACGGATATGAGCAAGGTGACCACGTCCCCACCCTGACGCCAGCAGATCTGTCTGAGTTCAGACTTCGGGGGCCCCCACTCATCCACTGTGCCCTCGGGAACCACCCCCCGTGTGGCTGTAAGGGTTAAGCTCTCGAGCTGGCCACAAGTGGCCCTTGAGGACTTGATATAGAGGAAAATAAATGAGACGCAAAAGCACAAATTCCCAGTGATTCTGCCTACCCGGAGTACACGGATCGAGTCAACCCTGCACAGTGGAGGAGACGCCAGAACCCACACACTCTTCTAGAAGAGGGTAAGGCTTTCTGCTCAGGGCAACGGAAGGCTCTAGAAATAGGTAACCATTGGCAAGACCTTGGCCGTACATTCGGATCAACTGAGAGTCCAAAAGCGAGTGAAATGTTTTCTGTCACTTGTCCTTGACCAAATAAATAAATGGTGAATAATAAATAAATAAATAAATAAATAAATAAAAATTACCTGGTATGCTGTCATCTACACTAACCGTGCCACTAAAATCATCTTTTTCAAAGAAGTCTCTTCCCAAATTATCTGGGAGAAGCATTCACAGGCCCCTCCCACAGACCCAGGCCCCTCCCACGGACCCAAGCCCCTCCCATGGACCCAGGCCCCTCCCACAGACCCAGGCCCTTCCCACAGACCCAAGCCCCTCCCATGTACTAAGGCCCCTCCCACAGACCCAAGCCTCTCCCATGAATCAAGCCCCTCCCATGGACCAGGCCCTTCCCATGGACCCAGGCCCCTCCCACAGACCCAGGCCCTTCCCACAGACCCAAGGCCCTCCCATGGACCCAGGCCCTCCCCACCCCAGGTATGTGCTTAGGAAGACACCTGTCACTGCATGTGCAGGTGACTCTTTATCTAGGATCGGCTCCTATCCCAAGACTGGTTATCTATCAACTCACAAACATGTAAAAATTCCTTTTGACAGAAAGAAAGGTGTGCACAAGTACCCAGGTATGAGGCATGGCCACCTCTGCAGAAGGTGGAGGTGACGTTATCGGGGGCATAGCACCCACTCAGACTTGGACAGCTGAAGCAGGAACACCAGCTGGAGCCACGTGGGGCCCTGGAATCCGCCCCTGACTGGATACCTTCCATGGCCAATCATACCCACGCTAGCCAGTCTGCCACATGACAGGGATACTATCACTCCTGTGACCCAGCCAAAGGCCTGATGACCACAAATGTCAAGCTTTCCCGATCACCTGTCCCTGAGGGTGACAACTCTGTGAAAGAGCCACCCAGCTGAACCCAATCCATGTTGGGTTCTTCGTCCCAGTGAAAGAACCATTGGGGTTCATGGCAATGTAAAAGCTTAACCAGGCCCCTAGACAACCACAGGGACAGGGACAGGGATGGGAGAATCATTTACTACTCACATCTCACAAGATCTCACTGAACCCTCAAAAAGCTCACACCAGTCAATATTCGTTGTACCTAAACTACAGATGAGGAAACCGATGCTTGGTGAGTAGACATCACTGGCAGATTCTGATATCCAAGCCAAGTCTCCGGACACCAAAGGCCCTCTGTCTCCAAGGCCCATCCTCATTGGTCTGCTCTGCTTTCCCTTCCGAGTTCCTACCACACGTCCACCACCCACCTGCCACCCGGCCAATGGCCATCACTGGTAGAATCAGGATGGGCGGCTGAGTCAGGCTCTGCCCCTGTGTGTGACCTTGGGCAAGTCCATTCACCTCTCTGATTCATTCTCAGTAGATAGGGAATGTGAGCAGATCTGCTGAACACAGCGGGAAGAGCAGAGAATCCTGGGATACCAGATGTTAGCATTTCTTCTAGGCTCCGCCCCACAGTTACCTGGCAACAGCCAGGGGTGCCTGACTCACTATAAAAAGGGCTGCTTGCCCCTTCCTCTCTCTCTTGCTCTTGCCTCCCCACCTCTCTCTCTCCCCGTTTCTCTGTCTACTACCTCCTCAACTCCCCTCCCCGTGCCCCAAATAAACTCTATTCTGTACTATACTGTCAGTGGCTGACACCTCAGGGGGAAGATGCGCGCCCACAGAGGCATCCTCTTCCCCTGCACCATACCATTGCCTCTACCTAACTATCCCTAGGTTGCCTTTCTTTTCCATAAATCACAGCCCCAGAGTCCCCAGGTCTAAACCCCCAGGTCACTCTGTGACCCTTCAGGTTTCCTGTCTGCCCCTCTCACTCCTCCCTTCTGCCTCCCAGCTGATGAATCCAGAACTGGGTCTCATCCGTCTGCGGTTCTGTTGTGTTAAGACTAATCTCGCCCCTTGTGGTGAACTGGGCCTCGCCCCAGGCATCTCGGCAAACACATCCGGTGCCACGAGGGTTTGATCATGAGAGAATGATGTCATTTGTCAGCGACATCCGTGGTCCACAGCCCGATGCATTTGCATTCAGAGCTGGAAGCAGAAAGCCCCAGTAAGACGCAGAAGAGGGAAAGGGGTCTGCCTCCGAGTGACTGGCATGAATTATTTCGACCTAACTTACTAATTAAGACCCTCATTAGCAGCCCAAATTTGTGATAGATAGGCAGAGGACCTGGCACAATGGTTTAATTTAATGATTCCTTGCATTTACTTTGTTAATCATCTTTAGTCTGATTTAATTTATGCCGATGTGACTGTCCTCATTTCTAATTAAGGCACTGATGGTGGGGACACCCGCCATCGCAGAAGAATTTCAATCAAGTCGCGCACAAAAGCAGATACCGGGCGCTTACGACCTCCGAGATGGCAATTTGCAAAACCGGCTGCTTGTTGTTTTATTTTTGCCTGAAAGGTTGGGGAGGGTCTGGTCTTTGCCTGGGGCAGATGGATCTTGCTAACCACAGACCTTTATAACCATCGATTTTTTTTTTTTTTTTTTTTTTTTTTTTGGCTCTGAAAAAAAAATCCTTAGTGCTTAAGTAAACCTTTTCAGGATTTACACACAAGGGAACAGGGTCCAGAGAGGTTGAGGGGCTGGCCCAAGGTCACACAGCAAGTTAGCAGGCTTGGGAGGAGACCGTTGAGAAACATCCCCACCCCCAAACCCCATGACCACCCACTTGGCAGACACTGCCAGATGCTCACCCAACACACACACTCCTGGCAGCTGCTGAGAGCAGTCTGTGTACCTGACCACACAGGGGGGTGAAGGACCAGATCCTACCCTGACAGTCAGGGACGCAGGCTCCAGGAAGCATAAGGCTGCTTAAATTCTCACAGCAGAGAGGCAAGGTTTGAACCCAACTCACGTGACTTCAAAGTCCTTGTTCACCACTGCAGATTGGCAGGGTTGTAGTAGCTGCTACTATGGCCTGTGGGTACCAGACTCAGTGAGGTACCTCATGTGATACATTTCCATCCCATCCTGTGCAGAAGGCCCCCAGTCCCAGCCCAGAAAGGCAGGGATCAGAGAAATCATGTGATGTGCCCAGAGCTGCACAGCAGGATACCAGCAGTCAAGCTTGGGACCCTCCCCCACCCCACCATTCCTGCATGCTGCAGTGTCTACCCACCTTCCCACCCACCTCACCCCATCCTAGTTCCTAGAACTCACCTTTGGGCTCCACTGAATGGCAAAGGCAGCTGTAACTGGACTTTTTGCTACTTTATGGGTTCCCTTTTTTTAACACCTTACTCCACCATTTTCCCTTCCAAACCCCCAACATTAGATAAGAGAGAAAGAAGGTTAGAGGAGAAAGGGTGTATCCATATCAAGTTAGGCTGCTTCCTGCTGATTAGGGGCATGGAGTTCCTTGAGATAAGTTTGATCTTCCTCATTGAGATAACAGCAACCAGCAGGAGGAGGAGGAGGAGGAGGAGGAGGAGGAAGGGGAAGGGGAGGGGAAGGAGAGGGGGGAGGGGGAGGGGGAGGGGAAGGGGAGGGGGAGGGGGAGGAGAAGGAACAGGGGCAGAAGGAGCAGCAGCAGGAGGAGGAGGAGGAGGAGGAGGAGGAGGAAGGGGAGGGGAGGGGGAAGGGGAGGGGGGAGGGGGAAGGGAATGGGGAGGAGGAGGAGAGTGGAGAGGAGGAGGGGGAGGAAGAGGAGGAGGAGGAGGAGGAGGAGGAGGCACCATCACAGACCCTCTCAGGGCTCTAGCATTTTTGTGTCCTCTCAAGAGTCTCCAAAATTCCAAATGTCATACATTTGCAGAAACTATCTGCAGCTGGCAAAATCAGGCCCCTGCCAGAGAACGAATCGAATCATAATCGGCCGCTAGGACAATCTGAAGCAGCCCTACATCCTGTGCCTGGGATTAAAATAAAAACACATTTCCCATAACATTTCTGCGTTTATAAAGTAACCAAAATTCTCACTATGGGCAGCCTGTGACGAGGAGCTAGAATCCAGAGTTCCAGTTTCCCATCAATTGGTCGCATGCCCATGTGCAAGTCTCCATCTCTTACTTGGGCCTCAGTTTACCCAAGCATAGACACTGGAAAAGAGATCTAACACGGCTGCCCATTGGCCTGGCCAAGAGTTAAACATAAATAAATAAGTTAATTTTTGATTTTATTCTTCAAACACGTCTATTGCCATTCCGTCCAACGGAAGATGGGGAGGCTGAGGATCAGAGAGGTTGTACAAGTTGCCTAAGGTTACACAGCTACATGAACATTCACTGCGGTCTAATTGCATGCCGACTGTCCTTGGCTCCTGTCTCCCAGCATGCACTTCACCAGTCGAGCCTGTCAACTTGACCTCCATGAAGTCCTGAGCATACCGGTTTCTTCTACCTGCTCTTGCAACTGTAATATAATGATAACAGCTGTGCTCTTCCTGATTCCCGGCAGTAGTCAAGCCTAAAATCCAGACTCAGGTGAGCACCATAGTGCACTTATAAGTGGGGAATGAACCCAGTGGCCGCTTCTGAGGTCAAGCCTATGGAATAAGCAAGAACACTCTGCCTGCCTGGAGTCTGGTGTGGACTGCCTCTCCCTCCTGCATCCGTCCCAGCTTCCCATGTTCAGAAGCGATGCCCAGACCCATTCTCTAGCTCTTGTCTTCGAACCTCTTCCCTGCCCCGCCATCTCCCACAGCGACCCGCTGCCCTTCTAACCTCCTCCCTGCCCGTGTATCCCCCCACAGTGGCCCGCTCTTGGTCTAACCTTCTCTTCCCTAACCTTCTCCTTCCTGCCCACGCATCTCCCCACAGCAGCCCGCTCTGAAATCTTTGATTCATTATCACCCACTAGTATGTCAGCTGTCCCGCGGCCTCACATGCCCAGACACCACACCATTCCCAGCATGAATCATTGGTGCTTGTGAGAGACTAGGAAGTGGCTCCTGGAAGAGCCCTGACTGGAACTCCAGCCTCTGCAGTACCTCAGAGGGAAGCCATGGCCTGGAGACCCTGAGTACACAAAGCGGCCAGACCCTGTTGTAAGGGCATCTGAGTCCCAGGTTCCCATTCCCACCCTGAAGGTCACATGAATAACCCAAGCTCTCCTTCCCTATTGCACCCCAGAAATCAATCCCAGAGAATTAAAAGGTTTCAGGAAAGCACGTCTGCTAACCTAACATTTATGTTAGTCAATATAGATTTATTTAATGCAATAAATGACATAATTGGACTTTTATCTCCAGAATATATTTTCCAAGAGAACTAATATTTGAGAGCCCGTGGTCTGCTGAAAAATTCCGAGGTCCATGTTTCCTGCGTTATTACTCTTGTGTGAGACTGACATTTAAACAGCTTAATAAATGAGAGTTGTTTGACTTGTATCAGTTTCAATACATTGCAGGATATTAATAAAATGTATTTCATAAGCCAGCTCTATAGACCATGCCATAAAAAGCCAATGATTTATGGCCGATACAGTCGCTATTAGTTGGGACAGATACTCAAAATGCCATTAGGGTTAAAATAGTAATCAATCAAACTAATTAGAGCCTATTTTTCATATGCAAATATAATTAAGCATACATTTCTCCGTAACTTTAAAGAGAATTATTGAACCTCAGCCCGTGTGAAGAGCTCTCCCTGAGTTAACGAAGATGAGGTACACAAAGTGTGTAAGTAACACCTCGGTGGACAGTTCTGTGCTTTAAAAATCGGAGGGAGATGGGAGAGAAGACATAGGCTGAAGCAGAGAGTGCCCAGATACCAGGTCTGTTCACCAGAGCTGACAGAAGCACTCACTCAAGGTTCAGAGGGAGGATGCTAAACCCGACCTGGTGTCACAGGTGAGAAGACACACCCAGTTCACATCCCAGCAGTCGTAGGCAGGTGCGCACATAAGACACAGTGTGTACAGAAGGGGTGTCACACAGCCCTAAGGAAGAGTGACACACACAGTTTGTCACACAGTTTGCAGAAAGATAGGTAGAACCAGAGGTGGGGCGGGCAAGGGAAGGCTATCGTGTTAAGCAAACTAAGTCAGACCCAGAGAGACAGATACCATCAGCTTCTCTCAGATGCAGAGTAGGGGCTAAACACATATATCATGTGGTTATTTATATGTGCTGTGTGACATAGGAGACCAAGGAGGCAGGAGGGGCCAATATGGGGGACTCAGGACAAAATAGCAAGGGAAATTTTTGTATACTAACTAAAACATTCAAATAGTATTAATTAATGTCTTTTAAGTTAATAAACGCAAGTCTCTATTATTCACTTAATAGAACAAGGCAGGCAAGATGGCTGTCTCTGTGGGTAAGGACCAGGTGTGGAATGCGGTTGCTGACAGCACAAAGGGTGCCTACTATGTGGACGGCACTTAACATTAGCTGGTTGGTTTGTCTACCTTTCTTTGTCTGCAGCCACTTCCTGTGTGAGCAGTTGTGGGACACCCTGCTCCTGTTTCTGGTGTCATGATTGGTGTCTGACCCAGGTCATAACTACCGCACAGAGCCCAAGGAACTGTCTCCAACACCCATGGTTGGGTCTTGGTGTCTATTCACAAATGTTTGTATGTCCCAAGCTCAGAGGCTGACCTGTCTATGAAGATCAGTATGGTCATTAGGAGACAGCTCTCCTGGGATCGTCAGCTGCTTCTGGGGAGGGTAGTTGTGGAAAAGAGACTATAATAAGTGTTTCAAGCCCCACAAGCCAGATTGTGTCCATTACAACTAACTACCATATCTGCAACAGGTAAGCAGCCACTGGGTACTCTGACCCAGGAAGATGACATAAGCAGGCACATCCCACCAGGCCCCAGGGCCTCATGTGGCTGAACTTTCATTATTTCAGGGCCAGTATAAACCTTCCTGATCAGACAAGTCTCTAGGGAAGCTTTCCTGCAAGAGCTATCAGGGACCCAGGCCCCCTCCACATTGTGGCTCTTTCATTCTCCATGTGGAATCCACAAGGCTAATCTTAACTAAGTCTGTGGAAGGCAAGGCATGGGGAGACTCACACTTGTGAGTCAGATGAAACACAGCAAACATACATCATGGACTAGAACTTGTTCACACCCATGCACAGGGGTCCTGGGACAGGGATCTTCTCTGTGTGGCCTGGTGAAAAAACTAAGTTTGCTGTGTAGCTCAGACACTGTGCCACAGAAAGACAGGCAGGGCTGCAGGACTGGGCTGCCTCTCAGAGTCTATCCTGACTTTAGGCTTAATGTCAACACCTCACATTCACTCCTGGGTATATAACACGAGGCTCCTGGGGTTCCCTACCTATATTCTCTATCCTACCAATGTCTCCCCTCATGGCTGCCTCTCCTCCTGACAGCATCTCTGCTTCCTAAAGACAAGTGTGTGTGACTCACTGCCATGTGTTTGTCTTCATGGGGGTCATGTGTTAAATACGGGGGGGGGGAGTGTAATTAATTAATTGATTGAAACATGGATAGCAATGAAGACTTGTGAACTGGAACTTAAATTGGCAAGACAGGAAAAAAAGAAAGAAAGAGACAAATTGATGTAGCAAGGCTCTGGTTCTATCATCCAGGCAAATCGAGCTCCTGGCTAGACCACATGATCTGAAAGAGTGAGGAAGAAGATGGGTGGGTATGTATTCAATCACATATTGCACATGTGTGTGTACATATATGTATTGTATGTGTATACTTTTCATGTACATTTCATGTGTGTGTGTACATGTATGTGTTGCACATGTGCATTTTTCATTGTGTGGATACAAACGTGTGCACATACATGCATGTGTATGCATTTTTAAGTTGTGTCATGCATGCAGGCCTATGTACATGTATGTGCTGTGTGCACATACCCATTTGTGTTGATGTGAATTAGTGAGTTGCGTGTGCGTGCTGTGCTTGCTCCAGGGCTTGTGTGCATGCTCTATTTGTCCGTGCGTACACCTGTGTGCTGGCTTTTGCAGTCTTTGTCTCTGGCTCAGCTATGGCTCCTTGTCTAGCTTGCTCTGCACTTCCATTGCTGGGCTGGGCCAAGAGGGGCTCTGGAGAGGAGAAGGGTAATTATGCCCAGTGGGCAGACAGAAAACTCAACATTTTCATGAAAGGCCATGGGGCCTACAAGGGGCCTGCATTGCCAGGAGCCAGGTTTGAGCCGTGAGATAGATCTCCAGCCATAGAGAACAGGAAGATGAGGAGAGCCAGGACCTCTGTGGCCACAGGCCTTTCTGAGAAAAAAAAATCATTTTAAAATTAAATTAAATGCTATTAAATTAGCCATATGCCAGGGGAACTGAGGAAGAGAGCCACTCTGACAAATTGCCTAAGCTAGGTCTCCTAAAACCACAGCAAAACTCAGATGCCAACACTGTGTGGCTGAGTGCCTGGACTCACTGTGAACCTCGTGTCCAGAAGTCTCTTTTGACTATGTAACTCCATAGCACAGGCTGGGGAACAGGGCACTGATGACTTCATTCTCCAGATGGATGCTGGGAAATCCTGTCTCACCAAAGCCCCTAAATGTGACAGATGCTGTGAACAGCTTCCTCTATCCTTGACTCTACAAGGCTGCCAGGGTCCCATGGGAAGAGCAACCATCTCTTGTACCTCAAGCAAGGGGACTCCTGAATCCCAGCTGCAGAGCAAGACCTACTGAGCCAAGACACTGTGGGTGTGGCCTGGACCCTGACCCTCTCCAGTACCCAGCAGAACCGCACAATGACAAAGTTCCAGCAGGACAGACACCAAAAGGGGTGGACAGGGTGATGGGAGAGTGATCCAGGGAGAAGCAACTCAAGCAGGACAGCCACTTCTGACCCAACACATGAGCACTGAAGGTTCGTTGAGCCCAGGATAAGGAACAAGGAGGATTCTGAGAACAGCCACCCAGGGATCAAGTTATGACTGAAGCCAGGGCACAGGCAGACTGCTGGAGAAAGCCAGCATCAAACAAAGAGAGAGGATGCAGTGGCAGGGGACAGGGGGATAAGGAAAGGTCACAACTTCATCAGAACTCACAAGAATGTCTTGTCTGTTTTTCTGTGCCCCCATTGACTACACTGAAGACAGAGAGAGACTAAGCCATGGTGGGTACTGTGCAGGACAGAGAGAGTAGGGTCAGGCATTATGGACATCTGAGACCACCTCAGGCTCTGTGGAGGAGACTGCCCTGTGAATTGCAGGATGCTGGGCCTCTACCTAGTAGAATCACCTCTTGCCAAGAAAATCTCAAGGGAGACAAAATTGCCCCACTGGAGATACACGAGGAGGGTGGCTCTATGTACCATCATAGATAGCCTAGACTGTGTACTGGAGTTGGAGAATATTCATGTGTGACACCATAGTAACAGGAGGTGGGACATGCCTGGAGCAAGGGACCTGGTACATCCTCCCTCACCCCCCACCATAACCATGCACCCCAATTTCTGCTAACTCCACAGATAATCATACCCCTCATTCTAGCAGAGAATATTCTCATTATTGACACCTGAGTGGAAAGGTTGGGAACAGCCCGAGGGACACCTGGAAGGAGATTCCTGCCCCGTTGCAGCTGAGTCCCAGCCGCTCACCCATGGGGCACAGTAAAGGGTTAATGGGCAATGTTTATTTATGAACTTGGCATATTACTGTAGCGTAATTTGAATACAGTGCCTATGAGGTTTATATTACCAGCTATAATTTCATTTTTAAAGCTTCCCTATGTCATCCTTTAAAAATGGTATCTCTAACAAGAAATAAATTTCGTTTGGAGCTGCGTTGACTACATTCACCCATGGGACACACTATTTTGTCCTTGACACAAACCCCTAGGGATACTGCTTAGAACTGGCAGCTGGCTCTCACGGGGAGAGAAGCCCTTCTCAGGGACACCCCACAGCGTCCCACACAACCTAGAGGGGACTGAGGAGGGCTGACACCACCCAGTCTGAGGGTGTTACAGCCTGCCAGCAGCTGGCCTGATGGCCTTGGAGGCACCCAGGGCCACCCTGATCCTCAGTCTAAAAACAAAACAAAACAAAAAAAAAAAAAAACCGGGCACAGTGGGAAGGAGGGGAGCAATATTAGGCAGAATATCATTGCCACCCCCACAAGAGTCCCTCCTGCCTGTCTGCACACCCGAGCCTGGAATGGAATTTAGATAATTTCCCAGGCTGTGGAATGATGAAGCCATTGGTGTTTATCATTTTTAGCTTTTGTCCCCCTCTGAGTGAAAAGAAAATACTGCAGGGCTCATTGACTGCTGCAATAGCTTACATGTGCCGGGCGCAGCCGCCGAACACACTAAGTAAAGACACAGCGTGATTGAAGTCCTCCCAAGTATAGCCGACCCCGCCCCCATTCTGCATGCAAAGAAACTGAGTCCCAGGAAACCGTGTGGATCGGCAATCGCATCGGGGAATGACGTTCTGGGTCCTGTATCCCAAGGTGCCCCACGGGTGCCTGTCAGGTGGGTCCTGTTGCCACAGCCTGAACATTTAGGAAATGACCTGCTTGGAGTGGCAAGAAATGAAGAAATGAGACAGCACACCTACAGCTGAGGCTGGTGGGACGCACGCTCTGACGAAGAGGGGCCAGCCACAGATGGAAATTCTACATGCCTACTCAGATGGGGAAGGCCTTGCCGACCCCGTGGGCTTGAGGCACAGGGGTCCCTCGCATGTGCATGGCTCATGTCAATAAATACACATTCACAACGGACTTCATCCGGTCACTTCACCCTGACAATGGAACTGCACAGCTCCTGTGGCAGAAGCGGAAAGTGAGGGACAGGGCAATTTGGAGAGCTAGCGACCCAGAGCGGGAAGGTAGCCGGGGCTGGGTGCGCAAGAGGAGTGGCTGCGTTCTCCCCAGGCCTATAGCAGCTCCATCCAGTAAACGAACAAACACCCTGTCACCATAGCAGCCAGTCCCCAGCGTGAGGACGGGGTCCGCATGTGAATCTGGTTCTAACCTGTCCGGGGAGCTGGTTGCTCATTTGCTCATCCTTAAAATGGGCACAGAGCTCCCTCTTTTTCACAATGGCTGCCAACCGCTATAACAGGGCACCTATGACTTTCATAAGTGTCTGTTTTGGTTCCAAAATCACACACACACACACACACACACACACACACACACACACACACAGAAACAAGTATATTCACATACACATACATACACACACTCTTTCACATACACACACACACATATTCACACACAGAAACACTCACACACTCTCTCACACACTTACACACAGAAACATAAACTGACACACTCATCCAAACACTCACACTTACATATACTCATACACAAACAAAACCACACACTGACATACGCTCATATACACTCACACACAGACAGAAACACACACGCACTCACACATATCCACATACACATACACACACTCAAACATAGAAACACACTCATGCACTAACACATTCACACTCAAATATACTCACACACGGACAGAAACAACCACTGACACACTACCACACTCACACACATACACTCACACAGACAAAAACACAAACACACTCACACATACACTCAAACATTCACATACTCACACACATTCACATTCACATACACTCACAGACAGAAACACACACAAGCACTCACTCACATTCACATACTCACATGCATTTCCACACACACACACACACAAACACACAAACACAAATGCTAAAAATCAAGGAAAGAGACTGCGTTGCACAGACTTAGAGAGCCCATGGCATCTGCAGTCCTGTGAGTTCTCAACCAGGCTCCTTCCTTACCCTCTGCCTTAGTTTCTCTACCCAAGGTGCACAGTATCCACACCCAATAGTTACCTTTAAATTAGAGATAATCTGCACAACACCCTTGGTGCACAGTGAGTGTGTGATAAAATGGCTCTGCTGTCATCGTCACTGGGGACACCAGGATGCAGATGTGTTGACTGGAAAGGTTTTCAGCTCCACGAACACTGCCTACCCCTGGCTCTCCTCAGTAACATGAACCCAGTGCCATCTCCTGTAGGAAAATTAAAAGGAAGAATGAATTCCATAGCTGTCCAGTTTCCACCCACAGCCCAGTCATTATCTGGACCAACAAGGAACATCCCAAGCAAGTGCTGGTCCCAGGAGGAGAGTCCCCAAGATGAACAGAGACACCCAGGTGGGCCAATCTACACAAACCAGCCTCATGAGATCCTGTAAGGATCAATACAGCCTCATTTAAACAACCAACTTTGGGGCTCGTTTGTTACACAGCTAAGGGTAGCTAACTGATGCACATTTGAGCCCACAAAGTATACATCCTCCCGTTCATAGGTATGGCATCTTTGTCCATTTTTATTGCTATAGCAGAAAACTACAGACTAAATAATTTATAAAGAAAAAATATTTCTTACACTTCTAGAAGCTGGAAAAGCCAAGATGGAGGCGCTGGTGTCAGGTGAGAGTGAGAGAGAGGGCAAGAGGAGATGGAACTTACAGTAAACCACCTCTGTGGTAACAACACAGTGCCTTTTTGGCAGTATCAGTAAATCCAGGAGAAACCCCAAAGCCCCGCCTCTCTGAGTAAAGCCCTGCCCCTGTCGCAAAGCCCCTTCTCCCTGCACGAAGCCCCGCCTCCCAAAGCTTAACCCAGTCTGCAGAGCTCAAAGCTGAACTCTGCTGAGCATCTCTGTGATAAAACGCCCGACAGAGACTACTGAAGGAAAGGTGGGAGTGTTGTCGGGGCTTGTGGTTCCAGACAGTCCATTCCATGACAGGAAGGAGAAGAGTAGGACTCAGTCACGGTGACAGGAGGCTATGACACACATATTTCACAGCCAAGGGACCAGAAAGTACAGAGTGAGTCTGAACCCAGTAGAAGTGCCAAACCAACAATCTACTTCCAGTAAGCTGCCCCTGCACAGGCCCCTCAGCCTCTGAAGCCAGCGCCACCAGCTGGAGACCAAGCTTCAAAGCATAAGCCCAAGGAGGCTTCAGAGCCAATCAGTCCCATGAATGACACACACCATCTTTACAGTTTTACAGTTTTACAGAGTCTGGCAATTAAGGCTAAGAGAGATATAGTCACTTGCCCAGGGTCACACAGCAAGGGATAAGCCAAAGTTTGAGTGACACAATCAGATTGCTTTTGCTCCACCTTCTCAGTGCAGGTGCCAGGCTTTGCTCCCAGTGCCCAGTGCTTGTTGTCATATGAGACCATGCTTCCTTCCCAAGCTCCTGAGAGTAGCAGTGTCAGCCCACGTGGGCCTGGCCAACCAGGACTCTTGATGCATGCGAGATGACTTTCCTCTCCTAGGTGCCCCCACCTGAGCCACCCGACATTAGCTGCAGGGCTGGAAGCCCTCTGGCACCAACCCTATAAATATTAAACCAGCCATAATTAGATGAAATCAGTCAAGTGCACTCCCGGGCTCTGCACATCCCCTGCTGGGCCCAGCCTGCCTTTGATGGGGAGCCACTTCCTCTAATTTGGGGCCCTCTGCAAGGCAGGTGTCAGACAGGGGCATCAGGCTGATGCCCAGTGAGCCCTGCCATTCAGGTCTGGCCTCTCCCAGAAACTCACACAGGAATCCCTAAGGGTGGCAGGCTGAGCTTGAGGACAGGCTGGGGCTCCTGGAATTCTGCAGTCCCTGGCTCTGGAGTGGCCCCTGCACCAGCTAAGGGCAATACAAGGTGAATATGTTCTATCAGAGCAAAGCCTGAATGGACTGGATAGAACACACATCTTGAGGAAACGGAGGATAGAAATTTCTAGCAGAGAGGTGCCCCAGCTGTCCCCTCACCTTCTCTGGAAGAAGCAAGCATCTACTTCACGGAGGTAGAGGGAGAACCTCCCTGGGCCGAGCAGAGCCACACACAAGGCCCGGGTGTCACATAACTGGGTTTACCCAATTCTATCACACACCCCTATACAGATGGGGAGACTGTAGCAATGGGAGACAGAAAGCCAGAAGTCAGAGCTGACCTAGACACAAACCCTGGAAACTCAGAATCCAAACCCTATCTTTGAGAGCTCCCTACATGGGTGTGGAAAGACGGACTGGGCCTCTCTGAGAGACTAGCATGATCAGATACCTGTACCTGGTATACAGCTGGTGCCAGTGAAGGACCTGTCTTAGTTGGGGTCATGGTTGCTGTGGTGAAACACCATAACCAAAGCAACTTGGGGAGAGAAGGGTTTATTTCATTGACAGCTCATTATGAAAGGTGGTAAAGATGAAGATGGCTACTCAACAGGGCAGGAACCTGGAGGCTGGAGCTGATGCAGAGGCCACGGAGGGGTGCTGCTTACTGGCTTGCTTCCCATAGCTTGCTCAGCCTGGATTCTTACAGAACCCAGGACCACCAGCCCAGGGATGGTTCCACCCACAATGGGCAGGGCCCTCCTGGACTACCAGCCAAGGGATGAATCCACCCACAATGGGCGGGGGCTCTCCCTGATCCATCACCAATTAAGAAAATGCCCTACAGGCTTGCCTACAGCCCAATCTTAATGGAGGCATTTTCTTGATTGGAGTTCCCATCCCTCAGATGACTCGAGCCTGTGTCAAGCTGACATAAAATTATCCAGCACAGGGTACCTTTGCATTTATCACCGGAGGACACACGGCTCTGAAGATGAAGGAAAATTCAAGCTCCAGCTGGTTTCGTGTGAAAGACTGGAGGGAAGAAACCCCGGTCCAGCGGTACCTCTATGTTTACGGGCTAACGCGTCTACTGCGAAATTTTCACAGGAGCCTCAGGCAAGAGACAGGATCCTTCCCTTTCTTTTCCTTTGCCACAAGGAAAAGTGAGGTCCGGATGAACGCAGGCATCACCCTGTGACCAAGAGGGGAGTGAAGCTAAGCCACCGTAGCTCTGGACCCTTCAAATACCCTAGCAAGGACAGCTGTTACAAAGCACCCCATAGGATGGCTGTGAACCCCATGTCCTGCAAGACTCAAGCTGGATATGCCCTCCCCAGGAGCTCAGCTCTGGACCCCTGACTCCTCCGACCACCACCACCTGTCCCTCCCAGGCTTTTCACAAATCTGCCCAACAGAAAGCAATGTCCCAAGCACAGCAAGACCATCTACACCCAGCTCTGGCCAGAGGTCAGGCTCCACTTTTGTCTTCTTCCCAGACTTAGGGACAGAGATCTTTAGGGGCAGGATTCCCCCCAGGGAAAGTGGCTCAATTTGCAAGTCCAAATGCCCCAACCCTAAGTTCAAGTCCTTATTCTCCCGTGTTTGCACTGGGGGGCGGGGGAAGTGGAAGACTCTAGGCTTAGCCTTCATCTGCACTTCCTGCTTACCTGCTCTTGTCTGCCCCAGGACCCTTGCACAGTGCCGGCTTCTCCCCGAAAGGCCCCTTTCCTTGTCTGTCTATGCCTCATCCCAGAAGCATGTGTCCAGCCTCTTCCAGTCTCCAGCCTCCCCCAGCAGCTGCCTTTAGCCCTGTGGCTTGGCTACCTGCTGCTGCTTAGCTCTTTGAAGCTCCCAAGGAGAAGAGAGAGACACTAAGCCAGACTCGTTGAAGGAAGACACTGCATTCAGGGAGTGCCTACTGTGTGCGGAGGACTCTCATTACACAGCTGAACCCTGAGACTCCTGTTCGAGGCTGGAGTCAGTCCAAACTCCTCACAGGTGACCAACACGCTACAGAGCCCTGCTGAGTGTGTAGCTCTCTGCTGATGTCTAGGGTGGCATCAGAGGGCTCTCCCTGATGCCCTTCTCCAGAATCCTAGGGCAGAAGGAAGAAGACATGCCGTGGGGCGGGGAGTAGTTAAATCCAATCAGGGACTCTCTTAGAGAGCCTGGTCAAAAGCCTGTGGTGTGCTTGACTGGCTTCTGAGATGTGAGCTGCAAATAGGAACCTGGAGGAGAGACAACATGGCCGCCGAGTGGTAAAGTGGCTGAAAAGCCTGGACCCTCTTGGCTGCCTTAGGGGCTTCTACCTCTTGTCTCTTGAGGTGTTCTGGATGCCCTACCCTATCCATGGCCCCCCAACAGTCACAAAACACTCAAGCTCCTCTCATGTGCCCAGGGCAGGCTGGGATGGAATTGAAATCTAGCTTCTCATCCAGCCTGAGAGCCTTCTTCCCAGGCGGTCCTCTGGTTGGGCGAAGCCAGGTTCACATGTGCAGGGATCGCAGGAGGTGGGAGGGGTGGCGAGCGAGCCAGGCAAGGATACTTTAGTGCCCATGAAAATCTGAATAAATAGTGTCTAACCTCGCTAGAGTCCCACTTTCTTATCTCAATATCCCGTTTAATAGCACCTTTCAGGCCTCACTAAAAGAATACGAGAGTTGTTATATCGGCACTAAGTCACTGTTACAGCGACCGGGCTCCCGCTTCCCCTTCAGGATCCTAGCTAGCTACCTACCAGGGCCTGTTGCATACACAGCTGTCCAGCACCCTGCGTCAAAGTCAGAAGCAACTATGGGTGATACCAAGTGGGACTGCCCTCGATCCTGTGAAGGAATATGGTGGCCCAGCTGTGTCTCTGGACTTGACTCTGCAGCCATCTGGGAACTTTGTCTCTAGGGCCTGGAGGCTCTAGTCCAGGATCAAGTGTGGTTGGTTCCTCTTGAGGCTTCTCAGAGCCTGGCTCCTTGGACCAGCAACAGCAGCTGCTTCCGTGTCTTCCTGTGAACCCCAGGTCTCATGATACGATGGTTCATATAAGGGGGGGACAGCCACCAAGACCAGCAGTGCACCCCAACCCCCACCACACCAGGAAGCAATTATGTCTTCCCCTTCTTGAACAGCGAAGACAATGGCTCAGAGAGACACTAGGGCTCCCAGAATGGCCACACAGCTTGAGGCATGAACCAGACCTGGTGTTGAGTCTCCCACAGTCCCCAGCTGATAGGCATCAGGACATCTTGTGCTGACAGCTAAGCACAGCGGCCTTGGCCAAGTGCCTAGCATCACCTGAGTCTGTTTCTTCATCTATGACAGAAACTTGTGGAAAACCTGGCTCAAGGAAAGCCTCGGCGGGCAGCTGAGGCTAGGTGTGGAGACAGAGCCTTAGGCTGTGCTGGTGTACTCCTGAGACACGTGTACACTCTTGTGTGTATGCAGGGTGATGGAGTGTGCATGCCTTGAACACCTGTGAGCCACTTGTACCTGTGTGCTGCATGACCTGTGGGCCTAACGCACCTCTGAGCCATGTGCACAAGTGTGTAAAGGCTTACCAGTGCACACCAGCCCACGGCTCATACGGGAATGCTGGTACAGAAAGAGGAGTGTGTTGAGCCACTGTGTGTTCTGGGCAGAGATCTCATATCACATGTCTTCCAGATACACACGTTTACATGTCTGTTCTGGGGCCACATGGAGTGCACGGGTCTGTCCGTCTGTCCCATATGTGCTTCTGTGTTCTGAGCACATACAGCACCTGTCCATCTGCCTTGCGTGGAGATGAGCACACGTCTGTAAGCACATATGCAGGCGTTGTCACGCGTGTGACCACACCGTGTGGAAGTGGGTGTACATGTAGGTGTCCACATACTTGAGTGCAGAGACCTTACCCTGAGATGTGTGTGTGTGTGGCTAAGTCCCCCACTGTTGGCAAGTCCAGTCTGTGTGGCCATCTGAAACATGAAGGGCCAGCAGCAGGTAACGAGGCCTCTCTGCCCCTGGCTGCACCCAGGGCCGCAGGCGGCTGCGCTAACGAGGCTGCTTTCCCTGAGGCGAGGTGGCGGCTGCCTGGAGCAGGTGGAAGTCAGAGCCTGGGGCTCAGCTGAGTGGCCCCTCCCCCGCTGCCTCGTCAGCAGGTCGGTAGCCCTCCATGACCCCGTGACCCTCAAGCAGCTCACGGCCAGCCTCTGGTGACTCCAGAGAAGCTCTGGTCCTATCCAGCCTTAGTCTACCCTCTATCCAAAGAGGCTAGAAAAAGACCAGGCCTGTGGAGAGCCTGCTGCAGCCTCAGGCCCCCTCTCCATTAAATGGAGCACAGGTGACCCACAGGGCAAATATGGGGCTCATGTAGGTTACTACCCCTTAGAGATGCCTGGAACCGTGGTGGATCGAGGTTACAGCCAAAGAGATGGAGTCTTCTTTTCAGTGCTTGCTTACTGGTCGGCTGAAGATACAACACACATGGTAATGACTGCCTGGGACCAAGCAAAGATGGTGATGGTAGTTGTGGTGATGGTGATAATGGTGGTGGTGGTGGTGATGATGATGGCGGTGGTGATGGCGGTGGTGATGGTGGTGATGATGGTGATGATGGTGATGGTGGTAGTGGTGGTGATGGTGGTGGTGATGATGGTGATGGTGGTGGTGATGATGGTGATGGTGGTGGTGATGATGGTGATGATGGTAATGGTGGTGGTGAT
>JANHMN010000023.1:39570033-39584089 GCA_030674055.1 Rhabdomys pumilio | reverse complement strand
ATACATACCCATACACACATGCATGTATACATACATATACAAATGTGTATATGTACACATATACACATGCATGTGTATGCACACATATACACATGGTACACACACACATGCACATGTGCACACATACACACATGTATGTATACACACATACACACATGTTCATACATAGATACACACATGCATCTGTACATGCACAAACACACATATGTACATATACATACACACATACATGTGTACACACACATACACACATGTGTACATGCACACACATATGCATGTATATACACATCTTAAAAGAGCATCCCTCTCCTGAGTCTTCCCTGTCTCATTCTCCATCACATGCCCATCCAAAAACCCTTGTCAGTGTCCCCCCGGGGACCAGCAGGTGGGAAATGTCATTTTGGATCTATTACTAGGCCTCTAAGGCACTTGGGAACAATCAACAGCAAATTCAACTTCCATCTGAGAAGGAGGGGTCAGAGCACAGTCACCAAGGAGCCCTGGGCCCTGAGATGCAGGGTACAGCCGCCCTGGGGGCAGGATGGGAGGCAGGTGCCACCATGCCATGTCTTTGGGTTTCCCTGCCTTGGCTGGTTTGAATAATTCATCGATGTTGAGTCTCCTGGGCACCACTGTGCTTGGTGAAAGCACGCCAGCCGCCGCTTGCCTGTTAAGAGGGCCCCCGCCTGCTGCCTTTTTCTGTTAATCAGGATTAATGAGTCAGTGAGGGAACACGCCGGCCCTGGGCACAGACACTGGCAGCCAGCTCTCGGGGCACAGCAGGCCTCAGAAACAGCTCCCGCCTGGATGTCCTCGGGCAGTCTTCAGTGGCAGCCATCAGCCTGTGGATAACAAGCCCTCACCCAGCCTGCCAGACCCTAGGCCTCTCTGCTGGGCCTCTACAGCTCTAGGGACAGGAAAGGAAGAGAGAGGGCCCCAGCGAACAGAGGTTGGCCCTGTGCCCTGGCAACACGGATGGCTAGCAGGGCAGGTTCTGCATCACACACAGTGGGGCCATGGAGACCCTCCCAGCCCTGAGCTGGTAAAGATTCTAAGATGCCAAGCTTCCCATAAAAGACAGCTGTGGAGACACCAGAGCCCTCCCCTGTGCCTGGCTCCTTGACAGCTGTCACTCACAGAGTACAGGGGACAATGTCCTCTGTGTGCCTCTTGCTGACATACCTTCATTTCCAACCCCCTGCCTTGTAGCTCAAACAAACGGGCTCAGGTTACGCCACCAGTGTGTTAAGTGGCCTTGGGCAAGTCACTTAACGTCTCTGGGCCCCCATTACCTATCCAGAAAACGGAGGAAAGTTTGTTTTAAGTATTACTGAGCCAGATTTGGTAGCGTAAACCTATGGTCATAGCCCTCAGGAGGCTGAGAAAGAAGACGAGAATCACCAGCCAGCAACTTGCTGAATGCGGTCCAAGGCCAGCATCCTTTCCAGTCGACAATCTCAAGCACAGTTCCATGAGGCTCGTGCTCTCTGCCGCACCACCACTGTGCATTCCAACGTGGTGGTATGCAGAGCAGGCCCAGGACACCTGGTACTGGCTAACTATGCCACAGTGAAGACGGGGACCAGGGCATGGCAGATAGCAACACCATGTCTATCAAATCCACCCTCAGAGCAAAGGCGTTTGCATGGCGCAAGGGTTTGATTTCCCATTTAATGTCTGTAGTTGTTAGCTGTTCAATTTTACTGTATTTTACCTAAGTGTCTTTATGCTCTAGATTGGAAATGTTTTACATGTCCACCAGACCCCCAACATAGCTAGCTTTGTCTGTGTGTATGGGTCAAGGGGGCAGGGTGTGTTGCAGATAAACTTTTCTTGCATGAACTGGAGCCCAGGCACTCAAACCTGCTGGACATTGGTTACAATGTTCCCTGTGACACAAAGGCTGAGCTGGGACCTCAGAGTTTATATTCCTACATGGACTGAGGCTGGGAGCCCAAGGGTCACATTCCACAGGATTAACCCCTTGCCTGCCCTGCCTGGCTCTAACACAGCTCTACCATAAGAAGGTCTGCCTCCCAATTAACCCTGGGCAATGGAGACACCAGGGCCTCTAGTCACATAGGTTGAACTTATACACAAGCTAGAGGCAGGCTCAGGAGTCTCAGGCTCAACAGTATCCAACAGCCAATGTATACATGTCAGGCCTTGTATGGGAGGCAGTGGGATGTTCCGACCTTGAAGACCAGGCAAACACATTTGGACTCTTTCCATATCCGAGCACAGGGTCAGGCAGAGTCAGGGTTCCACCCTCAGCAGCTTTTCTGGCTAACGTTATTTCCCACACAGTTACACTTGGTCCTCAAAGCGAGTCTTTGTGATAGAGGTGTAGTTGCTAGCTACTGCTGCGTAACAAAATGACCCAACATCTGTCAGCCTTAAGCAACATTTGCTTACCCATTGTCACTCGTTAGTGACATGGACCAGTGGCTGCTTTGAGTGCCGAGAGTCTAGACTGTCTGGGTGGATCACTGTACATCTGGGATTGGCTAGAAGGTCTGGATGGTCTACTTATCCACCTGGGGTCAGCTGGAAGTGAGCAGTTTGAGAGCAGCCTTGGATGACTAACTCACATCTGTTTCATCTGGTTCCCAGTCTCGAGCAGACAGGACTGTGCTTCTTACACGGGTGGCAGGAACCACAGGACAGACATACTGCCACTCCTGCCTCATTCCTGTGAGTATAGATGAGCATGGGTATACACGTGTGTGCACATGCATGCAGAATACAACCTCAGGTGTGTTCCTTGGGATCATGTCCCTTGGTTTTTGAGACAGGATCTTGCATTGGCCTGGATCTCACTAAGTAGCTAGGCCAACCAACTAACCAGCAAGCTCCATGAATCTCCCGGTCTCTGCTGCCCCAGCACTGGGAGCACACACACATATTACCAGCTATTTATACAGATTCTGGGCACCAAACTCAGGTCCTCTTACTTATATGGAAGCAGTTTGCCAACTGAGCCACATACCCGGCCCTATTTATGAGACATTTTACTGCCAGAACATTACAAAGACATCCCATAATCAGGAAATAAGAGAATAAATTCCACTTCGTTGGAGGAGCGAGTAGAGTTGCATGCCCCAGAGCGAATTTCAAAGACAGACAAGGATGCAAGGGCATGTGCATAATCTGGTCCTCACTAGCTCTTTCTAAATGAGGAACCCGAGGGTCAGAGGTGTTCAGAGACTTGCCTGAGGTCTTACAGTAGCCCAGAAATGGTCTATGGGTCCTACATCATCTGCTCCGCTGCTCGGGGAGGCAGGACTTGAGAAGTTGACCGTGCTTACCCCGCTCTGGAGGGCAGCCCTGGGATACCTCTGGGGGTGGGGGGAGTACAGTCTGAGGCTTGAGACAGCCAGAGCTGGCTCAGGGGTCCCTGGGCCTGCAAGGAAGCCGGGGCCATCTGGTTCTCAGACTCTTGGACACCCAGGCGCCGCTGGAAGCCACAGAAGAGCTGAGAACAGAGTGGGGGACCGTGGGCTGGATCTGGAAAATACTGTTCTAGCATCTTTCCTGGGCTTCTTTAGGTACCTCAGTTCAGCACAGGCAGAGCAAGCACAAACATTTTGGCAGCCCTAGTGAAGGTGTTTGCCCCTCTGGCTTCTGCTCCAACTCTGCTAAGCTAATCACAGGCTCGCCTTCCAGCCCTGCTCTCTCCTGGCCTCCCGGGCCTTGCAGCTCCAGGCAATTTATCTTTCCTTCTATTTTTTTTAACGGTGTCTTTAGCACAGGGGTTTTCTAACGAGACAACCTGAAAGGCTTGGGCCACAAGCAGAGTCCTCTGTGCTCACAGGAGGGGTACATAAGGATGTCAAGGGGGTGGAGAAGAGGTGAACATGGATGAGCTCCCCCAAACTCTGAGACAGGGAATTTGGAGGATTCAGGGGACAGATTGTTCCAAACTGCAATGGCTTGTGTCACAGGCTCACATGGTCCTGAAAAGACACACAGATGCCACTGGATCAGGCATAATGCTGCAATAATCTAGAAACTTCAGAAGGTCTGAGCATATTACTTTACTTTCTAGCTAAGGCCCATTTACAGACCTTTAACCTAAGGGGGGCGGGGCACAGTTTGAAGGCACCGGTAGATAATTCCAACATAATCAAAATTACCTGAAACTCGGCATCTTGGACTGACAATGAGGTACCCCTAGATTGGGAACTCGGAGGCCGCCTGCCTAGGTAAACCGGCTCGTGGGTGAGGGGTGCAGTTCAGATGAGGTCTGGATGGAGGCTCTGCCTCACAGCCAGCTCACAGCTTGTCAGGTTCATGATAGCCAAGGGCGACCTGTCTTTCTGTACACGCCTCTTCCACATGTGGATTCCCTGCAATCTGAGGACCCAGGAGGATAAAAGAGAAAGCTCCAGAGTTCTTGTGACATACCCACACCAAGGCCTCACGTACCTACTGTGTGATCCTCATGACTCTGGTATGTGAGGGCCCAACTCTGACTGGCAGGGAGCCATGTTTAAGGATGGCTATCATGGCTGTCCGCAGTGGGAGCCGCCTGGCTCTCAGCAATGGCTGCCTCCCTCTGACTTCTGCACACCCTGTCCTTGGCATCCCACCTGACTCCTCCTCTGACTTGGGTCAATCCTCACAACACTCCACTCAGTCACACTTAGGCTCCTTCCAAATCTTCCAGCATTTTCCCAGGTATTGGCCAATTCGAAAACCCAAAAGCCAAGAACTTGGCCATCCCTTGTCTACCGCACTGTGTCATACATTCCCTGAGGCAATAGATGCCACTTGGACGGCAACTGTGCAGAGGAAGAGACAGTCGCAGCACACAAATAAATGCAGGGGATTCTCTTCAAAACTAGGACCTTAGTTAATATTTCATAGTGTTTCTCTGCCATGTGTAATACATTGTGCTGGTGCTGCATCAGCTTTCACCGCAGTCTGCACATTGCTGTCTGAAGCAGCTCTACTCTGAGCCCAGCTCCATGGTGGCTCACATGTCACTCTGCCCCCAGTTTCCTGACCACCGTGCTTATGACGGGGTTTCCTTCTTGCTATGCCCTTTACCCTCTGACCTCTCCCTTAAGATCCACTGAAAAGACTCCATCCTGAGGAATTTACTGTAATACTGGCTGTCCTCTGGAGCAGTCCTTTGCAGAGATGTTCTTCTACCTCAGGCCCAAAATTCTAAATCATAAAGGAAAATTGCACCTAAAAGCACAAAGGGTTAAATAATCCAGACACAGTATGATGGTTTCTGTATGCTAGGCCTAGGGAGTGGCACTATTAGAAGGTGTGACCCTGTTGGAGTAGGTGTGGTTTTGTTGGAATACATGTGTCACTGTGTGTGTGTGTGCGGGGGGCTTTAAGACCCTTCTCCTAACTGCTTGGAAGCCAGTCTTCTCCTAGCAGCCTTCAGATGAAGATGTAGAACTCTCAGCTCCTCCTGCACCATGCCTGCCTGGATGCTGCCATGCTCCCTCCTTGATGATAATGGACTGAACCTCTGAACCTATAAGCCAGCCCCAATTAAATGTTGTCCTTATGAGAGTTGCCTTGGTCATGGTGTCTGTTCACAGCAGTAAAACCTTAACTAAGACACACGGCTTCCAGATGACACCAGAATGTGGAAGATGCTTAATCCGCCACAAAGAAGCAAAGTGTTTGTCCAAAGAATTCTAGGAGGGAGACCCACACAGTGTGGAAAAAAATCACAGGCAGAATGAGTGTTACTGGAGCTCAGAAGTGGAGGGACAGATGTGCCACTAACTGCCCTGGGGACAAGAGGTCGGTCACCCTCTGAGAAACAAGGGGCATGAATTCTAGAGACCTTCAAGCCGTGTCAGTTTCTAGATGCAGTATTATAAATCTTGCTGTAGATGAGCTAGCCTCTCTGGCTTCTGCTTCCTCTGCATAGGAATTTCTGTAAGGCACCCGCTTATGGGGGTGACTAAGGTAAAAGTGGCCCCTGTAGACTGTGGGTCCTATACAACCACATGCTATTCAACCAGTTCCCTTCCTGAGCACCCCCAAATTGCCCTTCCTGTTAAGCACAGTCACATGACTGGTTCTGCCCTTCTGGGTCATGCAAAGCCCCTGGAGACAGCTTCCCACTGCATGGATCTACTGGGTCTCTATGAAAATCCCCTTCCTTACTTGGAAATTTGATAGCAGTCCTAGTTGGGAGTTTCCATTGCTACAATGAAACACCATGACCAAAGGCAAGTTGGAGAGGAAAGGGTTAATTTAGTGCATACTTCCACATCACAGTCCATCACTGAAGGAAATCAGGACAAGAACTCACACAGGGCAGGAACCTGGAGGCAGGAGCTGATGCAGAGGCCATGGAGGGGTGCTGCTTACTGGCTTGCTCCCCATGGCTTGCTCAGCCTGCTTTCTTATAGAACCCAGGACCACCAGCCCAGGGATGGCACCACCCATAGTGGGCGGGGCCCACCCATATCAATCACTAATTAAGAAAAGCCCTACAGGCTTGCCCACAGTCTCAGATGACTTTAGCTTGTGTCGAGTTAACACAAAACTACCCAGCTCAGCTGAGCCCTTGTGAACTTGACACACTCCACTGTTAAGCAGCAGCCTTTTTCTTATCCATCCCCAAGATTACACCTGGATATCAACATCACAACGTACATTTTACAAACTTAAGAAGTCCCACGGTCTTCAGGAATCCAAACGCCTTAAAACTCACTGTCTTTAAAAATCCAAAAATCTCTTTTAAAATTAAAAATCTCTTTAAAAATTCAAAGTTTCTCAACTGTGGGCTCCTGTAAAATCAAAAATAAATTAAATATTTTCTTACTTCGAGAAGGAAGAACCGGGGCACAGTCACAACCTGAACAAAGCAAATCCAAACTCCAGAAGTGTAAATAACTGAATATCTAATTATCTGATATTCTCTTACGATCTTATGGGCTCCTCGAAAGGGCTTAGGTCACTTCTCTGGCTCTGCCCTCTGCAGCACACAACACGGTTTGTCTTGCAGGCTCTGACAGGCTCCATTCCATAGCTGCTGGTGTTCTTGGTGGTCATTCTATGGTATCGGCATCTCCAGAATGCTGGGTCTTCTGCAACCATTGGGGTGCATTTCCACCAACTGACTCTCCTGGGCTGTCATCATGGTGCCATTCTTCAACTTTTCCATGACCCCTTCAATCCTGGCTTCACCTTCACCAGTGCCCTCCCCGGATCTCTCACAGTGCCAAGACCCAACTCTCCATGACCTCTTCATGCCTTCAGAACCAGTATCACTCCAGAGACTCTTACACTACCAAATTCTTTTATGGTTGTTGTTTGTTTGTTTGTTTGTTTTCTGTTTTATTTTTGTTTTTCAAGACAGGGTTTCTCTGTGTAGCCCTGGCTGTCCTGGAACTCACTCTGTAGACCAGGCTGGCCTACGAACTCAGAAATTCACCTGCCTCTGCCTCCCAAGCGCTGGGATTAAAGGCATGTGCCACGGCTGCCTGGCACCAAGTTCTGCTCTCAACACAAAGTACAATCTTGGCTGCCTCTGGAACACAACTGTGTGCCGACCCTAAGGAAACACTTGCCAGAAGACTTCACCTCAGCCGTTGTAACTCTTTTCTAGTCGCTGCCAATTTCTTAGTTCCAGCTGACCAGCATCAACTGTCCCAGTAACACAAAGGTTTCACTTAGATGGTGCTGGTCTCTTGTTAATCACGGCTGACTCTTCAGCTCCAGCTGACCAGAACAACAGAATCTCAATTCGAAGCATGCAACAGCCCTGACAGAGTCTTTAAAGGACTCTCAAACTTCCCTCAGGAAAGTCTCAACCCGGAGCTCCAGCCTCTGCATCTCCCTTAATGTTCTTATCTTCCGAACTCCCGCAGAACAGCTCACTAAGGTTTGAATACTCAATGGCTTTTCTATCCCACAGTTCCAAAGTCCTTCCATAATGCTCCCAAAAATATATGGTCAGGTCTGTCACAGCAACACCCCCACAGTTCTGGTACCAACTATGGTCCATAATTAGGATTTCTGCTGCTGCAATGAAACACCATGACTAAAGCAAGGTGAGCAGAAAGGGTTTATTTGGCTTACACTTCCACATCACTGTCCATCATTGAAAGAAGTCAGGACTCACACAGGGCAAAAACCTGGAGGAAAAGGCTGATACAGAGGCCATGGAGAGCTGCTGCTTACTGGCTTGCCCCCAATGGCTTGCCCAGAGTGCTTTCTTATAGAAGAGAGTCCACAGTTCACAACGGGCTGGGTTCTCCCCATCAATCACCAATTAAGAAACGGCCCTGCAGGCTTGCCTGCAGCCTGCTCTTCTGGGGACATTTTTGTAATGGATGCTTCCTCCTCTGAGGTGACTTTAGCTTGTGTCAGGTTGACAGAAAACCCAACACAATGGGGACCTGTGCACTTCACTTGGTCGTTTAGTCAGTCAACAATTTTAGGGAATTTATTTGAGCTTAAACAGCAACTTCTAGGTGTAACAACGTGGCACAAAGAAAGTCTGCCTATTCCCAAAGAGAAAGAGTTCCACAGTCTGTCCCGTCCCCTCCCATCCCCCATAAACCACTCTCATCTGATGGCAGATGTGGGCACTGTTGGTTGCCCTCAGACAGTCAAAGAGAAGCCCATCTCCCCTTTGCCATCTTTCTCCTGCTTCTGGGGAGGCTTCCTAGAATTGAGTCTCAAAAGGTCAGAAAGGAGCTTTTTTTCTGAAATAACTGGTCCATGTCCCAGCATCATCACAAGAGGAGGGACGCAGAATCAAAGTTTTGTGGAGGCTGGAGATGCAAAGACACAAACCAGCCTGACAACATCCGAAAAGAGAACCAGGAGAGGCTACTGCTAAAGCTGCATCCCAGGTGCAGTGAAGACCCCACCAAGGACATCAGCAGATGTGGGGCGGAGGTTGGTCTAAGCCTATGAAACAATCTGAAGGGCTGTGCATGGCAGAGATGAAGAAGTGGTGCCCAGAAGATTGTGAGTCCCAGATGTCTGAAGCAGAACTTTACTCTGTTGGTTTCGCTTTTATTCAACTTAACTATTCTCTGCTTCTTCCTTCTAGGAGAAAGAAAATATGTAACTTATTCTTGATATTTGCAGGAGCCCACAGTTGAGAGAGTTCAAAGTTCAAGAGATACTTTAAAAGTCAAGATGTCTCCTATGTCAGATGCTGAAAAATACGGAGAATGTTGCTCGTTTCCCCTTCTTGATGGTCATTAAACTGCACAGAGCCCTGAAACAATGTACCAACAAACAGACGTGGCTCAGACATCAGGACAGCATTGCGGCTCCATTCCCAGTACCAACAAAGCTTCTCTGTGTTCCCTGGGAAAGCACTGGGGTTCAGGGGGGAAACATGTCACCCAGATAACAAGCAAAAGCCCGTATTTAGATGCTCACCTTGCCATGATGAAGTTCGGCCATGGCTTTGAGGGTCTGGAAGTTTCTTCAGTCTTCAAGAAAAGAGCAGGTGGGTGTCTCAGTCCACATGCTCCCTGAACCTGACTATGGAGTCAGACTCACAGGAACAATGTTCCCATTCTAAAGCTCTGCAAAGCCTTTCATCCTCTAAAGTCCTCTAAAGTGACTCATGCCAGGCTCTGTCTCTGTATGGTCCAGCAGGCAGCTGCACACTGTAAGCCTTGAACCCCTCAATGAGAAACACCAAAGGCCCCAGGCTGCTCTTGGGTCTCTCTCTGAACATACACACTCTCTCTGTATGTCTCCCAAAACTTAGGCTTTGCCAAGGACGCCTGGGTCTCTATCTCATCACCCAAGGCTCCTGTCATAGTCTCTAGGGAAGAAAGTAAATCTGCCATGCTCCCACAGGGTGGCCCTCTGAAAAAAAAAATCTCTATTGCAGCTCACCATCACTAATTTGTAATATTGATGAGTCAGGAGTCGAGCCACACACTGGCTGTGGGTACAAGTGCCCAGAATATTTGTGAGCCGCTGACACCCCCAGGGCACAGCCCCCCTGCACAGTTGCCTCTTTTCAGATGCATCTCAGATCCTGCCCACACATCGCAGCCAGAGCCTAGGCCGGCTCTGCCTCCTACTAGAACCACCTCACAACACAAGGGCTACATGGGACAATCAAAAGACAGTGTTCCCACTCATACCTGGTAGAGAGTGCCTAGACTTAGCAAGGAGCACCTACATCTGGCAGGGAGCACCCACACCTGGCAAGGAGCACCCACACCTGGCAGGGAGCACTCATACCTGGCAGGGAGCACCCAAAACTGGCAGGGAGCACCTATACCTGACAAGAAGCACCCACACCTTTCAGGGAGCACCCACACCTGGCAGATAGCACTTACACCTAGCAAGGAGTACCCACAACTGAGAAGGAGCACCCACACCTGGCAGGGAGCACCCACAACTGGCTGGGAGTAATGTGTGTTCTTCCTTGAGAACTAGGGTTGGACAATGCCGATTCTCACTGAAGCCAACTGAACAAAGCAAGTTTGTGGGCTGAGGAGATGGCTGAGTGGTTCAAGTTATTGACACACAGGTATGTGGTTCAAATCCCCAGAACTCAAACAAAGCCTGGGCAGACAGGTCTCTTATCTTAGGACTTTTGCATATCGTCTTCCCTCTCCTCCCAAGTTTCAAGTCTACCACTCTTTCCAGGGTGACTCCTGATCCCGGTGTCAGCTAGAAGGTCACTTCCCCCAGGATGCCCTCAGAGTGAGACTAAAACCCTGGTGTGATGCACACACCCTACACACACATGCACACACACTACACATCCATAAACACACATACACACCACATACACACTCATAAATAAATAAGGACCCATTTAGTGTCCACTGTAACATACCCTCTGCCACCCAGCCATTTCCCACCAGGCTGTGTGTGGCCTTTTGGAAAGTGGTGTGGTGTCTCTGTATCCCCTAAAGAGGCCTGTCAGACAGCTTTCATATTCTTCTATTTTTGAGCATTACATCAGCTCCTCCTGGTAAACACACACTGTGTCTCTTGCAGATGGAAAGGTGTCCATGTGTATCCGAATGCTTGGGACTTAGGTAAGATCTGCAGGCAAGGACCAGGTCAGTTGGAACAACATGAGACCCATAGTAAAAAATGTCAGATCCAAGAAGACTTGGGTATCACAGGGCTTCTGTGCTGGCTCTTGAACAGCTGGGTCTGAGGCCACTCAGCAGCCGCCAGCCTTCCCTCTGCCCCATGATGCTAAGAAGACACCCATGGCATGTCTCCTTTCTTCCCTCCTTCCAAGGTGGAGCTAGCTTGGGCGGCCTTCCCAACTGTCTCCTCCCAGACACTCCAAATGTGACTGCATTTTAAAACTGTATTTGATTAGCTTTTATGAGCTGACTTGCTCAGCGTGGCGCGGGTTCCGGGACGTGTCAGGGGCCTGGCAGAGATTGGAGATGATTCTAATTACGTGTGATAATTTCTGCATTCTCACATAAAACAATGTTACAAAAATCCCCATTACAATGGTTAAAAGACAAGTCATTTAGCAGGCCCCTCTCTTTATCACTTTATTAGACAATTTACAAGGCCGCCTTTTGAACACGGGGCCGTGTGATGGCCCAAGGCTATCCAACTGTAAGCCGCACTGAGAAGACAAGAGTTCATCTCTTGTCATTAGTCACAGAATCAAACGCAGTCAGAAGGACGCCAACCGGCTGTCATGTCAGCACCATGGTGCAGCCTTAGCAAGACTGAGGAGAGCAGGCAGCCAGAGGCCCTGGCACCCAAGAACTTAGTTGCCACCTAAGACACCTCCTCCAAGCAGCATGAGATCCCCCTAGTCCCTTCTCCAACGTCCCTGCCCTCCTCGCCCAGGGGACTTGGTCAGCTGCTCTGTTCTGGCCACAGAAGTATGTCTTCATTTCTTTTCCGTTGCTGTGTTGAATGACTGAACCAAAGCAACTTAAGAGAGTCAAGCTTCCTCTGGCTCACAGTTCCATAGGGACACTGCCCATCCTGGTGCAGGAAGCACAGGCTATGCTCACACTCAACGCACGCTCAGGAAGCAGAGCGTGAACAGGAAGTGGAACAGACTGTACAGCCTGAAGGCGCACCCCTCTATGACCCACTTCCTCCACTAGGTTCCACCCCTGAGCAGTGCACACCCTTCCCACACGCCACCGGCCAGGGACCAAGAGTTCAGATACGGGAGCCTATGGGGGACATTTCTCAGCCCTACCACAGCACACAGAGAGAGGAGTGATCACTGTCACATCAGGCAGAATGGTGATAACTTGGTACCTTCTGCACATCGTCTGTCTCCGCCTCCAGGCCAGCAACGCCACCTACTAAGACATTGCTCTTCTGTCCTAAGATGTGAACAAGACCTGTCCTCACCCCTCAGCAGCTACCGCACAACATGACCCAGTCCTGTGTATCAGCAGGACTCATGTCCAAGGGCAGAGCCCATTATAGATCGGAGATCCAGACATGTGAGGCTGAACCCCTAACCCATGTGCTATCCCATGTCTTCCACCGTATTTACGGCATATCGGGTAATAAAGGTGATCTCAGGGCTGGGGAGGTGGCCCAGTCTGTAAAGTACTCATTGCACAGGCAACAGTTCTGCTCCCCGGTGCCCAGGCATAGCAGTGACACACTTAGAAGTCTCAGCACTGGTGAGACAGAGATGGGAGACAGACAGAGAGAACCTGGGGCTCACAAGACAGTCAGGCTAAGTAACCAGTGAGCACTGGATTCAGTGAGAGCCTGACTCAAAAATAAGGATGGGGAGGGTGATTGATGACACCTGATGTCCACCTCTGCCCTACACACACACACACACACACACACACACACACACACACACATACATACACACATACACGCATGCACACATACATGCATGCACATGTGCACCTATGCACACAGGCACACATGCACATGTACACATACATGAACACACTCAAGCACACACACATGCATCATGCACACACACAAACACACACATACACACACACACACACACACACACGCAGAGCAATCCAGTGGCAGTGTGAGACATTTGGGAAGGTGTGTGCAGGTTCACTGTGGCCAGGCCTGGCAAGTCTAGTTTCACAGCTGAACTTGTCTGCCACCAGTTCTTCTGCAGAGGAAGAGCTGATGGAGAAATGACGTGTTCAGGGTCTCACTGCTCGAAGGACCTCAGGGGCAATTATGGCCACGCCCATTCACATTTTTCCATTAAAGCCTCATTGCTCCAAGTTTCAAATAGGTCCTACCTGGTACATTCTTCATGCCTGTCCCAAACTCAGAGCATGCACCACCTCTTCCAGGAAGCCTCCTTGACTGTAGCCTGGTCAGACCTCCTCACAAATCCCCACATTGCCCAGGTTTGCTCCAGTGTCACCTGTGGATTCTGACCTTTGCCCCAGAGTGTGGTCTCATAAGGCTGAATGAGCAGGAGTCCAAAGGATTCCAGCTAGGATTTTGTCCCTAAGCTCTGAAGTCCCAGAATGAATGTAAGCTGAGGCAGGTGGGTCTCTGTGAGTTCAAGGACAGCCTGATCTTCATAGAGAGTTCTAAGACATTCAGATCGATAGAAAGAGACCCTGTCTCATAAATAAATAAATAAATAAATAAATAAATAAAATAAGCAAGCTGTACAAAGTTTTTTATCACAAACTGTGAGCTGTCAATCAATAAAGCACTTGCAAGCAAGCATGAGGACCCAAGTTCAAATCCCCAGCACCCACATAAAAAGCTGGTCCTGGCAATGTGCATCTGCAGTTTCAGAACTGAGAAGGGACAGACAGAGAGACCCGTGGAAATCACTGGCTGATCATCCTAGCCTAGCGGGTGAACTCTAGATTCAGAGATATTCTCCACTCGAAAGCTAACGTAAAGGGCCAGCAAGATGGCTCAGTGGGTAAAGGTGTCTGCTGCCAATCCTGGTGACCTGAGTTCCATCCCTGAGACCCACATAGTGGAAGGAGAGAACTGACTCCCACAAGTTGTACTCTGATTTCCATAAACGTATACATGTCTACACACACACACACCAAATAAATGAATGCAGTAAGGTAGAAAGAGATTAAGGAAGACACCAATGTCTGCCTCTGGCCCTGAC
>JANHMN010000023.1:39557184-39570023 GCA_030674055.1 Rhabdomys pumilio | reverse complement strand
ACACCTATGCACATACATGTGACATGTGAGCCACACAAGGGTGAACATATATCACACACACACACACACACACACACACATGTACACACACAAACATGTACACATATCTCTCTTTCTCACACACACACACACACACACGTATACACACACACACAGTACACATACATATACACAGAAAGACACCGAAGTCCTGACCCCCGGGATCTGTGGGTGTTCTTCATCTATGATGGGGGTCTTTGAGGACACAGCACATCCTTGCTCACATAGCATCAGGCCCCTCATCAAAAGAGAACTTTGGATGCAGACCAGGAGTAACCAGAATAGTGTAAAGACACTGCAGCAGACAGGCCATCTTCAAGGTCTGGAGCATCTGCAGCCAGACCTCAGACCCCAGCCTCCAGACTCAAGGGAGTTCTTGTGTAGAAGCCATGGGAGTGGATGGAGGGGACCCTCAGCTCCAAGGTCTCCACCCAAAAGCTCTTAAACACACACACACACACACACACACACACACACACACACACACACAGACAGGGCCTTTGCATGCTGGAAACACCAGTAGGCATCCAGCTCTGGTGCCCTGAGTAGGTCGACAGGATTACCTTGCTCTATGGTTCTCTTCAGGAAGCATGAGGGTTTCCAGGAGGAGCCTAGCCCTCAAGTGGACTTGGCTCAGTGGCAGAGCACGTGTTTAATATTCAAAAGGTCCTGGGTTTATGATCTTCAACCCAACACCCCAAACAGAGAGAGGTCCAGCGTGAGACAGCATGGCAGCCCGTGGCTTACTGATTCAGACCCTCAGCTTCCTGAGTGCAAAGATGGATTCAGTGCTCTTCCTGTGTTCCAGCATCGGAAAGCACAAGGCAGACGACACTCACATGTACATGCAAGAGTCGAGGCTAGAAGACACATAAATGGCGTGTTGTCTTCAGCCCCCACTGAAAGAAGCAGGCTGAGGCTGGGGCATGATGTCACTTAGCCCTAGCCCAGGAGCTTGAGCGATTTGGCGCCCTGTGGTCTTGTTCTGGCTCCTGCCCTGTCTCAAGGTGTGGTCATTTTCACAGACCCAGCCAACCAGGTGTCATTCACTGTCCAGAGTAGAAACTGAGGCCCAAGGCCAGAGCATCATAGCGAGGACTGTCAGTCAACACTGAGGGAACCCAGACCCGCTCTTCCCTGTCTTACTTCAGTCTTCCTCAATCAGGACCCAAGCTTGACCTTTGACCTCCAGCTCCTCGAAGCCCCACAGACTTGCTACCCATTGTACTGATGAGGAAACTAAGGCAAGTGGCTCTCCTGGGTTGCACACTTCATGAAAAGGAGAAGCCAGGTTATGCTCCCTTGGCTTCCCTGTGGGAAAGCCTCAACCTCCCTCATCCCAGACAGGTCAGTACTGGCTCCCACCACAACAGCTGGGCCACTTCCAGGCCCTGGGCTGTGTTCTTCACAGAAACTCAGCTCCACAGAGGAGAAAACTGAGGCTCAGAGCAGTCCCCTTCCCCTGGACTCACCAGTGTGGCAATCATGGAGCCAGGTCAAGCCTCAGCTCAGGGCACTGTGGCTGCTCCAGTAAAGCCACAACCATGGTGACTCATGGTCAGTCAGGGCACCGTGTGCCATCTCAGAAGGTATGGTTATCCCAACAGCAAAAACTGGAGAAAGCTAAACCTAGGCATGCATGTACACAGGTGCATGCGTGCCTGTGCATGCACAAACACACACACACACAGAACTGCATGCACACACGTGTACACACACAAATACACATACAACACACCTGTATGCACACATGCACACACATAAATGTACACAAACAAATCACATATGCACAAGTGCTCATACACTCGAACACACACACATGTGAACACACACACAAGACTACACACACCTGTACACACACATGTGCATGCATGTTCACACATGCACAAGTCCTCATACACTCACACACACAAGTGTTCACACACAAGGACATACACATTGTGCATATGCACATAAGTACACACAAAGGCATGTGTAAACACACATACAACTGCATGTACATACAAGTGTGTACACATACGCACACACACAAGTGGGGACACATATGTGCACACACACAAGTGGGGACACACATAAGAACACATACATACATACACACATACACACACACACACACACACACACACACACACACACACACACACACACTGTGGACAGAGAGAACAGAGTCCAGGAAGCAATAGCTGGGAAAGAAATTTTTAGAAACATGCTGGGAGGCCGGGTGGTGGTGGCGCACGCCTTTAATTCCAGCACTTGGGAGGCAGAGGCAGGTGGATTTCTGAGTTCGAGGCCAGCCTGGTCTACAGAGTGAGTTCCAGGACAGCCAGGGCTACACAGAGAAACCCTGTCTCAAAAATCAAAATATAAAACAAAACAAAAAACCATGCTGGGGGTTACAGGCAGCACCCATGAGAACCTGATGAGGCCCTGGTGTGTTGTGCGTGGCCCGTGTGTCTGGCTCACAGTTGGCCCACAGCAGCAGAAAGGATGCACAGTCACACCAGCTACCCCTGACCCCAGGGCTTCCCATTTCCCGGCTCACACTGGGTAATAGTCCTGCCACCTGAGGCCCCGGGGGCCAGGATCAATTTTCTCCACCTGCTCTAGGAGCAGACAGCACTCTGGGCTTCTTCCCACAGCCGAGCAAGTACCACCATGAGGTCTCGACCTGGAGCTGGGCAGGAAAGGCCTGAGCAGAGCCTCCTCAGTCTCAGTGATTGGAGTATGACAAAGCTTTGAATGCGAGCTTTGTGGGTGTTTGGTTTGACTTTTAAAATAGGGTTTCTTATGCCTCAGGCTGGCCTCGAACTTCTGACTCTCCTTTCCCGTCCCAACTGAGTCCAGCCCCAGCCTCTGTCTGAGTTTTTCCCAATTGCAGCAAGTCTTGTAGCCCAGGGTCAATCCACAGTGAGCTGGTCTCAGGCTCAGCTCTCACTACCCCCTCACAGCAGCCTTGGAGGCAGGGATGATTTATGTCCCCATTGGACAGATTAAGAGACTGAAGTCCAAAGAGCAATAATAATAAGTAGATTCCAAGAAGGAGTTTCGTGGTACTGAATTGTCCTGTGGAAGGGAAAAGGGGTAGGTGCATGGTGGACGGAGGTCCTTCCATAGTTCTGACCTGAGAAAGAGAAGGCCCATCCCTCAGGGCCAGAGGCAAGAATTCTGCTCCGCAGTCACTCCAAGGTGGGCTGTGTGACCTTGTCACAGTGGCTTCTCCTCTCTGAGCCTCAGCTGCCTCATTGAGAGCAGGAGACAACTGCACTCTTGACTCCCCTAGAATCCAAGGAGCCTGAGGAGTCATGGCTGGAACACTGTGCCCTCTACCTGGTTCTCACTGCTTTCAACAGGACAAAAGGAAACCACTGGAAAAACTTCCAACCAGATGTCCCGGGGCAGATATTGTGAGCCTGCGATGCAGAGGGCGTAGAGCCAAGGCCCAGCTACAGCCGTGTCATCTCATCTGATTTCTAAGCATCTGTACTGTGTTCTTACCCCACTCCAATCTCACAGGAACCTGAGGGTTCGTGGCTCTCTCCACTGTGCAGATGGGGACCAGAGAGCAAGACACCGTGTGGCCTCCCCGCATCAGCAGGAACAGTCGCCCACTTTGGCTCACTTCCATGATCCCTGTCCTTCTCTGGAGCTCTACCCCCTGACCAGCCCTTACCTCATGACCCTCACCCAAGTACAGCAAAACACACCAGTTTCAGAGTCACACACAGAGTGGTTCCCAGAGAACTCACAGCGAGCCTGGGAAACAAAAGACAAAATAAAAACATGAGACCGTGCACTGAAGCCTAAAACTTGATGAAGAAAATGATACTGCAGACTCAAGAGACAAGGCAGTCATGAGCTGCAAACTCTGTGCCAGATAAGTGTCCATAATATATAAAGAGCTCCGGCAGCTCAACAATGAAGAGATGTTTGATTTCAATAAGCCAAAGGTATGAATAGATATTTCTAAGAAGAATACACGATATGGATGGCCAAAGAACACAGGAAAAGATGTTTGACGTAATTAATCAGCAGAGAAATGCACTTAAAAATCACAGTAAGAGACTCCTAGGGTGGCCAGGATAAAATAATCAGATCATTCAAGAAGTAGAAAAATGACAAACAGCTTTTATAGAAACAGGCTGGCAGCCCCTCAGATAATTACATACAGCACTACCATGTGACCCAAAACTTCCCTGTCAGATACACGTATCAGAAGGAATGAAAACACACACCCACACTCAAGCTTCTAACGGGGTCATCCGTAAAGCCAGGAGGAGGAAGCCATCCACAGAGGAACCCAAACTCGGGACCTCCACACACTGGACTATTACTTGACCCTTAAAGAGAAGGCATTTGGGGTGTGCTACGGAATGGATGAACCCTGGGAACACGATGCCAGATAGAACAAGTCAGACCAGGAAGACCCCCACACTACTGGCTTCCATCATGCAAGATGACCAGGGACACACAGATTCATGGGGACAGAAAGCCAATGGGCAGTTTGGGCAGGAGAGAAAGGGGAAGGGGAGGGGGAGAAAGAGAGGAAGAGGCAGAGGGAGAACTGGGAGTAAGAGAGAGAGAGGGGAAAGGGAGAGAGAGAGAGAGAGAGAGAGAGAGAGAGAGAGAGAAAGTGACCAGTAGGTAGGAGCAGGTGCCTTTGGATGTGACTGTTGAGCTGCTTTGACTGTGACTTGTTCACTTGGGTGTCGTGGTGAAGAGGGGTAGCATCTCTCAGTGGCACCCTGGGGTCCTCCTGTCTCTCCTCTGAAGGACCAGCACACCCAGGTGTATGGTGGGAATCAAACTCGGGCCCTGGCTTCTACAACAAGCACCTCTCTCAGCCTCAAAATGTAATCGTTTTATGGTGTGGGGCGCCGTTCAAAACTGGAGGTGTTTGTCTTGTTTTGTTTTTTGTTTTTTTTTTAGGCAGCCCAGGCTGCAGGGCAACGCAACTTTGAGACAAACCCTTCCCAGCATCAAGCTCCAATTTCTCCCTCTTTAAAACAGACTAAGCCACAGGACCTGTAGCTGAGGCCCAGCACACAGTAGGTGCTCACCCGTGAGAGGTTCCTCCCTGTGCTGAGCAGGAGCTCAAGAGAGCCAGACACACACAGCCTGGGCCGGCTGGGCAGGGAGCCGCTCACAGTCGGGTGACATAATTTAGATGGATGTCTCCGGCCATGCGTCGGGCAGGGAGCGGGCGGCCCGGGAAGAGGCCGTGGGGGAGCCCATTACCGTACACGTGTTAACAGCGCATCCTTTGTACCGACAGCGCGGGCGGGCGAGCGAGCGGGCGGGCTCGGGCCGGGGCCGCTCCCCGCATTGTCTGCGCGGAGGCCAGTGATGGATGAGCCAGCCCGCCTCGCCCGGGTACCGCGGGTCGATGGCGACACCGCGTGGCCATCAGTGGAACTGCAGGCCAAGGGTGAGCGCGCCAAGGGCCGCGGCTCCAAGCCGAGCCGCTTGTTTTCTTTTACCAAACATAAAGTAGGTGCAATCGTATTCAAGTCCCGGCTCCGAGGAATAATAGAGTGGCCCAGCCCCACATGCGCCAGGCTCTGAGCTCCATCCCCAGAGCCCCAAAATTGAAAGTTAAAATATAAGTTGTTGGATCTGAGGTAGCAATGGCTACTCTTGCAGAAGACCCCTATTCTGTTCCCTGCACCCACCCTACGGCTCACAACTGCCTGTAACCCCCCAGTACCAAGGGATCCCACACTTCTTCGGACCTCCATGGGCTCCTGACACACACATGGCGCGCAGACATATACTCAGGCACACATGCAACAAATATTTTTAGTTTTAAAAATATAAAAGTCTTTGCTGGGTGCTGGCACTGTTCTGCAATCCCAGAGCTTAGAAGCCGAGGCATGCCTGCCACAGATGTACAGCAGGACCCTGTCTCAAAAATGGTAAACCAACCAATTAGGTAAGGATGCCAAAAGTGGTCAGAGAATACTTTGTTTTTAGTACAAATGCATCCCCAAATTCAGGGCCAGCTTACCCTCCTAATGAAAACTAACCTCCGTGCATTGGCTTTCCACCAGGCTTTGCTGTGTTTTGTGTGTGAATACCTTGCACTGGGGTGGACTTTGGTGCCCACCCAGTCACCAATCTGCTCCCAAGACCATAGGAAGCCCGATGCTTTGGGTGGTTACAGAGTCCAGGAGGAGCCTAGGGCAGCCAGCCTCGTGAAGGTCCAATGAGTTCCATCTCCTGACTTGTTCTGGGTACAAAACAGCCCTGCCAGGCTCCCACCCCTGCCCCAGCGGCAAAGCAGCCCTGGCAGCCAGGAAGGAGGCACTGGGATCCATACACAGGCAGAGTGGAGTGGTTAGACGGGAGAGGGGAACCCCAGACTTAGCCTCAGTCTCCTCACCTGCCCTAAAGTGGCTCATGACCAATAACGAAGAGCCTTTAGCAGCCAACCAAACCAGAACAACCACGTTGGTCCTTAGAAATTCCCCATCTGTGTGGATCTGGAAACTGACTGGGCTGCTAGAATCCTTGGAGAGAAGGAGCCTTAATGTAAAAATGCCTCCATAAGATTCGCTGTAGACAAGCCTGTAGGGTGTTTCTTAATTAGTGATTGACAGGGAGGGCCCCGCCCATTGTGGGTGGGGGCAGCCCATTGTGGGTGGGGCCATCCCTGGGCTGGTGATCCTGGGTTCTCTAAGAAAGCAAACAGAGAAGCCCTGGGGAGCAAGCCAGTCAGCAGGACCCTTCCATGGCCTTTGCATCAGCTCCTGCCTCCAGGTTCCTGCTCTGCTCAGTTCTTGTCCTGATTTCCTTTGGTGATGGACTGTGATGTGGAAGTGTGAGCTGAATTAACCCTTTCTTTCCCCACCCAGCTGCTTTGGTTGTGGTGTCTCATCATAGCAACGGTGACCCTGAGACACTGACCAGGGTGGTGACTCACTCCAAGCAGTAAGAACCAATCAAATGAGAAACAGGTGCAAGGGGGTGGGAGGACAGCTCTCAGAAGGGCTCAGCCCTGGCTGTCACACCCCAGAATGTGCTTGTCTCCCCTGAATCACCCTACAGATCATTACCCCTACTTCACAGGAAAAAAACTTGAAGTTCAGAGAGGGCAAGTCACCTGCACAAGATCACACAGTGAGTTAGATGTCTAGACTCGAACTCAGCTCTCTAGGTGTTCTTAAAATGCAGGGCAGGGAGGTATCTAGAAAGGACAAGTTCTGGAGAAGGTAAGACACCCACACAGACCAGCCTCTGTCATGCACCTTGAAAGTAGGCGTCCCCTCCAGCAGCCTCTCTCTCCCCATAGCACACACCCCCACCCCCGTACCTCCTTCTCCACTCTCCAGAATAGAGAGGGTTGCCAAGGTAACAACATTACCAAGTCAGCCCCCTTTGTCTGGGACCCTGAGAGGAAATTCATAAGCCCAGCCCCTGCTCACTGACCCCTGGTGACCCCAAGGGAGATGTAGCTGACATCAACCCTCTCTCCGAACCCCTCCCCCACCCGGCTCAGCTCAGCAAAGTGCACCCCAGAGGCAAGTCTTGGTCAGAGGGGGCCACAGCCAAGATAGAGCTCCTTGCACTCTTATTCTGGCCTGATGGCCCAGGTAACACTACCAGCCTAGGTTCCAGATGCCTACCTCAGAGGTAGCAGTGCTTAGGGCTTTGAGGGTGTGTCCTACTGTGTGCTTGAGAATGCCTCCTACTGTGTGCTCATAAAGAGCTCCTTCTGTATGCAAGAGTGTGCAGATGTGTGTGGGGAGGCCAGAGGTCAGACTCAGAGGTCATTTCTCAAAACCTATCCACCTTGGCTTTTGAAAGAAAGCCTGGAGCTTGGCAGAGTAAGCGAAGCTGGCCAGTGAGCCCCTGGCATCTGCCTGTCTTTGCCTCCTTTGCTCTGAGATGGCACATTCACCCACATCTGTCTTTCCATGTGAGTTCTGGGGGCCAAGCTCAGTGTCTCAGGCCTGCTCAGAAAAGCTTAAGTACAGAGCTGTCTCCCTAACCCCTTCTGTGCTAATACACAGTGGAAGTGAATTTGGGGATGCAGCAAGCAAGGCTGTCACTCAAGCCAAACCTAAGAAGCCAATCGAGGTACACAAGAAGGGGGTGCTGTAGGCGTGGAAGTAGGGAGAGGGACTCTGAGACAGAACTGGGCCCAAGGTAGTCGCCACAGTCCTATGCCTAAGCAGCTAGGCCAGCTTTGGAAAGCCCAGCTCCATGGTTAGATATTTTCATCTTTGATGTCTAATGAGGTGGGGTACCACTCATCATCCGATGCCCTTGAACATCGATCAAGGGAACAGCAGGGGGACCACCAGCCCATAGAGAGCACTGGGCTGTCTGCTACCCAGAAAGCTTGGGCTGCCCTCTTTGAAACGTCAAGGCTGCCTGTTACTGCAGCAGATTCCACATCATACTGACCATTGCACCCAGCATAGATGCAGACTCCCAGGATGGAGCTCTCATTGGCAAGAATAAGTCTGAATCCCATGGCTGAGCCAATTGCTGTGGCAGAGGAAGAATGGGGTGATCTGATTGGCACTAGCCTGGTGCAGGGCACATCTTCCTCCAGATGTAGGTGAGGGCACGGCAGAGGGAAAGCATGATATTTCCAGAAAGGAGATAGCTGCCATTAAGGCAGAGCAACAAGCATCCACTCTGGAACCTTGCAGCCTGACATTGACAAGAGCATGAGGGTCATTCTGCAGCCAAGGGCCTCTGAAATCTACCTGGAAGAGTTCGTGGAGGTCCATAGAGTCTCAGAAAGTCCTCTGACTGGGGCACAGGCTTTACACAGGATGATGGAGGGAACCAAGGCAAGTAAAACAGTCAGCAGGCCCCTGGCTCTCTAACCCTGCTTGGAATAAAGGTGAAGGGCTTGAGTAGGTGGCAGGGACAGGCCTAGAGTCCCAGAACCCATGGCTTTTCCCCATTAGTGCTTTCTGAGAGAGAGAGAGAGAGAGAGAGAGAGAGAGAGAGAGAGAGAGAGAGAGAACGTACGTCTGTGCTGGCTAAGTCCCTCAGTTTCTGCATGGCCTGAGCCATGTGTCCAAGAACATTCTGGCATTTCTCTTCTATGAATGTCACAAGAGAGACACAGAGGCACGCCCCCTATGGCAGAGGGCTAAATAACACCCTGATGTGTATATGGCCACCAATGGCTTTGGAACTCAAAACCAAGTGGATGCCCAGGCTAGCCTTAAAATCAAGATCTCCCTGCCTCTGCCTGGGAGTTCTGGGGGGCTGGGGAGCTACCATACACACATACATCCAGCTTGACCTCTCAAGTTTTCATCTGTCAGTCCAGGGTTTATTTTAGAGACCTACAAACATGGGGATGTGACCAGAAATAATGATATGTATCTATAAATTTAGCACCTAAAAAGTTGGGGAGGGGGAGGGCACCTGTGCCTGGGAGTTCAAGGCTAGCCTGGGTAACATAGTGAGATGCTGTCTCAAAAGAAAAAGGGGGAAAGAGAAAAGAGGACTGGGAGGGGATGGAGGGAGGGAGGGAGGGTGAACACCCCCAAGGACAGGCTGAGACCAAGGAAGGCAGTTACTGGCACACAAGAGATCAGTACTCCAGAGGGTGTTAGCTGGAGCCATCCAGGACCCCTCCCTCTTTGCTCAGGGAACAGTTATTACATGCCAAGTGTGTGCCAAACGGCATCTAAGGGTGAATGGCAGCAAATGTCTTTTCCTTTCTCAAAATGCCCTCCAATCAGCTGCTCCCAAGAAGGTCCTGATAGTGAGAGATTCCTATCAAAACTCAGCTTAGATGGGGCCCCTTCACAGCCCCAAAATCTGCAACAAATCCCAACTCAGAAAAGCCACACACCCTGCCCCTGCCAAGTCCCCCTGGGACCCTCATTAACCAGCTCACCATGATCCCTCAATCTCTGCAGCCACACCTCCTTCCTCACACTCCCAGGGTACAGGCTGCTGCCACAGGGCCTTTGCACTGCTCTTCCCTCCTCTCCTCAGCCCCATCTCATGTTCTCACCTACTCTATGTCTCTCCCAGGGACTGACCCCAGGAGGTACTAGGCAAGGCCTCTACCACTGTGCTTGAGCCCTACCCTTACAAAGAAGGGCCTCTGCTCAAAAGTCCCATTCCCTTCATTGGACTTGACATCCCAGAGTTCCATGCCTTCATTTTGCCTCGTAGCATCTAGGATCGTAATTATCTCCCATCCCCACGCCCCACACATGACAACAGAGCCCAGTGAAGCCAAAACTACACAAATGTGCTCACAGTTGACTACCCAGGGCCTTAGACCAATGTGTGCACTTAGCAGCTGAAAAGACATTTATTGAATATGTACATTGATCATCAGAGGCTACATTGACCAAATGGCAAGATGTGCTGGACACTCTGTTTGCTGTTGTGACTTTCTAATTTTCACTTACTTAGGCATGCATGCATGTGTGTGCATGTGTGTGTACACATGTGTGGGGGTACATGTATGTATGTATGTGTGTGTGTGGCCATGTGTGGTGTGTGTGTGTGTGTGCATTATGTGTCCACACCAGTGAAGGGTGTATGTGTGTGCATGTATGTGTACACATGCGTGGGGGTACATGTGTGTGCATGTGTGTATACACATGTATGGGATGTACATGTGTGTGCATGTCTGTGTGCACACCTATGGGGGATGCATGTGTGTGCATGCATGTGTACATATATGTATAGGATGTACATGTGTGTATGTCTGTGTGCACACCTGTAGGGGGTGCATGTGTGTGCATGCATGTGTACACGTGTATAGGATGTACATGTGTATATGTCTGTGTGTACACCTGTGAGGGATGCATGTGTGTGCATGCATGTGTACATGTGTATAGAATGTACACGTGTGTATGTCTGTGTGCACACCTGTGGGGTGTGTGTGTGCATGCATGTGTACACACATGTATAGGATGTACATGTGTGTATGTCTGTGTGTACACCTGTGAGGGATGCATGTGTGTGCATGCATATGTACACATGTATAGGATGCACATGTGTGCATGTCTGTATGCACACCTGTGGGGGGTGCATGTGTGTGCATGCATGTGTACACGTGTATAGGATGCACATGTGTGTATGTCTGTGTGTACACCTGTAAGGGATACATGTGTGTGCATGTATGTGTGCACACATGGCGGGGTGTGCATGTGAGGACCAGAAGTCAATCTTGACATTTGTTCCTCAGGCGCCACATCTTATTTTTTGAGGCAGACTCTCTCCCTGGCCAGTGAGCCCCAGAGATCCTCTTATCTGGTGTTCTCCAGCACTGAGGCTGCACGTGCTCCCCACTATGCCTGGTCTCGGATCAGACTCAGGTCCCTGTGCTTTTACATCAAGGGCTCGGCTGACTTAGTCATTTCTTGAACCTTGGTTCTTTTTGAGACATTTGTTTAGAGACAGGGTCTCACTGAATGAATCCCACTACCATGGGCCATACTGTAGCCCAGACCAGCCCCCAACATGTAACCCAATTAGCTTCAGCCTCTGCACACTAAGGTTACAGGTGTGTATTCTCATACCCAGCACTGACATTATAAAGAACATTTACAATAGAGAAAATGTTAATCAAGTAGCAGAGGACCCAGGCAGCCTGTTCCCAGAGGTCCCTTCCAAGCTCAGCCTGGAGAGTGACAGGGGACACTCTGGAGGCCTCCTGTCCCCCCAATGCAGCCGCAGAAACAAGGACATTTGCCTGTCCAAAGCCCTGGCCTGGCTTGCTGGGGTAGCTCAGACTCCAGCTACCCGCTGCCAGGGCGGGTTCCTTCCCGGGTATGATTTACAGCTCGACTCATTTTCTACTTTTTGGATTCTGCTGCAGGTTTTCTTTCTCCTTGGCCTTTTCCCGGGTCAATGCAGTCCTGATATTTGATTTACTGTTAACAGTATTGACTGCATAGGATTGAGCCAAGAAATGGAAGAAATTGCTTTTTCTTCCTTCCGTCTCTTACTTGACAACTCAGTTTGAGCACCTGGTTGGCCAAGCTCTGTGCAGGCGGAGGCAGGGGAATGGGTCTGGAGGAGGGGTCTCTGTGTTATCCCCCACTGGAAGGTGACCCTTAGAGGGAACTGTGCCCACTCCTCTCCTGAATGAGGCAAAGTTGTGGAAAAGGGAGTCAGGAGTGTGGGGTACAGAGACTAGCTGTGTGGCTTTGGGAAGGCCACTCAACTTCTCTGAACCTTGGATTCCATGTTTCAAGACAGAGGTCATGATACCTTCTCACAAGCGGACAGCAAAATGTTCACACACGAGAAATGCTTTGTTCAACCTCTGTGGTCGTGGGGAGCCTCCATGGCTGCTGCTGTCACCACAGCAGTGTCCCCCTCGCTGTCCCTATTGTCACTGTCTCTGTGTCATCCTTACTCCACCCAAATACAGAAACAAATGTTATCTCTTTCCTTGAAGGGATTTGTGGAACCTAGATGCTGGCTCGAATGTTTATTCTGGATTTGTGACAAAACCTATCCTGGAGATGTGACGTGTGTTGAGTGCAGTCACAATTGTAAGGTTTACTCTTCAAGTGGCCCAGTAGGTGAAGGGCTTGCTGCACAAGAGTAAGAACTGACCTCTGGCTCTAGAGCCCACATGAAGGGTGGGCTGCCATAACCCCAGTAGCAGGGAGGCAGATGATGGACAGCCACACAGGGACAGTTACTGCTTAGTCTAATCAGTGAGACCTGGATCTGAGAGACCTGGGGAGCAACACACAAACTCTGTCCCACGCACAGCACAGTGTCTCTGTGTTCATGCACAGAGAGAGGGAGACAGAGACAGAGACAAAGAGAGAGATAGAGAGAGACAGAGACAG
>JANHMN010000023.1:39526746-39557174 GCA_030674055.1 Rhabdomys pumilio | reverse complement strand
AGACAGAGACAAAGAGAGATAGAGAGAGACAGAGACAGACAGAGACAAAAAGAGAGATAGACAGAGACAGAGACAGAGACAAAGAGAGATAGACAGATATAGTGAGAAAGAGACAGACAGAGACAGAGAAACTTAAGGCATGAAGGGGTCATTTTGCCTTTGAGTTACAGGACACAGTCCACCACAGAGGAAACATGGTTACAGGAGCCAGAAACAGCTAGTTACATTGTATCTACAGTCAAGACACAGGGGACAGGAGGCGGGTCCAGGCTATGAAAACTCAAGACCTAGCCCTAGTAGCCTACTGAGGCTTCACCTCCCAAAGGTTCCACAGCCTTCCCAAACAGTGCTAAGCATTGGGATCACTGGCCAGCCAGGCTAGCCAATGGGTCAAGTCCCAGGTTCAGAGAGACGCTGACTTAACGAGGCCTCCACGAGTGTGCACAGGTGTGTGTATACACACGCACATGCAAATCACACATAGTAATCGATGTAGTGTTTGCCCCTTTGTGGTTTACTGCAATTGGAATAATTCAAGTTTCATCCTCAGGATAGCACTAACTGAAAAATAAATCAAAGTGGCCCAGAGTCTGCTGTTCACCACCCACTGACCACGGGCAGGTACAGTTTGTGCCTCAGGTTTGTATGCAGGAGTCTCTGCTGTAATCGTCTTCAGAGGTGACGGAGTCTGAGGGAGAGCAAGGTGGAGGAAGTTGGGTCACAGGAGCAAAGCCTTGGAAGGGTCAACACCATTCTCGTGGAAGTACTGGTTTACCAGAACACACAGAACACAGTTTGTTGTCCTCATCTGCCTCTCTGCTCTGAGCCTCCCTCTCCCACCTACCCTTTGTCACTCTTGCACATTCGGTGTCAGCTGCTGTGTGGCGATGTAGCCGGAAGTCCTTGGTTGATGCAGCTGGCCCGTCCTGAACTTCCTGCCTGCAGAACTGTGACCTGAACAAGTCTCATTTCTTATGACATTCTGGCCCAAGAATCATGTTACAGCAAAGGTAAGCAGATTCAGAAAGTCGTTTGCATGCTGGCTGAGGCTGGCATAAACTTATCATAGCCAGTTGTTCGCTTACAGGAATTGTCTAGGCTATTTATGAATTAAGTCCAGATAAGTTGATAAAAGTTACTAAAGCCACTCCAAATGAAACATTTCCTGGTTACTTCTGAGCACATTTTACTTTTTTGTTATGCCCTTGGGGCTATCTGCTGTAGGAGGAGCTAAGGTGGGAGGAGTAAGGAGAGGAAGAGGAAGAGGAAGAGGAGGAGCTAGAGAGGGTAGAGATGTAGGAGGATGGAGAGCCCGCAGGTATGGAGAGCAGTTGCGGGTAATAACTTATATTTAGGTTAGCTAATTGGGAAACAACTCCAATTGTATGGGCATATTGTTATTGAGCATTACCAAACATATAAAGCCTTTGATTAATGTTTAAGCATTAGAGTCTCATTTTCCTACTGGGCCTGCATGGATGGCGGGATGGTCTGGACAATGCCCAGCCTTATGGAGACAGCATAGAAGATTGGCAGAGCCATCTCCCATGCTGGCACCTCGTGGGTGGCAGGGCTGATGTCTCTGACCACCCGAGCGGATGGCCCGAGCTGAGCAGCAGTGATACAGCCACCGCCGCTCCTGGCTTCAGGCCTAGGCTAGTCGGGAACATGGCAGCTGATTAAGAAAAGCCAGATTGAAAACAGCCATTTTTTAAATATCTCCCACAACAATCTGCCTTCTAGCACACCTGTACAGTGTGATGGTTGATCTTCAATGTTCAACTGGATGTAAACTCACCTTTAGGGCATGGGTGAGGCACCTCTGTGAGCACAAGGGTTGCTTCCAGAGAGGACTGACTAAGAAGAGAAGCCTACCCTGAGTGTAGGCAGAACCATCCCTCAGGCTGGGTTCCTGGACAGAAGAAAAGGGAAAGGAGAAAACTGCCAGAGCCACGTGCGATCCCCTGCTCGATGCCTTTTGGCTACCATGGTCCGAGCTGCTGGGTTCTGCCACACCCTTCCTGCCATGATGGAGCCCCACATCTGTAACCAGGAGCCAAAACAAATCCCTTCTCAGTTACATCGTTTCGGTCAGTCAGGATTGAACTCACCAAAACAGAGAAATCAGAATCTGATTTTAGCTGTGATTAGCACTCACCTTGTGGTTTGGAGCCTTTAGAAGCGGTTTGTGGGAAGAATTTGAGGAGTTTAGAGAAGTGAGCTTCGGAGTCCTGGGGCTCTGTCAACAGAGCTCGTGGGCCACTCTAGTGTGAGCTCAGAAATGGAGGACACAAATAGAAAAGCAGAAGGTGAGGACTGGGCACATGAGGCTTCAGATAAGAGCAATAACTCACGGCACCTTCTAACAACAACAACAACAAGCTCGGTTTTATCCCACCCTGAGACTTTGTGGAAGAGTTTAAGGAAGGAGATAGTTAATTAAAATTCAAGGCAGTACAACATTCAGGCCGTGGTGTGGCTACTACTGGTTACCACTGGCTACTTTGAGTTACACTGAGGCAGCTGCAGAGTTGAACTTGGGAGACAGTGTATCTCTGACCAGAAGAGGAAACTTCAGACGTTGTAAACAAGGGGCATGTGGTGGTTAATAGGATTTGAAGAATTAAAAAGAAGTGAATGACTTTAGCCTGGAGTCATAGGAGATTTGCCAGGAGGGAGTCAGGAGGGTTGGCCACACTCCAGCCATTGTGGGCTCAAGAGTGTCAAGTTGTTAATGTGGTTCAAAGACTAGGTTGCATCAGGGAGCCATGCTGGCAAACAGCTGCCTGGGGGAGTTTTCCCAGGGCAGGTGTACAGGCCTTGTACACCTACACACCTCAGAGGACACTACGTTCACCATCCGAGTGGTCCTGGCTACTGACACCAGCCCCAGGCATGTGGCAGCAATGCTGATTTTGCAGCTCTCATACTTTTGTGACAGCTCCACCCAGATTTCTAAGGAAGGCTAGGATGGCCAGAAACTCCAGGATGGAAGCATGTCAGTTCTGAGGCATCCACCAAAGAAACTTGCAGGGGAGTCAGCGCAGAAGAGAAGCTATGTGGACTGGAAGCAGCCAGGCCGTGGGGGTGGGATTTCCCAAGCCCATTGACAGTTACATCAGGACATACAGCTGGACCAGAGTTATAGATAGGTTGTTTATCCTCCGGTGCTGTCCTGCTTTCTAAGCTCCGAAGCCCTCCCTTTGGGAATGAGAGTTACTCTGTATCATTGTGTAGCCAGTTGAGATTTTCTTTTTTATTTTACCGGAAGCTTGCAGCAGTGAGTGTCTTGGTTCCCAGTAGGTACTTTGGACCTTGGGCTTTTAAACCACACTGCTGCTCTGATGACCTTTGAGGTTAAACTAAGTGTATGTTATGTCGTGAGGTGCCTTTGGGGAAGGTGGGGTGGCCCAGGAGCAGTAGCACAAATTTGAAAGATTCTGGGAGCAGGAGATGAGGCCTGGCTTGAGGAAGTGGACTGGGGAGATGGGACCTTATTCACAGCTATTTCCTGGCTCACTCAACATAGCAGAAGGAGCCTGACTGCCACCCCACCTGCTATGACAGACTGACCCCCAACCCAAGCATGAGCTGAATCCACTCTCCCCTAAATTCTTCATCAGCTATTTTGGTCATGGATAAAACACAGATAGAGGGACTTTTAAGAGGTGACAATGGTGCTAGTTGGGGGGCTCCGGGAAATTAAGGGTGTGCTGTTAAAGAAGACTGTAGGCTCTGGTTCCTGCCTTCTCTCAGTTCCAGGCTTCGAGAATAGGTCATTTTGTTTTGTTTCGTTTTGTTTTGTTCTGTTTTTTGTTTTGTCAGGCACTTCTGCACCATAGCCCAAAGAGCAAGGGACCAATTAGTTATGGACCAGGCCCTGAGACACTGTGAGCCCGAGAAAACCTTTTTTTCTCATGAGCCTGTCTCTCTCCAGTATTCATTATACTGACAGGAAGCTGAGACAGAGCAAGAACATTCCTGTGGGAACATCGCAGGCATCCTGGAAAGGCCTGATGCAGCTCTGGTGCCGTTATCGCAGGGCGGACTCGGTGCAAACAAGGCAGAAAGACTCCAGCGTGATCCAGGAAGCACAGCCTGCCAGCGACACATTTTGCATAAGAAATCTTCATGGTTGGCGAGATGGCTCAATGCAGGAAAGGACAACCTGAGTTCCAACACCAGAACCCAGGCAGCGGCTAGAGATGGGTGGCACGGCCAGCCAGTCCTAGAGTGAGGTGGGAGGTAGAGACAACTGTCTGGAAGCCTATGGACCAGTTAGCCCAGAGCACACAGTGCAGCAGCAGACATGGCGCCTTCTGCTTGGCACTGCGGAGACCCAAGCACAGAGCTTTTGCCCAGCACAGTGTGGGAACCTTGGGGTTGGGCAGCCTGGGGTTAGGCGGTCTAGCCTACAGTAAGACCAAGAATGCCTTGGGCAGGGCATGGTGTCTAATGCCTTTAATCCCAGCAAAACTCTGTGAGTTCAGGACCAGCCTGATCTACATATCAAGTTTCAGGACAGCCAGGAGAGAGAGAGAGAGAGAGAGAGAGAGAGAGAGAGAGAGAGAGAGAGTCCCTGTCTCAGAACAAAAGCAAAATTAAACAAACCAAAAAGAATGTCTTGGCAGAGCTGGAGAAATGGCTCAGTCGGTAAAGTACTTGCCAAAATACTTTGAGCACCTGAATTCAGTTCGCAGGCCCCACACAAAAATCTCATGTGTGGTGATGCATGTTGAAACCCCATCACTGGGCAGGTGGAGACAGGTGGATCCCAGTGGCTCACTGGACAGTCGAGTTGGCCCAACCGAACCAGCTTGCTCCAGGCCATCGGAAAAACCCCATCTCAAAAGCTGAACAGTGTCCCTTAGAATGACACTTGAGGTTGTTCTCTGACCACATGCATACAAGTAGACACCCACCTGCCACACACACACACACACACACATTCATACATACATACATACACACATACATACATATACACACACATATACACATACATACACATGTACACACACATACATATACGCACATACATACATTCACACACATACACATAGGTACATACATACACACACATACATACACACACATACATACACATACATGCACACATCCATACACACACATGTACACACACACATATACATACATTAATACAAAAAAAGTATCTTGGGATTGACCTGGGTCTCCCAAGATCTATCCCTTTCTCTTCTCTCCCTGCTCGCTGCTGACAGAGCCCGGGTCCTGGCACCCTCTACCCCACGTGTGTGGAGCCCCTCCTACCTCCCACCAGCAGTGCAAAGATTTTCTAGCCTGAGCCCTGAAGGATAAATGTTTTTTTGTTTTTTTTTTTTATCCCCCTTCCAGGGTGCCAGAGTTCAACTCAATTTTCTCAGATTAAATAAAATTTCAAAGTGTCAGTCCCCAGCCAACGACAAGTGTGAAGGTGGTGGATTCTCCTAACCCGATCACCTGCCCAATTACAATTTTTAATCTATATGTAGATAATGGTGAACAAAAACCCCATAGAAATGGCAAGAGTGAGGAGGGCACTGGCTTAGTTTTAATTACTGTCAATCATGCTTAGCAACTGCAGGGACCCTGCAAGGGAGGGGAAGGCCATAAGACCCTGCTCTGCAGGAGCTGAGCGGGGGCCCCAGGCAGCTGCTGCAGCTCCTGCCACCCCCAGAGCCACCCAAGAACAACCAACGCTGTGGGGGGCTTCCCACCAAGAAGGCCCCAGACCCAGGTCACGTCACACATATGGGCTGATGCGATGTGACCGGCCTCGGCCTCGGCCTCCCTCCAGGCTGCTGTCTCTCCCACTTTCCACGCACCCTGTCTAGAACATGCCCACTTCAGTAAACGTCATTCTTATGTCTTGATAGTAAGAGAAACACATGCTCACTGGGGGAGAAAATGTGTAAAGTGGCGAAGGGAGAAACTCAGAAGGAAGGAAAAAAGAATATTCTTAGACCCTCCAGAGACGTGGCTGACATTCTGCAAGATCTCCCCATGACTGTGTGTGTCCATTAGATATACATATATGTGTGTGGTCGTAGGCACACAGTGTATGCATGCATTTACATATAAATAATATGCAAATAAGCACACGCTGTAAACAAACATATTGAACATTAAGCATATAATAAAATATATAATTGTAATTATTTAATAACATTATAAAATAAATATACGCCCATCCTGTATGTATAGACTAGTGAGAATTATGTGACATGAGGCTGTCACATCCTTACTTAGCGTCTGTCATTGGTTTTGGTGCTGAGAATGGAGCTCAGAACCTCCATCTCCAAGATTGAGCACCAGGGTTCTACTAGCTTCTGGCTAAAGTTCTCTGTGAACATCTTCTGGGCTCACAGATGTCACTTACAGGAATCATCTTGGTGGCTGAGCTCCCGGGTACAGTGTGAGCTTCAAGAAGCCCCTCGTTTTGATGTGGCATAGGCTCTGGGTTCCACTTTGTAAATGTTCTCTGTATTGTTTTCCATCTTCTAACTACTGTGTCATGCTGAAGATGGAGTCCAGGCCCAGTTCATGCCTAATGAACTCACCATCACTGGGATGACCCCCAGTCCGGCACTGACCTCCCGACCTCTCAACCTCAAACAGGTGTTTTGAGGATGCTGTCCGTGCCCAGCGCTGTGCTAATCAGTACAAGTGCAAAGATAAAATTCTTAGAGGAACAGGGATCCCAGGCTTCGTAGCCCTGCAAAAACACACCTTTTAGTGAATTGCTTGCCTGCTGAGCACACCAGCTGTTCCCGTGCTACAGATTGTGAGACTGAATGAAGGGTTCTTAATGCTGGTTGCCACAGGTGTTGCTGTGTGTGAGCCTTCACCACTGTTTGGAGTCAGGTCTGATAGAGACCTCCAGGTGTGAGGTATGGGTCCAAAAGATTCATGGGTTTTTGTTTGGTTGGTTGGTTTGATTGGTTGGTTTGTTTTTTTTTTTTTTTAAAGATTCAAGTGTGTATGTACATGTGTTTATGGGGATGTGTACAGGTGTGTACATGGTTGTGTGCATAGGTGTGAATATGCATAGGGTATGTGTTCATGGGAGTGTGTATATTCATGGGTGTGTGTATAGGTGTGTATGTATTCATAGTAGTATGCATAGTATATTCATGGGTGTGTGCATAGATGTGTATTCATGGGTATGTGTATAGGTATGTATTGTGTGTGTATAGTTGTGTATGTGTATTCATGGGAGTGTGTATAGGTGTGTATGTACATGAGTGTGTGTATAGATGCATGGGTGTGTGTACAGATATGTATGTGTGTTCATGGGACTGTGTATGGTGTATGTGTGTGTGTGTGTGTGTGTGTGTGTGTAGGTGTGTATTCCCTATGATGCTCATGTAGAAGTCAGAGGACCACCTCAGGTATCTGTCTTTCTCTTCCACCTCATTTGAGACAGGCTCTTATGTTCACCACTGCATACACAAGGCTAGGTCTTCCCCTCCCATATCAGCATGTGACACTGGACTGCAGGTATGCACTACTGCTCCCAACTTCATGTGAGCTCCAGGGATCTGATGTCAGGGCCTGATGTTGGCTTTACCCACGGAGCCCTCTCCTCAGCCCCCTCTTCTGTCTTTAGGCAAAGTCTCTCATGATCCTGGGGTCCCCTAAGTAAGCCATGTAGACTGGCCCATAAACCTTAGAGATTAACCTCCCTTGTGCAGGCAAGATGATACAAGCACACTCCCTCACCTCTGACCTTTTCCACACCAGTCCTAATGACTGAACTCAGTTCAAGGAAAGATGCTACACAGGGAATCACCTAGAAGCCAATAAAGATGGCTGGGAAATTATGGGGTTACGGGGTGCCCTGTACCCACAGGGATAGGGAAGCAGTGTGTGTCCATGGTGGGTACTATTACTGAGGATATAAGAAAAAATCTTTACTCACCCCAGATAGGGAGCCAACCATAAAGGAAGGAGACCACTAAAGTCTGACTCAGTGAACTGATAAGTTTTGCTGGATTGCTTACAGGAGTGGGGATGAAGAGTTATTTACATAGCAGAAACGATTCAAAGAGTGCTCCACCATCAAAGCTGAAAACCTGGAGCACACTGCACAACTGGCAGGCAGCTCAACAGCTCATGCTTCCTTTCCAGGCAACTCGGCTGGTCTGAGCTTCTCTTAGCAGTCGTTAGATTATATGGTCTCAGGGAGGGAGGGGCTTAGTGAATCTGCTAAGTTTCTGGGACTTCCTGAGGCCTTTGTGTTATTTACTTCCTGGGCTGAAGGAACTCTCCTGCCCCTTGGAAAGTTGCACCTCCCTTCCACTATCCTATGTCTTAGAGAACATCCCTGAGGGATGAAAGTCTCAATTGCTGCTTAATATGGACGAGAAACGGGGTGCTGCATATCCAATAGTTTAAGATGGCTCTGGGATGCGCAATACCCGCGTGTCAGCCTTACCTCAAGGGCACCAAAAACAAGTGTAGAGTTCTCCTGAGTTGTCCAAGCAAGGCAGAGCTCTGATACTCAAACGTCTGGCTCTCTGCCTTTGTAGGAGAGGTTAAGAAGGAAGCGGCCAACCCACTTGGATGGCACCCAATACCCTTTTTCGGGCTTGATGATCACTCTGCCACTGAGCCCCACCCCAGCCCAAAGGAGCTTGTAACCAGGAGCCTGTGACTGCACCAGTCTCGTACCTGTTCTCAATGGCTCCTGGACCCCTGTGTTTTCCAGGCTTGCTAATGAATCTGAGGTGTGCCCAGAACTGAGGATGGCTGGTCAAGGTTATCTCGGTCAGGACACCTCTGGATAGCATCCCGTCCACAAGCTGGGGCTGGAGAACCCGCTCCCATGGGTCTCTCTGTCTGCATCGGCATTCTGGAAGACTCCCTAGGTCTCTGCTTTCAGGATAATGAGGCTAATGGCCAATCAAACCCTAATGAGGATTGATTCGTTTATTAAGCTGCAATTATATGCCAGGTGCTTCCCACTCCTGGAGCCCAGGAGACTCAAGGTTGAGCAGGACACAGCCTGGGAAGGAGGTCTAGCCCAAGGGACAGCTGAGAACAGGGCCTCACAGGAGTTATGGGGATGGATTTGGGGTCCCCCATTCTGGGAATTCTGCAGCTGCTGAGGTACCAGGTTGAGTGGCCTGGAGCTTGGCCAATTTCTGTGAGACTGGAAATTCTCTGATGGAGTCTGCCGAGATCCTCTGCAGAAGTGGGAGAGGGTGGGTAGAGAGTGGAGACCAGAGTCCAGTGGCTCTCAGGGTCCCTCCTCAGACCCTTACAGGCCCTGGGGTACCAGTAAGAAAGGAGGGTTTGGTATGGCTCCAGTGACAGGCACTGTCAGGACAGGACAGATGGTTGAGAGGGGTCACACCCACTATCTTCTGCCAAGAGTCCCTGCAGTATACCCCAGATCTTCTCCAGATGGAAACCACAGTTACTGCTAATCCTGTGACCTTCAGACCCCAGGGAGAGGGAGCAGACCCTAGTCGGTTGACATGTGTGTTTTCTACCTCTGAAATAAAGACCCAGAACTGTCTAGTCATGGCAAGGTCAGGGCTTGGCACCACCCTGAGGTAAGTGTGGCTGGTCAAGAGGGATGTACGGGATGTGACCAGAGGACAGTGAGACACAACAAGACAGGATGGGAGTGGGGGAAGGAAGGGAGCGACCTGCAGTGGAGAGAGCAGAGTGGATGAGAACATACCGAGGAAAGATGGATGGTGGGGGAGGGGCCACAGAGGCAGGAACCCAAGCGGAGCAGAAAGGAATGAGGGGGAGGAGAGACACTCCAGTCTCCTCAGCTTAAAGTCTTCAGAGTGGTTAATTCAACTCACAGATCAGGAGACTGATGGTCTCGATGACACTCACAGGCTATACACCCAACATGCTGTCTATCCCAGCTCACAGATGCACAGAGAGCATCAGGGTCATGCTAGCACCCAGTGTTTTGGCCGGGGAGGGATCAGAACCCATAAACACCAAGGCAGGCAGGAGCCAGTCAGTCAGGTCTATTTAAAGTCTAAACATGGCGTAAGAGGCACTTAAGAAGGCATTCTTCCAACAGCCTTCTTAGCCTCCACTTGATCCTCCACAACCTGCCCTGGACAGAGACTGAATAGCCCACTATGGTGTGCAAACATCTCTCTAACCTCATTCATTCACGCTAACACCATACTGGCTTCTGGGATTCAGCTGTCACTGAGACAGGCACAGACAAGAACTTCTCCTGGATTTCCTGTTGATCCTGTTCCCTTCCGCTGACTCCTGCTGATTTGGCTGAGACATGTCACTGCTGCTGCTATCCAGACACTACTGAACTGGACTGCTTGCATATGTGTGAAGTGTTTGCACGTGGATCGAGCTGCCCTTGCTGACCCATCAACTGAACTGCTGATTTCCTAGCAATGCAAATGGGATTTGTTCCACAGAACCTTTCTAAACCGGTCATCTCCTAGCCCCCTGTGTCCTTTCTTTTCCACTACCTCTGGTGGGTGGTGGGCTAGAAGGGAGGTTAAAGCATTTAAGAACCATCATTAAAAATAGGCTTTGAAAAATTAAAGTTACACCATAATCTAGGACAAGTTTTTCCCTGATTGTCATTTATCAGGTATTGTATCACAGCAACACAGTAGATCAAAAAAAGTCTGCCCCACCCACCCCCCCCAGGCCACATAAAAAGGTATCAGGCCTGAATACATCTGGGACTTTGGGCTATGTGATGGTTGATCTCAACTACCAATTAGATGAAGCCTACAGTCACCTGGAATCAGGTCTGTGGTCACGCCCATGAAGGAAGGATTATCTTGATTAGGTTAACTGAGGTAGGAGGACCTGCTTACTGTGGGTGCCACCATTCCCTAGGCTGTGTAGTGCTGGACTGTATTTAAAGGAACAAAAGCAGCTGAGAACTAGAATTCATCCCTGTCTGCTTCCTGACTTCTGTGGATACAATGTAAGGAGCCACTTCCTAACTGCTATTGGATACAATGTAATAAGCTACCTCACATTCCTGCTGGGCTCCCTTCCCTTCATGACAGGCTGTACCCTCCAGCTGTGACCAGAGTAAATCCTACTTTCCTTCACTTGCTGCTATCTGGGTATTTTGTCACGGCAAGAAGAAGAGTCACTAAGACTGGCTGGCGTGATTATCCTTCATTTGTAGACAGGGGAGAAAGCCAATGTCGAGTACAGAGATGAAGACTACACAGAGCTCAGAGAGAGATGGTTTCTGTTAGCCTTGAAGGTGGAGGAAGTAGCCATGATCTAGAAATCCTGTGGCTGGAGGAGAGAAGGAAACATCAGCTTCAAAAACCCCAGAGGAACCTGGCCCTGGTGGTTCATCACAGCGCCTAAAAGACTCTGAACCCACCTTGCTCAAAGCAGCAAGCTCCAGCCATCAGGGTGGTGATAGGAAACAAGGCATCAACTATCTCTCTTGGACAGTGGGGTGGGATCAGAAGTTCTCAACCTGTGGACTTCCACTCCTTTGGGAGGCGCATATCAAATATTTACATCAGGGCTCATACCATTGCCAAATTAAAATTATGAAGGGGCAACAAAATAATTTTATAATTGGGGGTTACAACATGAGGAACTATATTAAAGGGTCGCAACATTAGGAAGGTTGCAAACCACCTCCCTAGAATGTTCTGGAAACAGAGGATTGCTCACAAAGAATGGCCCTCTCAGGAGTTCTGGTTTGGTCTCCTGGCTTAGGGAAGACACTATATAGATTTCCATTTTCTCTTGGAACATGTCTAGGAGAATTCATAGAGGGCACAAGCTTCTCTATTCCCCTTTTCCTTCCTCAGCCTCCAATTGCAGCAGTAAAGAGAAGAGAAAGAGATGGTGTGTGCATCGGTGGGTTCTCCAGGGGTAGAATATATGAGGTTGCACCGTTACCTCATTTGGCTTACACAGTAGGAGGGTAGGTGGTTCAACAACCGGAGTCTGCAGGTTGGAGATTTAGAGAAGCTATAACTGCTCAACCCGAGAGAAACCCAAGGTTGCCCAAGGGAGACCTGGGATGTAGGTCAGTCTGAAGCCTAGACACCCTCTGGAGACTGGTGTGGTGTGACTACAGCCGGAAGGTTGGAGCAACTGGAGGATGATATCTGCAGGCAGTGAAGGAGGCAAGAGACATGCCCGGGAAGAGAAACTGATGGATTGGCTTCTATCCCATCAGAGCCAAGGCTATTAGAAGGTGCAGCACATATCCAGGTTGGTCTTTCCTGGTCCATCACTGTTCCGCATGACAAAACAATGGAGACACATGGGCCTAGAAGTACAATTCACATGTCCTGGGCAGGTTGCAGTCCTATCAAGTTAACACTCAACCATCCCTAGGAGTCACCATGGCCAGGAAGTCTCTGGCTTGTTAAGGACAGGAGTCACTCACATGACTGTCTCCTCCTTTTTCTGGCTGCCATGATGTCTCTTTTCTGTTTGCATGGTGGCTCTCAGGACACAACCCCGATGTCATGAGCCTGGAGCTATGTACATCATGGCCGGGAGTGTGTCCATACTCTCGGAACAAGGAAAAAAAAAAGGATGAATGATCCAGATTCACCACCTGCATCTTCCCCGTCTGAGCCAGCTAGTCATCCCAGAATTCCCTAGCTCAGGCATTGTGCCCCAAAGTGAAACAGGAAAACAGCCTTGCATGCCCCAAACTGTCAGCCACTTTTCAAAGAAGTTAAGGCTGTCACATTTTTTCCCTTCCCTTCCCAAAATTAAAATGTGCCTCCAGTATAGCTTGTTATCAAAAATAGAAGCATTTTATCCATCTTTATTGCAGAACAGAGATTACACGGAGACATTCAATTTGGAGTCAATTTAAATTTCAATTGTCTGTGAAATCTAAATCAATAGGGTATAGTTCAATGACGCTTTAATAAAACAGGACATAACAGAGAATCATTAGGAATTACATATGATGGGAGCTGGGGCAGAGCCTCTCTAAGGGTGGAGGGGACATTAGAAAATTACCCCCAAGCATTTTTAAGTAAACCCACAGCCTCCTTCCCCCCACGAGACGCCTGAGAACGCTTAATTGTGCCGGGAGGTTGGGTATCCATCTCTGTCAGCCCAGTGATTGGAGGACAATTTACAGTGAGTGACAAAGTCGAGAGCTTACGTGGCCCAGAATGTGCATTTCTGTTTCTCCAGCCCAGTGTTTAATTCTGTTTTTTTCCAGCCTCGGATCTTCCTCTTCATCTCTGGCCTCCACTGACTGGGTCATGCCCCTGTAGGAGTCCCCTCAAAGGGCCCAGTCTGGGATGAGCTACTGAAAGGCAAGGTGGACACACAGGAAACACACACTCTGTGCTGTGCACAGAGACAATCTGGGAGCAAAACCCCAGCCTCACTGCTGTGTGTGTCTCTAGATGCTTCGGCCCCTGAGGTATTCACTTGTGTGCTCCTCTGCAGAGCACTCATGTTAGTACCACAGAACCATCCAGCCAACATGTGTGAGGGGCATCTGCTAGTGAGCCCCAGGGTGCGGGCAAGGGAGAGGTACACAGAGCAGATTCCTTAGGATGAACCAGAAGGGGCACCATAGAGGGCACTGGTTAAGCCTAAGCCTTCTACATCAATGGCTGTATGCCTTCCAAGTGCTGCGACCCTTTAATACAGTTCCTCATGTTGCCTTGCGGTCGCCCCCAAACATAACATCATTTTCCTTGCTACTTCATAACTGTAATTTTGCTACTGTTAAGAAGCGTGATGTATTCTGGTTAGTCAACAAAATGATGGACTGGGTATTAGGACTATCTTGCACCTCACTGGTACAAATAGGCAAAATTATGTTCTTATTGTATTATGAGAGAAAAGTGGTTTTTTTTTTTTTTTTAAGGAAGGGTGATATGTAGGAGGAGCTAAGGGGGAAGAAGTACCAAGAGGAAGAGAAAGAGTAAGGAGAGGAGAAGAAGAAGGAGAGGAGAAGCTAGGTGATGAGAGAGAGGAAGAGTGAGAAAGAGGGGGAGGATGGAGACAGATGTTCACGTGTCTCCACCAGTCAAAGATAGATTATATATCCAGGTTGGGTATTGGGTTACACTTCTGACTGAGCGTTACCAAACTTATAAAGCCTTTGATTAACAGTTAAAAAAAATTGTATAAAAGCAAAAAGGAAAGGGGGGCACGGGATAGGGGTTTTTTAGGGAGGGGGAATGGGGAAAGGGGATGGCATCTGAAATGTAAGTAAAATATCCAATAAAAAGAAAAAAAAGAAGCGTGATGTAAATATCTGACATGCAGGATCTCTGATATGTGACCCCCGTGAAAGGGTCTTTTGACCCGCCTCCTCCTCCAAAGGGGTCGAGACCCACAAATTGAGAACCATTGTTCTATGTGCAAGCAAAGCTAGGAGGATGGGTGGCAGGAGCCACCAGTACTGGACGCAGAAGACAAAGAGAAAAACCACAGCTCAAATGGTATCCTTATTTAAATGTTTTATTTATTTATTTATTTTTAGTGATTGTTTGCATTCATGCTGGTATCATTTTGCTAAAATATATGTTGGGGATAGAAAGGTGGTTCGGTGGTTAGGGGTGCTTACTGCTCCCCCAGAGCACCCGGGTTCAGTCTCCAGTACTCACACCCTTTGAGTGACTTACAACCCCTGGTAATTCTGGCTCCAGAAGATCCATCTGTAGGTGTATATACACATACATGTAAATGAAAATGAATAAATAGATCAATCTCTTTTAAATATGAAATACCATTTGTTATTATTATTGAGACCTGAGGGGATACCCTCACTTCAGTGCTGTACCTGGGACGGTACTGTTGTGTTTTATAAAAAGGAAAAGGAAGCCAGGGATATGCTTGGTGGAAGTGCGGTATGGTGTGGGGGATGGGGGTTGCCTCTGTGGGCCGTGCTGAGACATCCCTTTCTCCTGAGAGACCAGCCACACGATGGTATAGTATAGAATAGAGTTTATTCAGGGCTTGGGGAGGGGAGTTGAGGGAGTAGAGACAGAGAAAGGCAGAGAGAGAAAGAGAGACAGACAGACACAGAGAGATAGACAGCACACAGAGAGGGAGGAGAGAGAGAGAGAGAGAGAGAGAGAGAGAGAGAGAGAGAGAGAGAGAAGGGGCAAGCAGCCCCTTTTATAGTGAATCAGACACACTTGGCTATTGCCAGGTAACTGTAGGGCACCAAGCCTAGAAAGAATGCCAATAGGTTCCTCACTTCCTAATTCCAGCGATGTGGGAAATTGAAGACACCAGCCGGTCACCTTTGACCTCCAGTGGAGTCTACACCTCACAAATACATCAGACAGAAGCAAATAGCAGGCAGAGTAGCTGCGGAGATCATGGTGAGGTGAAGTGTGGAGACAGGGAGCCAGTCACACTCTCTGTGCTCTGTGTGTGATCTAACCTCTGCAGAGGCTGGGGACTGGGTATCTAAGTGTCACACTGGCGACTGGTCAGCAGTAAGAGCCGACCATGCCATGGCTCAAATGAGACTGTGTACTCCTCAGTGACAGATCACATCAGTCCACACTGGTGGGAAATCAAGAACACCCACTGGGTGACATAGGACAGGACGCCCCACAGTCCACTCTGCTCTCTCCTGGATTCCACATGAGGGCCTGTTCCCTTGGCTCATTTTCACCCAAACCTTTCACCAGAGCCTGGCAGAGCTACCTCCTGCAGCCTGATACTAGAGGATGTTCGGGGATCCTTTGCAAATGCCATGGACTCCAGATGGGCTGGGGACCCCAGCAATTCAGTCTCTACATCAACCACCACAGTCCAGGAGGCTGTGTGTGACTGTGACCCTGTGATGTAAAGGAAGGCTTGTTGTCCAATACAGCACTGCTGGGTGCAGGCGGGCCACGTGGGCAGGAATTCAAGTCAGAGACTGAAGCAGAAGCCATGGTAGAATGCTGATAACTGGTTGCTTTCTTATTCATCTTAGGCAGGACCACCCACTTAGGGTTGCTGCCACCACCTCCAGCGGGCTGGACCATCCCACATCGGCGTTACCGTGTGAGACTTGTCTACGGATCTTACAGGAGGTGTTTCCTCAGTTAAGAGTCCCTCTTTTCCACTATATCTGGTTCATGTCAAGTTGGCAAAAAAACAACCAGGACAATGGTTAGTAATAATTGTAATTAATAATATTGAAAATATTATTATATTAAATTTATTAATAATTATTATTAAATTATCAAATATTAAATTAAATATATAATGTTAAAAATAATTGTCGTGATTAATAATAATAATCTCACCATAGGGTTTCTTCATACGTTTGACCATTTATGTTCTCGGATGCTGTGCATTGCCGAGGGCTTGGAGAAAAAGCCAGAACCCAAGATGAGGTAAGGGTCACCTGGAAACGTTTTCTAGAGCAGCTTATGGCTGCATCTTGGAGGACCACCCACACCTAACTCCACCACCCACCCACACCACAGGAGAGGGGCAGGGCAGGTATGAACCATAAGGATCTTGCACCCTGAGCTGGAGGGTATCCTATGGCCACGGTGGAATGGAGGTCCGGAGCAGTGGAACCGAACGCACCTTGGGGACTCCAAACTCACACGGGGAAGAACAGAGGAGCTCAGATTAACCCTGGACGCCCTTAGTTTGAGAGTCAAGTGATAGGGTCCCGTTTGCTGAGGTATGTGAGAGTCTGTGGTGTACAGTACTGCAAAACAGATGGGACGCTGGGTTCGAATACCCAGCGTCCACTCCCTCTGCAGTGGGGCTGCTGGTCCTTGACTCCATCGAGACTGTGAACTCGGCACTAAATGCCTGGGTGGAAGGACTGTTCATCTGCGGTTGCCAGCAGCTTTCTTCCCCCACACCCCCACCCCTGACAACCAAGCTCGTCTCCAGATGATGACAAACGTCCTGGGGGAGGAGGCGGCAACATCGCCCTCCTTTAAAATCATTGCTCCGTGGGGATTTCTGTAAAAGCCACAGCCAACATCCACAAAGACCAGCGCTGACAGTGAGGAGAGAAATCTTACATCCCCATGGCGCCTTCTTGGGAGACAACCGCGCTTGCAGCCCTTAGATCATGGGAGAAATACTGTCTATCTCTTCCCGCTGTCAACATCCCACAGGGGCGGCGGGGTGGGGGAGGGGACGGGGGAAATGGAGAAGGGGGAGAGAAAGAGAGGTGGGGAAAAGAGAAGGAGAGGGAGCGATCCATGCGCATCAGATCTGGAAAGCCTGGAGGAAGTGTAAACCCACTGGCACCAAGTTGGAAGCTGGCAAGAACTGAAGCCAAGCGGCTTTCTTCAGTCACACAGCCCCTTGCTGACCGCGATGGGCTGCCTTGCCCTCTGCCTTACGGTTGGGTTCTGTCCTGGAAGGAAGTCGGAGGGACGATGAGATGCGTTGGAGTATTTACTCCACGCCTGCAAAAGGTCCACTCTTTCTGCCTAACCCTCGGTCAAGGGCAGAATGGAGATGGCGCCCCCTGGTGCTTGGTCCTAGGAACTGCATACTCTGTATGGCTTCCGTCATCCACACACTTTGTAACAATTTTTCCCTTAACAGTTTCAATAAGAAATGTCCTCTGTAGACTCCTGGATTCAACACTTAGTCCGTTGATGGCGGGTGACGTTTGGGAGGCTGTGGAAACTGAGCGGTGAGATCTAGGCGGAGGAAGTAGCTCACTGGAGGTGGATCCTTGGCGTACATTATCCTTGCCCATTGCCTGTCACTCTCTCTGCTTCTTGATTGGCCGTGACGTGTGCACCCGTCCTCAGAGATCATGCCTCTGCCATGAGGCCCGGGTCAAGTGCATAGAGTCAAGTGAACTGAACTCTTTAAAACCAAGATGCAACCTTCTTTTTAACATGTTCTCTGGGTGTTGGGGTGGAGTGGGGTGTCAGAGTGGCAAGAAAGCTAATAAGTACATAACTCCTTTGGTAAACCATTCCCAAGTTATCCCACTTTAGGATCTAAGGTGTATTTCAGTAGAACACATGCTTCACACATGCAAGGCACAGGACCCTCATCACAGCCGTGAGAGCCATCATTCCTGTGTAGACATGCCGTACAGCTGTCACAACACACCCTGACCAAAGACAGACATCACTCACAAAAGCCCTGCAGGTGAAATGATCGGAGGAAGTTACTGTGTTCACCCAGAGTTTAATCAATGCCTACCCTATACCTCACAGAAACTAGGGGCTGGAGGCTAAGGATAACTGGGAAATAGGAACCACAAAGTCCTTGCTGATTGAATTTAGTCTCCTTCCAGGGGCAAGGTGAGACCAGTAGCCTGAGCTCCTTGGTTCCCCACACAGCCTTTGTGAGCCCCTGACGGTGAAGAATGTTGGTGCCTGTGGCCTGCTTCCCTTCCCTCACCCCCATTTTCCAGACAGGAAAGTTAAGGCCAATGAAAAAGAAAAGACACACTCAGGCATCATCCACACTGAGAGCTGAGTGTTTGGAGAATCCTGCCCTCTTCTGGTTACGGATCTAGCCGTTGCAGGTACTATCAAGCCAGACCCTGGGCTGCATCCAACCCACCATTTAGTCTCAGCGTCCTCCAGGGTGGGATCAACAATCGTCACTGAGTTATACACAAGACCAAGAGATACACGTGATCCAGAAATAAAGAACCTAAGTTGGACTAGATCTGAGGTCAGTGGTCAAGTCTCTGGTCCCTCTCCATCTCCCATCTGCCACAGAGAAGAGTCTGGAGGAAAATGCACCATCAGAGAACTTCCTGGATGTGCCAGTCACTGTGACAGAACACCTAGCAGAAGCAACCTGAGAGAAGAAAGATTTGTCTATGTCATGGCTTCAGGGTAAGACTTCAGCCCACTCAATGGGGAAGGGGGCACGGTACAGTTCTTTCCATGGGTGGTGGGAACACACAGTGGTGACATCTTACCTGGTGGAGACCAGGAGGCAAAGGGTGTGGACCGGAGCCAGATGCAGTGATGATCTTCTAAGGTCAATTTAGAGTGACTTCCTTCTGCCAGTCAGGCCCCACCCCTAAAGGTTGCAGGGCCATAAAAATAATACCCCAAGCTGAGGGCTGAGTGTTCAAAGCTCTAGCATATGAGAAACAGTTCAGAATGAAAGTTTTTCATTCTCCCTTGGCCCCCAACAGGTGCATGGCCACAATACAGACAACATTTAGTCCCAGCCCAGGAGTTCCCATGGTTTAAAAATCTCAACGCCATTAAAAAGGCCAAGGTCTCTACTGAGCCTCCAGTCTGTAAACCTTAAATCTCGAAAATAAGAATGCATATCCTTCCCCACCAAAATGAGTTTATTTCCAATGTACACTGGCACAGAACAAACAGCCCCACTCCTAAGGGCAAGAGAGGTGAGCTTTCAAGCAGGCAAGCTTGAAACCTTCAGTTCTACATCCAGGGTATGAGAGACACTGTGTGAGCTCCAGCAGGCCTGGGAAAGCTCTGTCCGCCAGGTCTGACTCCCTGCAATACACACAGGCTTTCTCTTGGACCAGCTCCACTCATCCGGCAGCAAACACTCCACACACCTGGCATTTCCACTATCCTGGGGTTTTCCATAAAAACTGAGGCTTCACAATGACTGATTCACAAGACAGGCCCCTTGCAGCCTCCTGGAAGGGATCCCCACTCTGCTGAATATTTCCCAGCCTTGGGGCTCTTTCCTAGAACCTCAGGGCAAACATTCTTGACCCTGTGACCTCCTCCTCCCCCACTCAATGTGCCTTCTAGACAACACCAAGATCCAGCTTCAGAAGTAGCAAGGTCCCTTTCACAATGGATACAGTTGCCTTTGAATGCCTAGAGGCTGGAAATCACTCCCCTGCATGGTCCTTTTGGAGGAGAAAACCTCTCCAGTTCTATGACCTCAGTTCTACTCTCACTTTCAAAGGGAAGTCTTTCAAACTTAGTTGGTATTTGCTACTGAGGTCCTGCTGTCCCAGTATATTGTGCCTCTGTAATTCCTTTAACAATGACAGCCACTGCGTTGGGAGCCTCCTTGTTTGTAGACTTCGCTCTAGCTCACACTGGTTTCCTCATCACACACGGTGTTTTCAACACCCTCTACTCTTTGCTCCCGTCCCCAGCATAAATCTTACTAAAGCAATGATTAGTGACCACACCACAACCAGAATGTCTGCTGTTGTGAACTTTTATCTACCAGAAACTCTGGTCCTCGGCTTCTTAGCTCGGCTTTATTGAAATCATTCAGGACACGGGTAGAAATAAATGCAGCCAGGCTTTTCCAGACTGTAGCATGAGTGGCCTCTGGCTCTTCCTGACAGAGTCCTTGTTTCCACATGAAGTCTCATGAGCGTAACCTTTACCACCCACACTTCTCCCAGCATTCCCGTGCGCTTCTGGACTCAAGCAGAATACCCTGTCACTCTCCTGGTGGTGTTGACTTCTTAAATCCATGTCTCTAAACTCTTCACATTCCTCCTCCAAACCTGTCCTAAAGGCCAAGGACCAGGTCAGCTTTATCTCAGGAATGGGAGAGCTTTTGGTTCACGGTTTCACCATTTCAATGGAATCCTTCCCCCTCAACCCCCCATCCATCATGACGGGATGCTGACTTCATAGTGGCAGATGTTTATGGCAGAGGCTTCTCACCTGCTGGCCAACCAGGGAGCAAAAGAACCAGAAGGAGATGCAACCTTCACAGGCTGTCCCTGGTTAGCCCTGTGTCAAACAGGTCCCAGCTTCCAAAGGTTTCTCATGCTTCCAAAACAGCGCCACCTGCTGAGAACAAAGGAAATGAGCACATAAGGAACAGTTCGCACTAACACTGGAGCTGGGGTGGGGGGCCTTTCATCTTGCGGCCATTCCTGGAGGAAAGCAGGAATGGGTGGGTGCTGGGCCTTCTGAGTTCCCAGATACTGACTCTGATTCAGAACTGTCTCAGCTGAGTGAGGTTGGTGCTGGAGGCAGGATCAGGCTCATCCTTGTGGTGGACTCTGGAATGGCATGCACCCAAGCTTCAGATAACTCCTTCAGCATCTCTGGGTCCTGCAGAAGCCCTGGAATGTTACTCTCAGTGTCAGACACACACCCCTCAGAGGAACACAGAGTATGGGCCTAAATCACCTGGCGCAGGAGCCACCTGGACTAGCAACAAAAGACATATCTACATAGTCAAGAAGAAATAGATACAGAAAATAGCTCCCTTTGCTCACCCCATCTGACCGTGGGCAGGGCACTCAGGGGGCAGGTGTTCCTCTCTCAAGGTGAACAGGCCAGAAGGGGTGAGTAGGAGGTCTGTTGCAAATATTGTCACCCCAAAGAGACTAAACAATGTCTACTGCTTTCTTCAAAAGTCCCAGTGACAAACCAGTTCACCCCGGGGAACTGTTAAGACTACTTAAAGAGTGTGTGGGTGACCCAAAAGCTGTGCTCAGAAAGGTCGGCACCCAACATGGATGAAAATCCCTCATGGTTGTGTAGATGGAGCCTTTACACTCCAGCCCCTCCCAAGACCTCGAGTCCACATATAGTTACAGCAGAAGTATACACAAAAGGCTGGGATGGGGGCTACATACTCAGTTGGGGCTCCCATGACCTTCCTGTCCCCAACATCAAACTTTGACCAGCCCAACTCTGATGTTCTTTTGCAAACAGCCCAGCCGGTCTTAAGCAATGATGGTTATCCTGCTAGAGGACTGAAGGTGCCACCCAGCAGACCCCGTGGACTGTGGCTGTGGCCAGCTTCTGCTGGTTTCCATGTTGACTCACTGGCTCCAAGTGATTGTCAATGGGTTAAACTGGATCTCAAAGAAGAGAGTCCTGATCTCCCCACCCCCATGCTGCCCAATCCATCCGCAGCAGTCCCCTGACTCTTGTCCCATCCCTGTGTGTGGAGCCAGGCAGTCCAAGACCTCAAGAAACATCTCTTGTCTGTGAATAATCAACCTTCCTGGGCCTCCCGGGCAGTCCGAGGATTTACCTCATCATCTTGTGATCCTTAAAGACACAGGGTGCAATATCTGTTTCAGCCAGATTGTTCTTCCTGACACAGAGCTACCTGTGAATGTCCACTTTGCTTCAAGCCGCCTGTGCCCCAATCCTGCCAGTGTCAGAATCCAAACGTGGTCGCTGACACTCGGTTGTCTGATCTTCAGCTAGGGCATCATCAAAACCAGGTTTGTGGAAGATTTCCAAACACAAACAGACTTAGGGAGAATCACAAAGGTGTCAGAAGTGAATTGATGATCTCTGTCTGGACAGGGGCAGAACAGAGAAAGCTGCACAAAGAAGGTCTTTGGTGTGACTGTGAGCCAGAGTGGGACAGGGGATGACAAGCAAATGTTAAGTGGTCATTCTAAGGGATCCTTAAATAGAAACACATGCACAAGGTTATGTACCAGTCAGTTCTAAACCACACCCCACTGGGAACACAGCCTCCCTCCCACTCCTTCAGGATCAGCTGCAACTCTATAGATTGTACAAGGGGAAACTGGTCTCACATGCATTTGGGAACTGTAAGGAGACTACATGACCATCCAGAGAACCAATTAGCCATCACTTAGGGTTTTTTGGTTTTTTTTTGTTTTGTTTTGTTTTGTTTTTTTGACAGGGTTTCTCTGTATAGCCCTAGCTGTCCTGGAACTCACTCTGTGGACCAGGCTGGCCTTGAACTCAGAAATCTGCCTGCCTCTGCCTCCCAAGTGCTGGGATTAAAGGCATGCGCCACCACTGCCTGGCCTTAACCATCATTTAGACCATACATACTAGACTAGAGCTCCATGAGTTCAAAGCCCGAGTCTTCTCCCTAGCTGTGCAACTGTAGCAGGTTGCCCCTCTCTGAGTCACAGTTTCTCATTATGTAACAGACAATCAGCGATTCTTCGGTGCACAGGGGGTAGGACAGTTGAATGTAGCAAGGTTTGTCATGTATCCAGAACACCCGAGGTTTATGTTTTGTGTTTGTTAAATAAGTAAGTGAATGAGAGAGAGACAGACACACAGACACATAGACACACAGAGACAGAGACAGAGAGACAGAGACAGAGAGAGATGAGGTAACTGAGTCAGACTTACATCTTGTCCTGACCTTTTAAGTGACAGAGGTGGGGAGGACTCTCAGGGAGCACAGGTAGGCATCACCCTGATACAGGGACCCCATGGCTCACAATGATGATGTCAAACATGGAGCTAAGCTGAGTCCCAGATGACCAGGAGACCCACCAGGCCTCACAGGTTGGAGCCAGAGCCCCCACCCACATCCCAGCATCCTCCACCAAGCTGAGAGCAGGGAACTTAAAAGATGGCTGGAACGGCTGCTGGTTAAGAATTACTAGGCAGCTCGGGCTTGTGACTGAGGCACAAGAAATACCACCACAGCAGGGCAGAAAGCTAATGAGAAACCCAACGGGCCCTGCAGAAGCTTAACAAGAAATACGGCCAGGCTCCCTGGAGGAAGAGTTGCTGGGAACTGCCATCTCTCCCCAGTGGGGATCGATCTGGCTGGAAAGTGAGGTACACAGAAAGCAGACACCTGGAAGATCTACAGCAGAGGGGCGCAGGGCTGGGGAAGAGGGGTACGAACGTCCTGTAAATCAAGGAGCAAGTGTGTGAGAGCCGGTAGATAAGAGGATTTGTGTTTGTGGTGAGAGACCGGCTGGGAGACTGGGCTGAGGCAGAGAATGGTAAACACTTGGGGAGGAGGGAGAGGTGCCCCCAAAGGATCGGCATCAGGAAACAGGAAATACCACCAACATGCCAGGCCCTCCTGGTCTGTTTGGGTGTGCCCCTACCCCAATCCTTCCCTTTGAGCCCTGAAGGCTCTCGGTCTTTCTAGACACCCTGAGCACTGAGATAAGGAATCCCCATTCCTGACCCCTCTCCCTCAGAAGACCTCAAAGCCCCCACAGGGACAGCAGAGAACTCCCCTGCCCCATCTCACTCCTAGAACTTTGTACCTGGCAAGTACTATGGCTTCCCAACTGACTCCAGCCACCCTGGGACAAAGTCACCTTGGTGTTCTTGTCCTACAGTTGGGGAAACTGATGCTGCAGGAGGTTGAGGTGTCGCCTCTGTGTCACAGGCCAGGGATGGAATGCAAGGCTGGGCCACCTGGCTCCACCCTGTTCCTATCCTTGGCCTCAGATTAGCTCACTGGCCTTCTGAGTTCTGATGACTGACAGGAGGCTATGCCTGGAGCACAGCTTCTTGAGCCCCTCTCTGTCTGTCAGGGTTTCACACACTGGTGGTGTCTCCTTTGAGACAAAGCTAAGATCTGAAGCAGTCAGCTCTTGGCATCCTCAAATCGCGATGTGAACTCAAATCTTGGAAAGTGGATGACCTTGCCCACCAGGGTCCCTCTCTGCAGAGGACAGTTGCATGGCATGAGCAGGCAGATGGACTTCGCCTCAGATTCTGGTTGTTTTAATGTCCCCGACCCCCATTGTCTATGACAGACTTTCCTTGACTCCCAGTTCTGGAGGCTGGAAACTCCATGATCAAGAGTCCACACATAGGGCACTATGGCAGAAAGGTTTCCATCAGGAAGAGAACAGGAAAAACTACAGCGTCAGCCCATTGACTGGGCTGAAGCCCTTGGAAGCGGCTGTCCCCCAAGAGCCTTCTTTCCCCAAAGTACTATCACCCTGGAATACATGAGCCTGAGGGCCTGTTCAAACTACTGCAGAAACTCATTAGGACCTCTTAGGACCTTGCAAAGCCTCAAACCTGTTTCCACTCAGGAAAATGGGATATGTCTGGGAGTCTGAGGTGGGAGGATTTTGAGTTCTGGACCAACCTGAGCTTCATAAGGAGACCCTGCTTCAACAATAATGAAAAGAAAAATGATTGCCCCCCCTTCGCCGCTTCACAGAACTCTAAGAGAGCAATCCATCTCCCCTCACCCGCCATCCCATTCCATTTCTCCTCCCCTCCACTCCTACCGCTTCCAACTCCTCCCAACTCTGACCTTGCTCACAGGCAGCCTAAACTTTAACAGGACCACAGCAGTGTTGGAGCAACTAAGCAAAGAGAAGGAAGGGTCTGGTAGAAGGGACTTCTGTTGTCCTGATTTATCTATCCCTCAACCTGGGAAGCGGGAGTTTCAGCCTGTGCCTGTCCCCACTTGGCCGTCCCCTGGTGCTGAATTCACTGGTAGTGGAAACACGAGGCAGGCGGTCACGCGGGCCACAGTCACAAAGTGGGAAGATGAAGATGGTGCTCGGCTCACTCTCCTGTTTACTCAAGAACCCCAGTCCACTGCACTGCCCACATCCGGGTGGGTCTTCCTTCTTCAATTAGCCTCATCTTGAAAGGACCCCACAGATAGATCTGAAGTCAGTTTCCATGGTGACTTAAATCCCATCATGTTGACAATCAAGATCAACCACCAGAAAGTCAAGAGAGAAATTCAAAACCTGATCAGGTAAGGGGGTAACCTTCACCTCCACCCACAAAGCCTGCCTCCTCACTCCCTTCAGAGCCAGTGACAGCTAAAGTCTGGTGAGGGCTGCCCAGCTTCACGTGACCTTCCAACCATCAGCACAGACTCAGGGTGGCTTGTTCCACTCAGGTGACAAGATTGCCCTGATTGCTTCTTCTTCAATGTCTCAGCATTTGCTGTTCTGACTGTTCCCTGGGAGTCCTACCCTAAGTGATTCTTATATGGTTAGACTCTCAGAAGGAGATCACTCAAGACAGGCTCATGGCGTGTGTGGATGGTGTCTGATTCTCAGCAAAACTGAACAAAAACAGAGCCAACCGGGACCCCAGACCTTCCAACCTTTTCCCTCAGAAAGTCACCTGATCCTTTTCAAAACATTTCTGTAGCTGAGGCTTCACTAAGAAAGGACACAAAACTGGGAATCCTAGATGCTGAGGGACCTGAGCTCATACGACAGTGGCTTGGTCAAGTTGTAGGTGGAGACAAAGAAAGGGAGAGCTGGAAATGATGTGTGTGCAGGTGTATGTGTATGAATGTGCCTGTGTGTATGTCTGCATACATGTATGTGTGCATGTGTGAACACATGTATATGTGCATGTGAGTGTGTATGTGTACACACATGCATGCGAGTGTGCCTGTGTGTATGTGTATGCACACATGCATGTGTGCCTGTGTGTATATGTATGCACACATGTATGTATGCATGTGAGTGTGCCTGTGTGTATGTATGCACACATGTATGTGTGCATGTTTGTATATGTGTGTACACATGTGTGTATGCATGTGAGTATGTATGTATACATGCATGCATGTATGCATGTGAGTGTGCCTGTGTGTGTACACATGTATATGTGTATATGAGTGTGTGTGTACACATGTATGTGTGCATGTGAGTGTGCCTGTGTGTATCTTTGTGTATATGTGTGTGCATACAGTGTATCTCTGCAAGTGTGTGTGAAATGCATATACATACACCTGTGTGTGCACGTGTGTGTACATGGAAATGTGCATACAAGTGTGCTTGAGTGTGTGCAAATCCTCAAAATCTGAGACCAGTTGTTAAAAGCTCAACAGTACAAGCTGGAGGAACAGCAGTGCACAAGCCCTGAGACAGGAGTGGGCAAGCTTAGTGCTTCAGAGCCTGGTTGGATGTAGAAGGGTAGAGCAGGCATGGAGGAGGCTGATAGGCCTTTGCTGCTTTGGGGTGTGTGTGTGTGTGTGTGTGTGTGTGTCACTCACAGGCACCTGTGACAAGCTTCTAGCTGGGCATCAGCTTTCCACACACAGACTAACAACACCCCGCCTTGCTAGGAGATCAGCATCACATTGGCGTCCGCTGGTGACAGCTTTGCATTCTACAGTTTGCCCGTTTGCGAGCATAAGGCTTTTCGCCCATCAGCACAGATGGATTTGCTTTCAGACTTCCATGAAATCTCTAGCTCTACCCCCAAGTAATCTAATTCTCACGGTCTAACAGAAGTGGAAAGAAAAGAGTCTTCCAGGCTAACGCAAAACAAAACGTTACCAGCTTAGGCCAGAGAGACTTCAAAATGGCATTTGGAGTTCTTGGCGGGAGTCTGTGGGTCGGCGGCTGTCTGCGGCCCATGTGGGCTGGGAGCTGACGGTGGGCAATGTGCTTAGAGCTGGCTCTTTGAAATGGAGGCTCCGTGGAACTTTCAGAATCTGCCTGTCACAAGCAGCTGTAACACTAAGAACAGCCCTCCTCCGAGGGTCTATGTCTCCTGTCCTTCAAATTCAACTCTGTCAGACACACACCCAAATGGGTAAACGGAAGACTGGAATGCCAAGTGCTGGTCCTGAGGTATCAGTATCAGCAGATACTGAGGGAACTGAACCACCTCTGTTGGTGGACAGGGAAAGAAAATGGTTAACCACTTTGAAATCCAAGTAGCATTTTCTTAACACATGAAGCATGTCCTTGCCAAGGGGCCCAGCGATCACGTTCCAAGGAATTTACTAACAGAAAATGAACACACACAACCTCAAGAAGCCTTGTGTGGAGATGGCTCACTTGATAAAGCACTTGCCCTGGAAACATGAGAACTGAGTGCCACAGGCATGGTGGTATATATGCAGAGACAGGAGGATAGCCAGTCTGTCTTAGTTAGGGTTTTATTGCTGTGAACAGACACCATGGCCAGGGCAAGTCTTATAAGGACAACATTTAACTGGGGCTGGCTTACAAGTTCTGAGGTTGGTTCAGTCCATTATCATCAAGGTGGGAACATGGCAGCATCCAGGCAGACATGGTGCAGGAGAAGCTGAGAGTTCTACATCTCCATCTGAAGGCTGCTAGCAGAAGACTGGCTTCTAGGCAGCTAGGATGAGGGTCTTAAAGCCCACACCCACAGGGACACACCTACTCCAACAAAGCCACACCTCTTCCAACAATGCCACACCTACTCTAATAAGGCCACACCCACTCCAACAAGGCCATACCTTCTAATAGTGCCACTCCCTGGACCAAGCAAACACAGAGCATCATATTCCAGTCCCCATAGACTTGTTCAAATCCTTGAGTCTATGGAGCCTATACCTAGTTATAGCATAATGCAAAATAGATTTAGTCCAACTTCCAAAGTCCTCATAGTCTATAGCAGTCTCAACAATGTTAAAAGTTCAAAAGTCTGAAGTTCAAAGTCTCTTCTAATATTCATCCAGTCACTGAACTGTAATCCCCAAAGAAAGACAGGAAACCAGCTGGGCAAACTCCAAACTCTGCATCTCCATGTCTGATGTCAAAGTTTGTTGACTGCAACAATCTTCTTTCTCCTGGGCTGGTTTCACTCCCTGTTAGCAGCTTTCCTCAGCAGATAGCCTATGGCTCTGGCATCTTGAACATCTTGGGGTCTCCAGGGCAACTTCAGTGTTACAATGTTACAATGTCTAGGATCCACATAAGATCTTCCGGGCTCCTCTAAAGGGCTTGGGTCACTTCTCCAGCTCTGCCCTCTGTAGCACTCTAAGCTCAAATTGATCCACTCCACTGCTGCTGCTGTTCTTGGTGATCACCCCGTGGTACTGGCATCTCCAGTACACTGGGGTTTTCTGCTGCAATGAGGCTTCACCAATAACCTCTCATAGGCTCTCTTCACGCTTCCAAGCCTCAAATTCTTTGCATGTCCCTTTTAGTCCTGGGCCATCAACTGCAACTGAGGCTGCACCTTCACCAATGGCCTTCCATGGCCTCTCACAGTGCCGAGCCTCAGCTGTTCTTCATGACCCCTTCATACCTTCAAAACCAGTACCACCTGGGTGACTCTCAGACATCACCAAGTATGGCTGCAGCCCAAGGTGCAACCTTGGCTATCTCTGGAACACAGCTTCTTTGAGCTTTCAGAAAACACTTTACAGAAGATTTCACCTCAGTAATGCTGGTCTCTTCTTAATCACCACTAATTTCTTAGCTCCAGCTAACTAAGCATCAATCATCCCAGTAGTCTCCTTCTCCTCTTGATTCTAAAGCCACGTGGCCAAAGCTGCCGAACTCTGCTGCTTACAGGAGCTAGAACACGGCCCCCTTGTTCGATTACATTATCGCTAGTTTACTGTTTTCAATGAATGCATTCAGTGCCTAAGCTTAATCGTCCTGGAACTTGCTTTATAGACTGACTTTGAACTCAGAGATCTGCATGTCTGTCTCCTAAGCGCTGGGATTAAAGGTGTCTTCAAATGTACAGATGACTTCTGCTTAGCTGTCTTCACCTTTCTGGTGTAGAACACACATCTCACAGCCAGTAGCCAGAGGAATGGACGTGGGTTGTTTACACATATGAGAGTGTAGACACTATCCGCAGCCTTTGCTGCTAGTGGAAGTCAGGGCTATTCAAGGCAGGGCTTGAATGAGAAACCATGGCCTACACTGCTCACTAGCTCCATCAAAGCCTCATGCTTAGCTGGTTTTCTTAAACAGCCCAGGGCCCCTGACCAAGGAATGGTGCCACCCAGAGTGGGCATCATTGAACAATCAAGACAATGTTGACAAAGCTAACCAGAATAGCTATTCTAACAAGACCACACTTTCTCCAACACAGCCACACCTCCTTCAACAAGGCCACACCTCCTCCAGCAAGGCCACACCTCCTCCAAGACCACACCCATTCCAACAAGGCCACACCTATTCCAACGAGGCCACACCTACTCCAACGAGGCCACACCTACTCCAACAAGGCCTGAAATATTCCAGTCTTCCTATTTATTTATGTATTTGACATGTAGTCATGTTTAGCCTGGCATAAACTACATATATCGGGATTTTAAAAATACTTTTTATTTATATGCCAACCTCAAGTCACATAAAGGCTGCACAGATCTTGCTGAGTTCCTGGTGACCCTTCACCACCCCAGCATGAGCATTCAGGTTCTGTGAGACTAAGAGGGACCAGCCCCATGTTGGTGACAGATCTGCAGCTGGGATTCTTTCTTTCCAGTCACCAGTTTCCTTTCTCACCTGCCCTCCCCATCTGGGCACCTTCCTAGTTTCTACAGTCCTGACCCTTTGAAGGGTCCCTGTGTGGTTAGGTTTAATTTAACAGATCCTGAGTATCTCTTACCAACTCTTCCTGTGAGAACAGCTGGGATAAGGAAGCAGGGTGAGTGTTTCACTGATGTCACTCCGACAATGAGGCTGCGCACACAGATCTTCACCACGCTGGTAGCCTCTTACGCCCCCATCTGGTTACCCGCAGGATTGCATTGCTGTGGGCCCCAGCTTGATGGTTCCTCAGAAAGAAGTGAACCGCCCACAGAAGCCTACTCAGGAGCTCTGGGAAGGAATGATCCTCAGAAGCCTGAATCCAACTTGTCATCCTGTGCTGTGGAGCCAGCCCAACCATGTCTGTCAAACAGCTGTGACCTTGAACTCACGGACAAGAGTCTGGTACCCCTGTGGTTTTTTGCACAAGCTAAGCACTGCCTCTTTGCTCGGGATGCACTGACTACCACAGAGCACCCAGACTGGGCCACATCTGCCCAGAAGCATGGAGGAGCAGGAAGACAGAGAGAGAGAGAGAGAGAGAGAGAGAGAGAGAGAGAGAGAGAGA
>JANHMN010000023.1:39485563-39500288 GCA_030674055.1 Rhabdomys pumilio | reverse complement strand
CTCTCTCTCTCTCTCTCTCTCTCTCTCTCTCTCTCTCTCTCTCTCTCCCTCCCTCTCTCTCGTGTGTGTGTGTGTGTGTGTGTGTGTGTGTGTGTGTGTGTGTCTCAAAAATTAAAAATAAAAACTAAGATGAGGGGCTGGAGAGATGGCTCAGCGGTTAAGAGCACTGACTGCTCTTCCAAAGGTCTTGAGTTCAATTCCCAGCAACCACATGGTGGCCCACAACCATCTGTAATGGAATCCTATGCCCTCTTCCGGTATGTCTGAAGACAGCTACAGTGTACTCATATACATAAAATAAATAAACTAAGATGAGTAGCGAGTGTGGCCAAGTTTATACAAAATGTCCATAGAAGGACAACAAGGATACAAAGTAGTTTATCAGTGGGCTCCCTGTAGAAAAGGAATGGATTCCATGGTTTGGGCAATCTCATAGGGGCAATGGACATGTGGCAGTGTCATTAAACACAACTGCAAGGCATGGCGACCATGGTCAAAATGTCCGGGCTGTCCTCTTGAAACAAGTGCAGCACTGTGCTTAAGCCACACAAGAAAGGGCTGAATTACTGAGAAAGGGCAGGACCCAGGGGCACACGCCTGACCTACAGTGAGGTCACAGCCACTAGCCCTCTGAAGGCTGAGCTTAGAAGGGGACACATAGGCAAGAGACATACAGATGTTTCTTTTGTTTTGGGTCTTTTTTTTTTAAAAGCTTTTTAAAATGTTTATGAGTCTGAGTGTTTTGCCTGCACATATGTTTGTGTACCATGTGTGTGCAGTGTATCTAAGAAGGTCAGAAGTGGAGGTAGAGGGGTGATGAGATCTCCTAAAACTGGAGTTACAGTTACAAGCCACCACCTGGGTGTTACAAATCAAACCTAGGGCTTCTGTAAAAGCAGACAATGCTCTGAATCACTGAGCCATCCCTCCAGCCACTGCTTTTTGACTTCTGTTTGTCTACTGCTTGCTCGTTTTGACAGAGTCTCAAATAGCCTGGGCTGGGTTTGAACTCACAATGTAACCAGGGTTAACTTTGAACTTCTTGAATTGCAGGCTTATATTACCACATCTGGCTCCTGGTGTGCTGGAGCTCCAACCCAGGACATTCTGAATGCTAGGTAAACACTCTGCCTGCCCCAAACACATTATTTTGTACACTAATTTTTAAAAACAAGCTAATTACACATCTGCCAGGTTGTTTTCTACAAAAGGTATTTATTATGCATGAAGAAAGGACCAGCACTGAGAATCTCATGGTCAGAGGTTGTGTGGACTATGGACCTGGCTCATGGCTCTGCCCCCACCAAAAGCCAAGACCAGGATTCCCTTATGGAAACTTAGACAAAAGACTAGCACCCATGAGAAAGAGGTCTCTCCTACCTTGAGGTTCAGGAGGTTCAGTCCCCGTGTTGAAACAGAGCCAACTCGGTAAAGCCGCTGACCTCCACCGCCCGAATCCTTGCTTGGCCCCCAGGTACCACTGAGACAGGTCAGCCATGTCCAAGTGATGAAAACAGATGGGCCTCCAGCTATCACAGAAAGTAAAACAGGAATGAGAGGTAGGTATCCAAGGTGTTGGCATCACCACAACAGAGCTCTTCAGAGAGTGATGAGAAGGGCTCAGGCACAGAACCCAGAGAAACCCACCATGACTTTGCACCTTGGATCCTTGGATTTGTCTTTCTTTTTTTTTTTTTCTTTCTTTTTCTTTTTTTTTTTTTTTTTTTTTTTTTTTTTTTTTTTTTTTTGAGACAGGGTCCTACCATGTACCCCAAGCTGGCCTCGAACTCAGACTCCCCTCAAACTTAAGGTCTTCCTTTCTCAAGGTCTCCCAAGTGCTGAGCTGAGCCTCAATCCCCTGTCCACCAAATAAGTGTGACATCATCGTCACTATGAGTGAGGTGAAAGGAAAGGCCACCAACCCTCACACCATCATTTTGGTGGTATAGCAGTTGGATATACAGCACACTCATGCTGCACAAGAAGTGTACACAGTTTCTGTAACAGTGAAGAGCCACCAGGGAGATGGCCACGGGCTGCACCTGAGGTCCCTGGTGTTGCTCTTTCTGCCTGACCCGGGGGATAAAATCTCTGCTCACATCACAGAGGCAGATGAGAACTGCTGACACAAATTGCTTTGGAGGCTCTGGTGCTCAGAGCTCCAGAAGCCCCAGGGAATGCAAATGGCACCTTCCAGAGATCTGCAGGCAGCTTGGCCACTTAGGCAGGGGACAGAGCACTAAAGGGAACACATGGGGCCAGAGGGGTAGAAAGAAAAAACGAAAGGCAGTAGAAGGGAACCCAGCTAAGACCAACTGGGTTCTGGTCCCCATTCTGCACAGGACACTGGGGCTCTGGATACAGATGGGGAGTGAGACCCACAGACACTAGGGACAACCACATGTTTAATGTGCATCCGTGTCAGCTTACTGCAGCTGAGTTCATGGTCCCAAGGTGACTCATTAAGTCCCCTTTTATGAGACAGGTGGCACTGTGTCACTCACAGGCATGTTAGATCCAGGTTTGAAACCTGACTCCAGTCTAAATTGCTGGATGGTCACGTGACCTTTATCCCTATTTTCTCACCCCACTGATACCTAAGTACAAGGTTTTTTTTTTTCTTTCCTTTTTCTTTCTTTTTATTCCCTTCTTTTTGAGAGAGCAGGAAGGAGAGACAGAGACAGAGAAGGGGGGGGGGAATCTCATGTAGCCCAGACAGTCCCAGAACTTGTGAAGATGAGTGTGAATTCCACCCTCCAAGTGCTGAGGTCATAGACACATGCCATCTTCCAGCTCTAAGCAACTTATTTTCCCCACACAGCGGCTGCACCAGGGTAAGCTAGGGTTTGTTTTTTTATAGTCTCCTATGCCTCGGGGACACGATGGTCAAGACTCTCATTCCCCTTGGCTCCTCCAGAGGGGCCACCTGGCACCAAGAGGGAGAGGGGACACCTGCCTCATCAGTGCAGAAAAGAATGAGAGACAGATGTCACCCTTGGCCAGCTGGTGCCTCTCAGAATCCTGACCATTGTTTCTCAGAGTGACAAATGAGCCAGACCTCAAAAGCGTGGGGGCGGGGGGGGGGGGGGGGGGGGGGGGCCGGGGGGATCCCTTGGGAACAGAGGACTGAGCCTAAGCTATTCACCAGCCCATTGAACCTGGACAAAAGGCCGGGTGCTCCAGAAGTATACTGTCTCAGCAGCAGAAGGTCACCCAGAAGGGTAACATTGTCTAGAGGCACACTGCCAGCCCAAGGCAGGTACCACGTGAGTGAGCAAGCCCAGCAGGTGTGTTACAGGGTCTGCCTTCGATTAAGGTGGCTGACCCTGGTTCACAGTCAACAGCCCTCCACCCCCAAAACCATGACCCCACTCTACAGCTGAAGAGACTGAGGCTGGGAAATGCCTAACTTTGATATGGTGGGGAAGAATCACGAACAGACCTCTGCTCTCAGCCCTTTCTCTCCACCACAACTCCAATGAGTAAACTTGGGGGCGGTTTTTAGTGTGAGTTGGGCCAAGGGAAAGCAACCTACCACAGAATGGGCCGCTGGGGGCAGGGTGGGGAGAGGGGAGCGGCAGGAGGGAAGTCTCCTGTGAAGCCCTGACACCACAGTGAGCACGTTGTGAGGTGAGTGTCAGTGAAAATGGAGTTTACTCTTGTTTCTGTCTTTTCCAAAGCTTCACGATTCTTGTTTTAATTAAATTTAGAAAGGTGGATTTCAAGGGGGAAAAAATGTACCAAAATTATACATTTTAAAAAAATCGAGGCAGGGTGCCATGATGTAGCCCAGGTTGGGCTTAAATTTGTGATCCTTACCTGGGTATAGTGAGGGTAATTTAAAGCATTCTTTTAATCCCAAGTGTTTGGAAGGCAGATGCAGAAGGACCCTCTGTGAGTTCCAGGCTATCCTGGTCTACATAGTGAGACCCTGCCTCAAAAAAAAAAAAAAAAAAAAGTAATCCCCCTGCCTCAGCCTGCCAAGTGTTGGTGTCATCTCAAGATGACAAGGATGAGCAGTCAGTCTGGCTTTTGCATGGTCTCCCACCCCCCTCCCATTTATTCCTCCTGCCCCCTTTCTCCCTTTCTTTCTTTCTTACACAGGGTCTCACTATATAGCCTTGACTGGCTCAAAACTCACTTTGTAGCCTAAGCTCTTCTCAAACTTGCCATCCTCCTGCCTCAGACTACCAAGTCTTGAGACTGCATGGAACATGCCTGGCCAACACTCATTTTTCTATGGTTGTTAAAAGAGGTTGTACACACACACACACACACACACACACACACACACACACCATTGCGGGGTGGAGAGACATTTTCCGCAAGGTCAGGGTAAGGCAGACTTCAGACCCATCTCCATAGCAAACGATATAAAAAGACAAAATTTAGAGTGTGCAGAGGTTAAAGATGTTTCAACAGGAAATCAACCAAACTCGGGTTAGGGTGAGTTCAGTGCCCTCCCAAAGCAAGGAGCAGATGGGTAGCCCCAGGAACACGTTTGCCCCCCGCTTCTGAAGCTGGGGGTGGGGGCAGGTCTCTGGCCCAGGGGACCCCCCCCCCGTTGTCCCCCCTCCGAGATCAGGAGCAATTCTGAGCACCACCAGATGCGCAGCCCCGCCCTAGATGTGCTGACGCAGCGCGGGGCCACGTGGCGGGACACTAGCTCACTTGAGGGGAGCCCCGGAGTGTGGGGTTACTCATCCCTGCCTGCCGCTCTCCACACTGGGAGATGCCTCCTGAGAAGAGCGCTCTGGGGAGGCAGCAAGGCAGCGCCCAGCTTAGCGCAACACTGGCGCAGAGAAAAACAAACCGGCTTCCAGCTTCCAGCAAGTTCTCGCTCTGCCCTCGCTCCCAAGCCCCTCCCTGCAGCAGGTGGGGGCGTTTTCCTGGCGCGACTCCTCTCCGCAGTGGGGTGTGCGCGCCAGCGATCCCCGACGCTTGGCGGCCTGTGCTCGGGAGCCCGGGACGAGAGTAGGGAGGCAGGGGTCCCCGGAATCTCTCTGTCCAAATAATAATCTCGCTCGCGCCTTGGATGAAAAGAGGTCTGCACCTTTCCCTCTCAAACCCCCAGCTTCTGCAGAGAGTGTCTCAGAGCCCAGGATGGTTGAGGAACAGAACTAGTGAGTTCTGGGGTTACCCCAGACTGTTTTAGAGATGTCATGTGGGCTTCAGAGTCCGTCGTGTCGGACTCAAAAATCATTGGCTGGGTGACCTTGGACAGGGCGCTAATCCTCTCTGGACTTCCTTTACCTTGTCTTTAAAATGGGTTCTTACCGCACCGCGGGACTGTTGTGCCAAAGCAGTGACTCCCCCAGGATGTGCAATCACCGTCCAGAGCGATGTCGCAATGGGAGTGCAGAGATGCACTGGGTTTGAGGCTGCGCTGGACGCCTCAGGTCTGGGATGAGTCCCATAAGTGGAGGAAGGGTAAGGGCTGGGCGTTGGGGGGAAGGGAATCAGAGACACCACCCGCTACCCCACCCTCCATGCCTGGGCACAGTCCCCAGCCTGGAGGGTTACCTGCTAACCCTGTGGACTGGTGTGTACCGGAGTTCCCACGCCCATGTGCATCTAGCTGTGGGGGAAGGGAAGGGTCTTTGTTTCCCTCAGACCCTGAACATTCTCTGTGTCCCCATCCCCGTGGTCCATCCACTGGAGCCTCACATCTGGTCATCGCGGGTCGGGAGCCCCGTCATCCACTCAGCGCGGTCCACCATTGCCCTGAGACTGTGGGACCCCCGTCGTCGCCCTCCCGAGGATCAGGTGCGCACGGCGGGGAGTAGGAATGGCGACCCCGGCTTACCTCGGCTCCTCGCTCCTGCGGCTGGAGTGCAAAGGGCTCTTTGTGCCCAGCTCTTAACAGAACTGGGGGAGTCCTGCAAGCGCCTCCCCTCGCAAACTCCTCCCCGCACTGGTCCGCAGCCTCCCTCCCTACGGCCCCCCAGCGCAGCCAGCGTCGTCCTGGCGTTTACTGCAGCGCCCATGAAATTTTAATGCAGGAGCGGCTGGCGGGCGGAGGTGTGCCGCACCCGGCCTCTGGCGTGGGGGTGGCGTGGGGTGGGGCGCTCGGACAAGCACCCATCTTGAGGTCCGAAACTCGAGCAGAGAGATGTGGGGGTGCACATTTCTCCCGCTTCTCACAAAGGGGCTACTGCGAGCCTCAGCCTCAGCATCCCTGCCTGCGGCGCTGCCATAGCAACACTGGCCAGTGGAGAGGCGCGCGACGGTCGGAGGCGCGACCGCGGACCTGGCGCCGAAGCGAGAAGCACTGCCTAGCATCCCAGAAGAGGACCCGGTATCCGTGCTTGGCTTGCAGGGCTGGGGCGTGGTTCCCGGGGAAATCTGTTAGGAAGACTCCTGGTTAGGGTAGCGGTAAGATTCGAACCCAAGTCTGTGGCAGACATTTCTGATTTTGGCATCTGCTCTGCCTGCACTCCTTGGCACCGTCGTGCTCTTTACAGAGGTGCTAAATTGTCGCTAAAAGCTGTGGTTCTGTGATGCTCCAGGCCAGCGCCATCCACACCGTGGAGACTGTGATGTAATTGTCACCTCCTAAGTTCCTGTTGCTGAACCAAAACTTGTGAAATGGTACCACCAGGCAACTCTGATGCCTCTACGGGTTGAGGAACCCCTGTGCTAGAACATTCCACCTACTTCTAGAGCTGGCACTGGTCCTCAGCTTAAATTTAAGCCCTGATCACGCCCTTGACCAGATGTGGCCGTATAGGCATGGGTGTTTCCCAAATCTGGGTCTCTTATCCCCTTCCAATCAGGGGGTTAAGTCGGAGAGAGGCACCTAACACAAGATGGCCCTGGGGCCCCAAAGCCGACCTCTTGATTAAGCTAGCTCACCTTTCGTTTCTTAAAAATAAACAAACAAACAAACAAACAAACACCTCCCATAGTGGGCCTCAGAGGCCAACAGGACGAACACCTCGCCTCCCACCACATAAATCCAGGGGTGGAACGCAGTTGGGGTCAAGCTTGCCAGCATGTGATCTACCTGGCGGCCCTCACTGTTCACATACAGAGGTGAGGAGGGGGAAGATGGCTGCACATGGCCTCTGTGAGGAACCCCGTGAGATTTGAACTCATGCTTCCAGGTTCTGTCATCTTTATATCCGTCTCTCGCTGGGAGCCCCCAGCCTGCCCTTCACATGTCCAGTGTGCCCAGCTGGAGGCCAACAACACAGGAAACTGAAGGCACCAACATTGCCTCTGATACTTTCTATCAGGGATGCACCTCTCACACGGGCTGGTTAGAAAACCAAGTGCTTGGTCCAGATTCCTAGAACAGAGCAGCTGACCTTGGCTTCCTCCTCCTGACCTGCCCAAGATGGGACCCAAAAGGTCACAGAGCTTGGCTGTGAACTGGGAGGGGCCACACATCTGGCCTCATTCTTCTCTGAGAATCAGAAACCATTCAAAGCAGCTACTCATCTCTTTGCTATAATGAAAAACCGGACAAGACCAACTTAAGGAAGGAGAGGTTTATTTGGGCAGCTTGAGAGTGCAGCCCAGCATAGAGAAGGCGTGGCTACAGGAGTGTAAGGCGGCTGGTCACCCTGACCCAGTGGATCAGGAGCTCGATGCTCAACTCATCTTCCTCTTTTTAGTCAGTCCCAGAACTGACTAAAAAGAATGGAGCTGTCCACATCCAGGGTGATGAGTCTTTCCTCCTCAAGTCAAACCTCACAGGCTTGGAAACATCCTCAGAGGCACGTCCAGAGGTGTGTCTCCCAGGTGACTCTAAATCCAGACAAGCTGAGCATGAAGATGAGCTGTCAGTCATCTTTCTCCTACCGTGCTCTTGACTCCTCTACTAGTCCAGTTTCCAAAAGCCATCTAGGGAAAAGACTCAAGGCAGAGGTGCCTTACTTCTGTGCCACGCCCCCTTGTCCCCATCTTAATTCTTTCAAACATCAGCAGTGTCTGTGGTTCCGCTTGAGCCACAGCGCACACCATTAGAGGAGGCAGTGGCTTCCATGGACTCCAGTGGACTCCGCACGGATAGACTCTAGGTGAGACGGAAACGGAATGATGTAAGAATGATGTAAGAAGGGGGCGGGCCCAATTTCCAGATGATGTAAGAAGGGGCAGACCCAGAAGAGGGCAGACCTAATGTCCAGCTGATGTAAAAAGGGGGCGGGCCCAATGTCCAGATGATGCAAGAAGGGGGTTGGCCCAATATCCAGCTGATGTAAGAAGGGGCGGACCCAGAAGGGGGCGGACCCAATGTCCAGCTGATGTAAGAAGGGGGTGGACCCAATGTCCAACAGATCCCCAAACCAGCCTAGGGTTGCTTGGATGCTCCCCATCCCTGATTTTCCATCATGAGTTCATTCTCCTGCGGACCTTTTACCGACTTTTGTTTATCTGCCAAAAACAAAACGAAGTGTAGGATCCAGCACTGTCCTCCCTCTGCATGGCATGGTCTCGCAGTTTCTGTGGGATTCCCGCAGCCTGGCAGTGAGGGGTTTTGCTACGACAATAGAAAATAGGTCAATACAAGCACCTGGATTTGGCTGTTTCTGGGGTGACATAACTTTGGTCTTATTTTTGCTTTTTGAGACTACAAGTCCTGAAAACAACCAACCAACCAGTAACTACTGCAGTTATCTGTGAAATTTTGAAGTCTCAGTGTGTGGTGTCGTGTCTGGAGCTTTGTAAGCACTTTGGGATCTGGTTTCACCATGCCTCCTTCTTAATCCTCCCCACTCCTGTAACTCTGACCCCTGAGTAGGGATGATAAGTAGACACAACCAGCATCGCCATGACTGCCCAAGGATCCTGTATTGTGGGAGATGTGAATAGACACAGCTACCCTGAGCTCCAAGAGTCCATGAGCAGATCCTCCTTCCTGCCCAAGACACTAGGCCATATTCCCTGTCTGCCTTTCTTGAAAATGACCCCAGTCAACTCTTGTTGAGTGCTGGTTGCCAGGGCAACAAGAAGCGCCATCAGACTTCCAAAGATGCACTTGAAAATAAAATGGGCTGCCTATTCTTGTCCTGGTCCCCCTCCCCCACCCTCTGCCCTCCATCCCCACCTCTTCATAAGAGGCACTGTGGGGCACACCTGACTTGACCAATGAGGTCAAGGGAGCTGGGTATCTGCCCACTGCCCTTTGGATAAGCTGAAGGAAGCTTCCATATGTGTAGACTCCTTACTGGCACCAGGCACGGCCCAAGCATCTCCTCCTCACCAGAAAAAGCCATGAGCAGGGAGTCACGGGGCTCTGCAAAGAAATGTGACAGGGACCATCCCCACAGGAACAGTGGATTGTCCCCATCACTGCCCTCCGTCCCCATGAATCCATCCTGAGCCAACAAGACCAGGAATCACTGCTTAGAGATGGTGGCTCTACCCAGTACGTGTGTCTGTGTCTCTGCCTCTCTGTGTCTCTCTGTGTGTGTCTGTGTCTCTGTCCTTCTGTCTCTGTCTGTCTCTCTGTGTCTCTGTGTCTCTGCCTCTCTGTGTCTCTCTCTGTGTGTTTGTGTCTCTGCCCCTCTGTCTCTGTCTGTCTCTGTCTCTCTGTCTCTATCTCTCTGTCTGTTTCTGTCTGTGTGTGCCTGTCTCTGCCTCTCTGTCTCTCTTCCTGCCTGCCTGTCTGTCTATCTCTCTGTATCTTTCTGTCTCTGTCTCTCTCTCTGTGTATCTGTCTCTGTCTGTCTCTGCCTGCCTGTCTGCCTGTCTCTCTCTGTGTCTGTCTTTGTCTGTCTGTCTGTATCTGTCTCTCTCTGTCTCTGTCTCTCTCTGTCTCTCTTCCCCAGAACTAACCAGGGTCTCCCGGGCCAAGTTAGCTATATTAATTCATTCTAAGGGTACAGATCGCAATAACCCAACCACGCCTTAAAAGACAACCCACCTCCTCTCAACACCACCTCATGAACCAAACCCCACCAGAGGTTAAAAAACAGCTCTGGGACGCTGACTTTCCCACACACATGTACTCTGCCACTCTGGGCACTGTGAGGCCCTGCCCAAGTCGTGACCTACAGCCCCTAGCTCGGCAACCTCATTCGAGTTCAGAGCTGAGGCCGGTTCTCTGTTCCCTGGCTTGGACACCACACACATGGGCCAAGCTAAAGAGGCAGGCTTGGTGGAAGGTTCTGTGTGCTCTGCTCAGCCAGGAGACGGTAACAGAGTGCATGAGCTTTCTGTGGCTACCATAGTGTCCAAGTTTGGAAGGAGTGATGGGGGCCTCACATATGCAGGAATACAGTCAAGTGTCAGGTATTGCCATAGGCCTCTCTGGGCACACTGAGTAAGAATCGGAGCCTTCTTTTGGTTTCTCCTGATCCTCAGAGCTGCTCACGTGTCTTAACTCATGGCCCCATCATGCCCTTCCAAGGCAGGAATGAAGGTGGTGATGGACATGTGTGTTTGATTTCATATTCGTAGCGACGTCCCCCCGCCACATACACACTATAAGGCTTTACATGGATTTGTGTGTGCTTGGGGTAGATACAAACCTGTGTTTATGTGCAAAGGAAGGACAGAAGTTGTCTTAGTCGGGGTTTGTATTCCTGCACAAAACATCATGACCAAGAAGGAAGTTGGGGAGGAAAGGGTTTATTCAGCTTACACTTCCACATTGCTGTTCATCACCAAAGGAAGTCAGGACTGGAACTCACACAGGGCAGGAAGCAGAAGCTGATGCAGAGGCCATGGAGGGATGTTACTTACTGGCTTGCTCCCCATGGCTTGCTCAGCTTGCTTTCTTATAGAACCCAGGACCACCAGCCCAGGGATGGCTCCACCCATAATGGGCGGGGCCCGCCCACAATGGGCAGGGCCCTCTCTCATCAATCACTAATTGAGAAAATGCCTTACAGCTGGATCTCATGAAAGCATTTCCTCAAGGGAGGCTCCTTTCTCTGTAATAACTTTCCAGCTTGTGTCAAGTTGACACAAAACCAGCCAATCAGAAGTCAGCCTCAGGAACTGTTGATTTGAGGCAGGGTCTCTCTCTGTCTTCACTGCCCTTGGACTTTTCTATTAGGCCAGTCTGGCTGGCCAACAAGCTCCAGGAGTCTGCTCGGCTCTTCCTCCCAGTGCTGGGGGTGGAACTCAGGTCATCGTGCTGGCAGTGCCAGCTCTTTACCCACTGAACCATTGCCACAGCCCCTCACTCTGTCCACTCAAAGTATCTTCCTGGCTCCTGCAGGCCCCGTGAGAGCCCGAGATTGTCTGTCTGCATGCACAGCATTGACTGATCAACTTCAACCTCTACTTTCTATGTGGCCTGATACACATGGCTTCTCAGAGGCACCTTGGGGAGGCTCTGTCGTGCCTCCTTTGTGCTAGCCTGTGCCAAGTTCCACACTGAAGACTCCACGCTGGCCACCTTGCCCAGTCCCACATCCACCCAGACTGCACCAGGCTAAATGTTCCAGGACAGCCCAGCCGACCAACCCAAAACACAGGCGGCTCTCACAACCCAGGCAGACCCCAGTCCAGTTACACAGCAGCCCCTGTGGGTGGGCACCACAGCCTTTGGCATGTGAGCAAGACCCAGAAGGGCCAAGTGAAGTGCCTGAAACCCACCTCCTGTGTGCAGATGCTGTCGAGGCTGCAAATGCTCTCCCTCAGCTCTGTCTTGTTCCTTTCCTCTGCCTTTCAGCCAGCTAGAGCCAAGTCAGGCCAAGCTTGTTCCCGGCTCTACCTCTGCTCATCATCAGACTTAGGCACCACAATACTCCTATAACTTTCTTTCTTGCAGAGCTCTGGGAGGATGGGAGATCCCTCTCTCCCTCCCTCTCTCTCCCTCCCTCTCCCTCCTTCTCTCTCTCTCTCCCTTTCTCTCTCTCATTGTGAAGTATAACTCCGAATTTTCTCCCCATGACTGTCCCATGGCTTAAATCTCTCCCCCTGCACAGGAAGACCCTATGCGCCCATTCTCAGGCAGATATCATAAAGGACCTTAGACACAAATAGTCCCCTGTGCCACAGAGCACTAAGCGCCAAGGCTTGCCCACGTGTGTGCGCCTGCGCCTTCCATGCTTCATGCTCATGGTCACTCATCAGGTCTCATTCTGTCAGCAGGATTTGAACTACACCTGCTTCATGGAGGAAAGTCCAGGGCGGGCACCCAAGACTCACCCCGCCAATTTGTTTAGTAAGCCCGCAGCAAGGCTTGGAAGCTGGAAACCAGAACGCTGCTCCCAAGAACAGCCACAGAGCCTCCAGCCTCGGGCTCTGTTCCTTTTTGAGTCTCCTTGCTTTTGTGTGCCTGGGGCTGCTTGCCGGCCTCTGTCCCTCAGTTGCCTTGTCCCTCTGCCCCTGCCCTGTCTTCCCTCTCCTCCCCCCACCCCCATCCCCGCTCACTCAGCCTCTTTGTCCCTTTGTGTCTGGACCACAGAGAAAGGCAAGACACGCTTGCCTCCTCCAGCCCGCCTCATCGTCCATCTGCAAACAGTCCTGCAGATGCCCTGCACCTGCTCCCGAGCTCCCAGCCGCCCAGCAGGTGCCGCCCAGCCAATCGCAAAGCTACTGCGGAGAGAAAAGCAGAGGCCAGACCTCCAGCTGCTCCCTCCGCCACCCAGAAGCAGGGACAAAGTCTTTCAGCTTCCCGACGCGGTGTATGCGGCAGATGCTGAGGGGCCAGAGTCGGGGCAGAAGGAACTGCGGTTGGGGGAGGCAAGCCCTGCGGGAGACCCCACAGACACCACACTCTGGGTGCGCCTTCTCACCCCCTCCCACCCACTGGATCTCTCCAGCATTTCACTGGGTCATCCCACCTCCACCCCACACTGAATCACCAAACATGTTTGCTCCTGCTGACCCTGCCAAGTACCTTAGCCTGTCCCCTCTGCCAATTCCAGAAGACTCTGAAGATGCAGGCTGACCTCATTCATTGCTCCCCTGCCGCTCGGGCCTCAGGACCAGCAGCAAGCTTTACCCTGGCCTTCAGAGTCCTCCCCTGGCCTTGGCTGCCTGCTGGCTCAGTGGTCTCCGATCTAACTCCTGCATTACCAGCTGGACATGCCCAGCCCAGCCTCTTGTTCTCTGGGGTTCTGCTCATTTCCAGATCAAGTCAGTCTTCACAGGTGTATGACCCGTGGGAGATAGACCCTCATTTGGGACTGACTTTAACATGGAATTTTAAGTCCATTTGTTTATAAGTCCACGTGTGTACATGCCTGCACACATTCACACACACATGCACACACGTCTACACACATCCTCACACACAATGAAGTTGCACACACATGTATATATACACATGCACACACACATTGGCAACACACATGTCTACACACATTGGCATACACATGCTAGCCTGTGAGACTCCTCGGGGAAGACATTTGCCCTCTCTCAGTCTGGCAAAGGGTCTGCAGGGTGGATACCCTCCATGTCTGCATGTGGACGGGAAGCCCTTTTGGACACATTATACATATGCCCAAGCCAATCTTCAAGGATAACAAATGCATACCTTCTCTGGGGACACACCTGACTTGTCTGGGTTAGTAATAGTGTCTTCCTCCACACGTGGGTTGTGTGTGCCTGTCCGCTGTTTTCACAGAGGCAGGGCCACTGTGTTCACAATGCAGACACGTCAGGAGGCACTAGGGTAGATTGCAAGGAAGGGACCTGCACCCTCAGGACCTGCTGAGTTCCATTTTTGAATTGGCACTGCAGTTGCTATAGACACCATCAGCTGGTATGGTACCAGGGATTGGCACCAGACCCACTTTACAGACAGGGATACTGAGGCTGAATAAACAGGTTTGAGCCAAGATGCAGCCCCGACATTCGTCATCCAAGGCCACCACCCTAGTCCCACCATGCTTCCCAAAAGTCCCAGGGAGATCCTCTCAGTCAGTCGTACCCATCCTCCTGCTATCTCGCTGTAGCTGCTCTGCACAGCAGGGCATTCAGTATTTATGAGATGCCCTTGGCTCTCTGTGGACCAGTCGAGCTCTGCCTGTGTGCTTGGAGGAGGGAGGCAGGCCTCTGCAGTCAGAGTGCCCAGCAGGAGGGGGCTGGGCTGGATTCAGGCTCTGGTCTGGCATCTGCTGAGCCTGCGAAGCAGAGCAGGTCTGGGAGCACATGGGGGAGTCTAGAGACCTTTGTTCTCTGGCTTACTCAAGTACCCAAGGCACTTGCAGAGAGCCCAGGAGGGGGCTGGGTGGGCAGAAGCATGTCTGAAATGCTCAGTGGTCCAGGCACAGGGGAGGGAAGCCAGGCTTGCAGGGTGTGGGTGTGCAGGGTGTGAGTGTGCAGGGGGTGTGTGTGCAGGGTTTGGGTGTGCAGGGTTTGGGTGTGCAGGGTGTGAGTGTGCAGGGTGTGAGTGTGCAGGGTGTGTAGGATGTGGGTGTGCAGACTGTGGGTGTGCAGGGTGTGAGTGTGCAGGTTATAGGTATGCAGGGTGTGGGTATTCAGGATGTGGGTGTGTGGGATATGAGTGTGCAGGGTATGGATATGCAGGGTGTGGGCATGTAGGGTGAGTGTGTGCAGGTTGTGGGTTGTGGGGTGAGGGTGTGCAGAGCATGGGTGTTCAGGGTGTGAGTTTTCACGGTGTGTGCAAGGTATAGGTATGCAGGGTGTGTGTGTGCAGGGCATGGGTGTGCAGAGTGTGGGTGTGCAGAGTGTGGGTGTGCAGGGTGTGGGTGTGCAGGGTGATAGTGTGCGAGGTGTGGGTGTGCCGGGTGATGGTGTGCAGGGTGATGGTGTGCCGGGTGATGGTGTGCAGGGTGATGGTGTGCAGGGTGTGTGC
>JANHMN010000023.1:39463707-39479460 GCA_030674055.1 Rhabdomys pumilio | reverse complement strand
AGAGAGAGAGAGAGAGAGAGAGAGAGAGAGAGAGAGAGAGAGAGAGAGAGAGAGATTCATTCAATAAGTTCTCTTATCCCAGAGAACCCTGACTAACACAGCATGCAAAGATGGAGAGTCTGGAGAGTTTCCCTCAAGGGGGCACAAAACTCTACAGCTGTTCTGCTGCTCCCCTGATGTCCCTTGCCTGATGCATGGACCAAAGCAGCCTTTTTGTTGGCAAGCTTAGGGAAGATTTGGAGCCGAGCCAAGGGTAGGCAGGAAAGGGAGGTACCTCCCACATGTGGTTTCCTGTTCATTAATCAGGTAATCACAGCCCCGGAAGGAGGGTGGGCAGATTCCTCACCCACAGGGCAAGGAGCAGCAATGCATGACTCCTTCTTGGGGAAGAGAGGCAACAACAGCGCAGGGGGTGGAAAGGAAGCCAACTTTCCCCTCCCCCTCTTATTTCTACTGTGACGCAGTTTCCTCTGAGGTTAGAACTTTCTCAGAGGGCAGCTCTCTAAGACTCAGGGCGTTTACAGGAGGTTGAAACAGCAGAAGAGCTCCTTAGGCTCAGGAAAACATCAACTCAACACAGCTTCAGGAAGTCCCTGAAACTGAGCAGATTCACTACCCCCCCCCCCCCCCCCCCCCCCCCCCCCGCTAGTGGTAAAAAGTGAATCACTCTCGGTGGAGCCCAGCTGCCTGGAAGAGGCAGAGATCATATGAGGCACCAGGAGAGGACACCCTCCCAACCTGTTGAGCTGCCTGAAGGCTGGGCAGTGTACTCCGGGTTCCCAGCTTTGTGAGCTGTCACTCACGCTAGGGAGGGCCTTGATAGCACAGATGTCTTGGAGTAATTTCTGCTCCTGTAAGTAATCGCAGTAAAAGTACCTCACAGTTCACTAAGGGTATCTGAACTTTGATCCGTCACTGATTCCCTATCTGGGGTGTGTGGGCTTTGTTCACTGTGCCTGAAAACAGGGTCAAACAGTCTCCCTCTCATACTCAAGCTGTGGAGGTTCCTCCCCTGACCTCTGGTGCCATTGAAACCTAGTCTCTAGTCTCTACTCCTGGGTACCAGCTCATGGCAGCAGTGGGAGGAGCCACACGGAGGAGACCAATGGGCACTGGTTCATAGCAGCAGTGGGAGGAGCCACACGGAGCAGGCCGGTAGGGGAAGGGAATACAAAGGCACACATTGCTCGGCTGGTATTTTCTTATGCATCCCTGGAAGTCAACACTGTGCCTGTAGGGGATAGGGAACCCAAGGGTTGGAGAGGCAGAATGGCTGCCGGAGGTCACCCCATCTAATGAGTACCAGCCTAGGATGGAGCCCCAGGTGTGAAGCCCTTCTTGACTAACCGGAAGTAAGCTGCAAAGAGCAGAGACACAGATGTGTTTCGCTGTGTGGCCTTGGGCCAGTCATTGGCCCTCTACGACCCAGAAGCTCACTGGTTTGGCGGTGTCCTCCATCCTTAACCCGGTGGTCAGTCCTGTCTGCTAAGATGTGCTCGCTGTGACAGGCGTTTCCTGTCTTCCAGTTGCTTTGGCCCAAATAGCAACAACACTTGGATTGGCTTTCTTTTATAACCTTGGGAGATTGACCTTCTGGGAAGATTTGAAAAACAATTTCATGCTCTCTGCTTCCCTCCCAAAATTGCCCTGCTGGATCAACAATTTCGTCTTTATCACAACAGCACAGCCTCACATCTGGGACACCCCTCCCCCCCCCCCTTTTTTTACAGTTGTCAGCTTCCGTCCTAGCTTTGGCTTGAGCTGGCTCTTAATAGAGGCTCTAGTGACCAGTCTCCCACCCTTCCTTCTTTCTGTCCACCAATATTCCCTGGCTTGCTCCCAGGAACCTGAGGCTTTCCTGTGATAGATGAGGCTACCCAGCCGGTCATCCTTAAGTGTGGGGATCACTTTCCTAACCTGAAGCCATCGAACTTACTGTTTATAAGCCTCGGTGGAGCCCCCTTTATTATCTCTATATTATATCCCCAAAATCTTGCATCACCCATGGCTAGCTAAATGCTCCCATGGGCTGGGTAGCCTCTGGCAAACTCTTTGACCTCTTCAAACCTCACATCGGCTGCGTAGTCCAGGCTAGCCTCAAACTTAAGCAATCCTTTTGCCTCGGTCTCTTGAGTGCTGAGATGACAGGCATGTGCTTGGTTTATCAAAGTTCTTGGGGGAAGGGGATGTAGGATAAACAGACAAAACAGGGCAGAGATGGGGCTGGTTTCTAGCTCAGTGGTAAGCCTCTTGCCTAGCGTGCACAGGGACAGTCCCTATAAGTCTCTCTCTCTCTCTCTCTCTCTCTGTCTCTCTCTCTCTCTCTCTCACACACACACACACAAACACACACACACTAAGCAGAATGCTTTATAACTAAATCCTAGCAAACCCCAGGAGGATGTTGGTGCTAAGCCAGTGGTTTTCAACCTGTGGGTTGTGACCCCTTGAGGGATTTGAGCGGCCATTTCACAGGAGTCGCCTAAAGCACCAGAAAACACAGATATCTACATTGCGATGTATAACCGTAGCAAAATTACAGTCATGTAGTAGCAACAGAAATAATTGTATGGTTGGCAGTCGCCACCACATGAGGACCTGTATGACGATGTTACAGTGTTAGGAAGGTTGAGAACCACTGCTCTAGGTCAGCCCAGGCTATGTAGTGATGACCTCAAAATCACTCAGTGGCTACAGAGCTTGAAACAAAAAGCTGAGGGCGGTGGGTCTGCCTTCCCCCTCCCACCTCCTGCCTCACTGCTGTGGTGTGTGAACACCGCTCAGGCAGACAGAACGGAGAGGCCAGCGCTATGCTACAGCTACATTCCATCCTCTTTGCCATGGTGGTGCTGGGCTTTTGGGATGCCACAGATACCCATTCAGGGGTGGCATAACGAAGCCTAGGATGGGTGCTGCATGCAGCCCGGGTGAGAAACGGCACAGATTGGAATTGAGGCTGGGGGGTTCTCATAGTCCAGGACACCCAGAGGCCAATGGGAACCTCAAGGAGTTGGAACAGAGGCTTGTAGGCTGTTTACAAGGGCGCAGGTGGGGGTGAGGGATGGAAGAGTGGGAGAGTGGAAGGGTGGGGGTGGGGGTATGGGAGTGGGGGGTGGGGCGACGAATCTGTCTTAGCTCAGGAATGAGTGTCCGGAGCACAGAGGAGTCTTCTGCAGGAGACTTAGGCAGCAGGGTTCTGTATGATGAAGGCTTCCCCCCCACAGCAGTTCATGTCGAGAGAGACAGTCTTTGCGTGTCTAAACTGTATATTCTTAGTGGAAAATGGATGAATACCACTCACTCAAGGTGAACCATAACTTAAATACCTTTTGCAGGAAGGAGTGTCTGGGAAAGGAAACTTATTGGCTAAACCGTCTGGGCCTGCCCATCGAGATACCTCAATAGCACAAAACTCTGTGCTATGTGATTAATGGTCATGATTTTCATGTAGGGTGTCATGGTCACGTGGTCAGGACAGGAGGCGGGTCAGGAGTAGACGACCCGCCTACTGTTCTCAGATATGAGAATTACTGCAGTTTCTCAACCAGCTCAACCTTCCCAGTTTTTGTCTGGTGATTCAGTTCCACTTACCCCACAGAGGACTGAGTTCAGATCCCCAGAATCTGTGTAAATGCCGAGTGGGAAGGAAGGGCCGAGTCCAGAATTAGGTTTATCTGGGAGTTCGGAGTTTGATTGAGAGCCCCTCCCCTACAGAGGAGCTGAGGAAGCCCTGAGCCAGTGTTTTGTTGACATGAACATGGATATGTTAGGAACAAATGCCTCAGACCCATGGAAGCTCAGGCCTAGAGCGATGGCAAAGAGTCATCTGGTCTGAGTGAGATGCTGGCAGTGTGTGCAAACGGACTAGGCTCCTCCAAAGGACCTAGGTTCTGGTCCTAGCATTGACTTAATGGCTCATAACTGTCGGTAATTCCAGTTCTTGGGATAGGGCGCCCTCTTCTGCCCCTCTGAGGGCATTGCACACAGGTGGTCACAGGCCTACCTGAGGGCAAATCACCCATACACATAAAAGAGAAGAAAAAAATCTTTAAAGCGTAGATGAGTGAATAGACAACGGGGCTAGAGAGAGATCAGCAGCTAAGAGAGAGCTTGCTGTTTTAGCATGTGGAGCAAATTTCTCACACCTAGCCCTCGTAACTTAATGTAACCCAGCTCCAAAGGATTGTAAGCCCTCTTTTGCACCCATGGGGTTCACAAACACAGGTGTGCACATACACACAAGCACACAGACACACACGCACACATACACACACACAGAGCAGAGAGAGGGTTAAAAACACACACACACACACACACACATATATATATATAGAGAGAGAGAGAGAGACAGAGACAGAGACAGAGACAGAGAGAGGGTTAAGCACACACACACAAAAGAAACCAACCCAGGCTGGAGAGATGGCTCAGTGGTTAAGAGCACCGACTGCTCTTCCAGAGGTCCTGAGTTCAATTCCCAGCAACCACATAGTGGCTCACAACCATCTGTAATGGGATCTAGTGCCCTCTTCTGGTGTGTCTGAAGACAGCTACAGTGTACTCATATACATAAAATTAATTAATTAATAAAAAAAAACTAAAAAAAGCAGACAAATGACAAAGAAAATTTACAGAGCTACAAAGTACTTCGTCAGGAAGGCAGTTAAAATTGATGAGAACAGTCCATACTGAGTCTTGTTTTTTCATTTTATTTCTTTGAGCTTTGTGAGCTGGTGGGGCATGGGCTGACTGACAGGGGTGTGGGGTTCCCAGAGGACATAGGGGTAGCCAGAACCAAGAGCAGCCACGGCCAGTCACTTAGTCATCACGCAGGCACCCCTAGTCGCCTGTGCGTGCTCACTGCTGGATCCGGCGCACACTCTGTACCTGGAAGGTGTGGGCATGGGAGCCCCACTCTCTGAAGTGCTTGTAGTCTCCCGAGTGGTGATCGCTCTCCAGTACGTACTGAAAACCTCGGTAGCCAGGAAACTGGGAGCAAACCCACCTGGAAAATAGAAGATACAGTCACCACACAGAGGCTCGGGGGCAGGAACTAAGACAGAGATTCAGCAAAAAGCTCTAGCCTGCACATGCATACGCAGGGGCTCTCCACCCCAGCACCCGCGCTCAAGGCCTTTCTTCGGGGCCACAGCGCACAGCCTCAAGACTATCAACCTGTCTCCATCAGGCCCTGGTTGTACCTTTGTAACACTGACAAAATTGGATAATTTTAAGATTACTTATGAGCTGTCTGCCTCCAATAGAGTAAGCCCTGATCTAGAATGCCTGAAGCTAGTCCCTCGGTCTCCCAGGCTGACACTGTGCGAGCCAGTGACTGTCTCGTGAAGAAGGAATGAGGGGCTGGACAGGAAGTCTTCTTTGTCCAGCCCTTGTTCTCCCTCACAGTTGTTTCCAGACACACACCCCTGCACTATCCACGACAGGCATTCCTGTTCTCCACTCCGCCCTCTCTGGAACAGGGTAGCGATGAGAGAGCAGTGTCAGACATACTGAGACAAATCCTGAACAGAGATCTTCATTCTCTAAACAAAAGCTCCATTTCCCAGCTTCATCCTTGCCCGCAGGAGCCAAACGCCCTGCAGACCAGGCTCACAGACCAGGTTGCCCTCCCAGTCTCAGTCAAAGCAGGGGGCGGGCGGAGTGAGCTGTATCTCAAAACAATCAGAGCATCCTGTTCCTTTGGACATAGTGATTGGCTGAGACGGGAGCACATGACCCAAGCTGGACCTAGATGCTCTTTTCCTGGAAACTTAGATGGAATCCGGGATCCTCTCTCTCCCTAGAGATGGAGTGTAAAGCGAAAGTCTCCACATTTGCACTGCGGGAGAACTTAATAGTTTCGTGATTTAATAGAGTCAGAGCCAGGCAGTGGTGGCTCACACCTGTAGCCCAACACTCCGGAGGCAGAGGCAGGCTGATCTCTGTGAATTCGAGACCAGCCTGGTCTACAGAGCGAGTTCCGGCATAGCCAGGGCTACACAGAAAAACCTGTCTTGAAAAAGACAAAAACCCCCAACCAAAGAAAGAAAGAAAGAATATAGTCAGATGGAGTAAGATGGAGAGAAAGGCAGATCCCAGCAGTTTCTGGACCCAGCTGTGCCAACGAAGGTGATCATGGGACCCACATATGTACAGCGTCCCTAATCCAGTTTACTGCAGGTGTCCGTAAATCACTTGCAATCCCCTAAATTCTGTCTGGTGGCCCCCGAGCCTCCATTCTCCAGCATGTTGGGCACGTGTCTCTACAGAATGTGTCCCAGCTCTTCCCACATCTCTGTGTCTTGCCAGGGTCCACTTACGCCCCAGATTGAACATGGAAGGAGCCCACTTCAGTGCCGTCCCAGCCCATGGCCTGCAGAGAGGAATAATCATCGCTCAGCTCGCCCTTCTTGCCCAGGAAGTTCTCCTGCTCGAAGATGGTCAGCCTTGAATCGCGGTGGTTCTACAGACAACAGAAAGCTGGGTCAGACTGCCAGGCGCCAGACTGGACACACAGAAGCCACTCTTCCCCCAACTCAGCCTTTGCCTCCCAAGTTGGCCTTCTGTCCTGAGCTCTGAGAAGGGCAACGGGCAATAAGACCTTTCAGCATTTGTCCTTCCAAGGAACAAGGACAGGACAATAACTATAAGGGTGTCCACCACAGACATAAGACAGGGAGGAACTGATCTAAATGTTCAGTGACAGAAATCAGGCAGGAAGGTAGGGTGTCGTGCTATGTGACCATATGGGTTAAACTCCCGATTCAGTGTTTTGCCAGCTGGCTGAGGTCAGGTTTGCCACACGGTGTTTCTTCAGCCATAGAATGGAGCCATCTATGTCTCCCTGGGGTGGGAAAATAAAGCCTGTCTCCACCCATACATCACCAAAGGGCATTAATGTACAACAGAGAAGCCATGATGAGCTAGGGACCTGTGTCCCTGGTCAGCCCTGCCTTCCCTGGCATCCAGCTTTTCCGGGATTCTTGAACCATTAAAAGAGGGAAGTACCACCCAAAAGGGCTCCCACCATAATCAAAATTGCTACAGACTGAGATTTTATGTTGGGGTGTAGTCACAAGATGGCTGCTGTCACCTCATTTCAAATTATAGAGACCGAAAGTCACAAGAGAGAGAGAGAGAGAGAGAGAGAGAGAGAACCCACATCACTCCCTTGATGGACGAGAACCTCAGTTTAGAGATCTAATTCCCAAGTGTTCATTAGCAGTCACCCAGGGGTGTGGGCAATAGGATGGGTGTGGGCAGTAGGACTCACAGCACAGGCCACAGGCCGGAAGGAGGTGAGCCTCTCGGCGGGGTAGGCTGTGTTACCACCCCAGGCATCCCAGCCTGGGTAATCGCCCCTCTCCAACACATATTGCTGTCCTTGAAAGCCGGCGTGCTCAAAGCCTACCCACCTGCAGGCAGACAAGGCAGAAATGTCAAGAGAGAAGAGTTGCCAACGTGAGAAGCAGGCCAGGGCTCCCGTGGGGTGACTCACTCTAAGGCCACGTCACAATACCTGGGTGGTTTCGACTTTTACAACTTGGGAATGGCTGCAGTGATCCTTTGGTTATTGGAGACCATCACTGACTCAGCATCCATGTCAGTCACCCCACCCAAGAACAGCCATGCCTAGACCTCACTAATGCTAAGCATGGGAAACCCTGCCTAAGCCCAACATAGGAAATTCTGCCTAGGGCCAGTATCATGTTGGCTTCCTGTGTCCACAGGGAAGGGATTGCCCTAGGTGGGTGCCCTGAGATCTTCACACAGACACTGCCACAAAGGTCACGTCATACGTTCAGATAGGGGTCAGCCACAGGCTGACCTTGGTTTCATTACCTCCTTGTGATCCTGTCAGACCCAGAGGTTGGCAGCCTGAGGAGTGAGACACTGTCTGTCCTGAGCTGTTTCTCATTCTCCCTCCTCAGAAAGGCCTCTGGGAGCTTCTTCTGCCCTCCTCATTTCCCATCAAGGAATAGCCTTCCACATTCCCACCTTAAGCAGAAGCATGGGGGTAAACCCTCCTCAGCCCCTGTTGCTTTCTGTCGAGTTCAGGGACAAAGAACCCAGGAGAGTTGTGTGTTGCTATCTACGTAGGAAACAAGCATTCTGAATCCATGCAGGTTCTTCTCCTGTGAGGTCTCACTTGGCAGCTTGCAGGACACTGTCCCTTGACTGTCAGCTGTCCTTCCTAACTCTGGCTCCCAACCTGAATAGATCAGAAGCTCAAAAAACAATCACCTTGGTGTGAGATGCCCACAGACCACCAAGGTGACCTCGGGAGGCACCCACAGACTGATTTATGCAGAGAGGGTACTAGTCTCCTCTTTGGTTTTCTTTCTAACTTTCTGGGATCTCCTACCCAAGGGAATAATAAGCATCAGCTGCATATGACTGCATTTGATCTTAAGATTAGGTAGAAGTAAAAATACAGCTCGTAAGTCACAGACTATGCCTATGAAATCCTTCCTCGATGGTCATGTGTGGCCGGCGACTCTCTATTTAAGGAAATAGATCTACAAAACTCCCCATCTTTGTAGGAAGGGCAGTTGCAGGATGCTAGCCTTAGGGTTAGTGTTCGAGTGATGTTAGTTTTCAGTTCATGTCTAAGAGGGACATTTTCAGACCCAATGGGACTATGTGGTGGTGTCCCTCACAGCCTGAGTTAACTAAATCAACAGCCATGTACGCTCTTCGGCACTTGAGAGGGGCACATAGGTACAGTTAAAGCCTGGAGAGATGTGTCTGGGAACACAGATAGGCTCCAGCATCTCTCTCTAGATCCCCTCTTGCCCTCCCCGACAGCACCCTGACTCAATGTGCTCCGGACTCACGCTCCACTCAGGACTTTGAGAGATCGCACGGTCTCGAAGCCAAGCTCCAGCACACTGGGACACTCAGCTGTGAATTCATGCCGACGGCCCTGGAAACCTTCTTCATCCCACACCACTATCTGCACAGGAAAGAAGGGAGATCTGTGAATACCAAGGTTCTGTGAGCAGTGAAGATCTTATCCTGGACTCGGGGTGGAGCCAAACAGGTAAAGCAGAGGTCACATGTCTCCAAGGCCAGGTGGGCGAGTAAGGTAGACTGTAGGGTCCCAGACGGCACAGCCTGAGAGTATAGACAATTCTGTCATCTCCACCCTTGACCGCTGTCAGATAAGAATGCAGGCAGAGTCTCCATTTCCCAAAGCCTTCATCAAAGACATTTACATGGCTCTGCTATGTTATTTGTTGTGAGACAAGACCTCACAAGACCCAGGCTGGCCTTGAGCTTACAGGCTTCCTTCTGCCTCTACTTCCCCAGAGCTAGGGCTGACATGAGCTATCACACCCAGATTTTAGTTTCTCTTTCCAAAGCCAAGCCTGGCCAAAGAAACACAGCAAAAAGACTGGGTGTTGTGGCTCAAGGGTAGGGACCATCTCAGGTTGGGTGAACTGGGCAGGCTGTTTCCTAGTTTAAGCCTTGGGTGCGTGGCAGTCAATAGCCCTCCTGAAGGATGAGGAGGTTCAATGAAGTTGTTTTGGGAGGTTCGTGGATGTCTTCTTCCCTCCCTCTCTCCCCTCCCAGACACTCCCTACCCTCCAGTGTCCAGCTGACTTGGTGCACTGCAGGGTCATGTTGGCCGGGTCCTACAGAGAGAAGAACACAGTCATCTTCCATTAGGTTCCCAGTAGCATCTCTGGCTGAAAGTTGACTTGAGCAATGTCAGAATTGAGATAGGTCTGGGTGACCCAGGAATGGGGTGACCCTTCTCCCATCCCGTCCATTTGCAAACAGCACCATCTCAGCCACATGGGGTGTTGTCACCTCCAGCCCCAGCTCACGATGGGCTGCTGAACCATGTGAGTGGAGAGAGGTGGATGTATCACACACACACACACACACACACACACACACACACACACGCACACACATGTGCGCACACACATACACATACATGCACACACGTACACATACATGCATTCACGTACACACACACATGTGCACAAGCACACCAAAACAAAGTACAACACTAGCCTAGTGCATGGCTCTCATTGTGGACACACAGGTCACAAAATGGTAGAAGAGGGGGGACTTGGCATTTAACTAAGAGTCACAGGCAGCAGTCTGGAGTCTGGATATCTGTAGACTTCCTGGGATATGATGGCATTCAGGGTGAACCAGTGGCATCCCCAAGATTGGCATCATAGGATGCCACCAGAGTGCTCAGCTCCTGTCCTCTCTCCCACTCATACTTACCAAGAAAGGCCCAGAGTACATGCCAGAACCAGAACCAGACAAGGGCAGGCTCTTATAGGCAGGAAAGGGACAGGGGCCCCAAGGGACAAACACAGACTCAGCAAGCCAGTGGTAGAAACAAAAGCCAGTCCTGGCCAAGGCCCAGAGTGGACATGTCAGCAGCTCTGGCTTTAGTGGGGAGGGATCGGCAGCTTGTCCCAGGGTCAGCACTAGAGAATATGAGGGGTAGATAGCCTGCTTCTATTGGTTCCACAGGACTCTGACCAGGACCACTGAAAACTAGACTTGGGGGCCAACATCACCTTGATGGTGGGTGCCCTTCTGTCTGTCTGCATGATAGGACAGACATAAGGCAGATCTCAGGGCTCTGTGCCTGCCCTCCTTCTCACCTGCCCCTGCGACTTCTAGCTGGACATCCCGCTCTCACTTGAGGCTACTCATGTATACAATGTATACATGTATATACAAGTAACGTATACAATGTATACATGTGTATACAAGTAACATATACAATGTATACATGTGTATACAAGTAACATATACAATGTATACATGTATATACAAGTAATGTATACAACGTATACATGTGTATACATTGTATACAAGTAATGTATACAGTGACTTGGAAGCTGGGACATTCTAAGCAAAACCCTGGGGACCTGGGGCAAGGGCTCTGGATAACAACTACCCAGGAGTACAACTCTTATTAGAAGGTAAGAGTGGTGGTCAGGACCAGAACCCGTGCACTCTGCAAGGCCTGCCGAAGCATCTGTGACTGTGCATGCAGAAGCAAACATCAGGAGGGGCTGCTGCTTGCAAACATGCTTTCCAAAGCAGAGAGTGCCTGATAAACACCCAAGGCATGCAGAATCCCCTGAACCCTCCCTCTGAGAGGGCCGTTTTGCAGGAGAGGGGAGCATGGCCGGAACTCGCTTGTGGTAAAACTCAGCCTTGCAACTGGGTGACCCAGATAAAGAGCGAGTCCTTTGATGGTCAGGAAAATAGCAACATCTCTTCCTTCCTGCAATGTCAGAATAGCTGTCACACATGCAGGGCGTGGTGAAGGGTGGACGGGCACAGTCTCCAAAGGCAGCAGCCAGGGTCTGCATCCTGCACCTGGGGGGTGAGGGGGTAAGTACCTTTGAGCAGGTTCCCAGTGCCTCTAAGCCTCAGTGATGTTGTGTGTTTAATGAAAATAAAGAGACAAAGTTGGGGCTGATTCGAAGGCTCAGTGGGGTACCTCCAAGCCTGACAGCATGACTTTAATCCTCAGGAGGAGAGAACTGACTCCTGCAGGTTGTCCTCTGACCTTCAGACCTCCATGTGAGTGCACACATACACAAACACACACACTTAAATGTTAATAGTTACCCCGAAAGCACAGGTTGTTATGACCATAAACATAATAAACATATTCCTGATGAAGAAAAAGCATCTGCACCTGTTCTAAGAACAAAGGGAACAACTATCTGGGTCTTGGCCACTTTTGAAATCCTGGATAACCACAGTATATAATATTATTATGAATGACAGTTCCCCAAAAGCAGGAGCTTATAGAAGGAACTGAATCCACAGCCTGGTGTGGGGAGTGTACACTTGTAATTCCAGCACCTGGCATGTGGAGGCAGGAAGTCTAGCCTCAGCTTGAGAGCTTGGGGCCAGCCTGGGCTACGTGAGATCCTGTCTCAATATAATAAAAAGAAATAAAGAAAAACAGGAGGGCCAGTTCCACGTGACAGATGGGAAACAGGGCCAGAGGGGGACAAAGGAGCCACTCTACTTTCTTGTGTATAAATAGCAGGTCTGAAGAGCTGCCTGGCAAGGGAGCCTGCTCCCATCTCCCCAAACCTTTGGCAAGCTGCTCATTGCTAGGAGGGTCAGGGGGACAAAACTGCCCCAGATGCCTGCCCTTGAGGCAAGATCTGTGGGTGGCCCCTACCACAGGCATCTTGGCCTGAGTCCCAGTGGCTGGCCTATCCTGTGGTTCCTAGCTCGCCCTTCAAGGTCTTGGCCCAGGATGAAAGGCAGAGAGGAGGCTAGCAGGGAGAGGGGCTCATGGGTAGAGGGACAAGACCAGCACTGGTCCAAGGCCAGGGTGACCACAAGATGGCCCTGGATTCCCCAGAGAAGAAGGGTTTCTCAGAAGATGGTTGCACCCCTACTGGGGTTCGGGACACAGAATGCAGGTGGCCTGACCTGGCCAGATTCCAGCCCCACTCCTCTTTGGGTTCACACTATGGACAAGGTTGAAGTTTCCTGTTCTATGTGGGCCTCAGTTTCTCTGGGGAAATGGTGGGTCATTTGACATTCACTGGTCTACTAGAATGCATGGCTGTTCTGCTTTCTCCTTTGCCCTGGGCTCCCTCTCCCTGACTCCTCTCCCTCATCTTCTGAGAAACCTTTCTCTCTATCCCCTTCTCTCTATCATCCTCCACCCTTTGATCTCTGTCCTCACCTCAGATATCCATTACCTCTGTCTCCTCACCCTCTCCAGTGGACCCAGGGATCCTGGCACTAACAGGGACCTGCTAGGGCCTAGGCCCTGTGTGAAACGCTGGTCCCTTGCCTGCTAAGGTGCACTGGGATGTGAGGCTGCTTACAGTCTCTGTGTTCCTGACCCTGGGCAGCACCCCTTGGTGTCAGACAGTGATTTGGCATTTAGGAAGGACCCAGGCCTTGAATGCTAAGCCCTTGAGCCTGAGACCCAGACCCACCTCACCACCCTAGAACAGGGAATTCAGGCAAGCCTCAATCAGGGCCAAGGCTGGATAGCCAGAGCCTTCCTGCTTGCAGTGGCCACTACTGCCTCTGCACCCAGCCTTCCTCACCTAAGAAATGGGTGCAGTGAGTGTCTAGATAGAGCAGGAATGCTGCAGAGTCCCAGAGACAGCAATCACAAAGCCTAGAGGCCACGAGCACACAGAAACAGGACTAGGGCTGTGGACTGAAAGCCTGTTTCTTGTCCTTACAAAACATGTTCACATTCAACGTTGTCTTCAGTTCTGGGCAGACTTGTCAACTGTGCCTGTAGACTGAGACCCTTAGAGGTAGAGACTTGTGAAGCATCTTGACTGAGGCAGGATTCTAATCCAGGTCACCTCCTCCCCAGTTCCCCTTCCCTAGCCTAGGCTGGCAGCCAACAAGGCCCTGGGCCTGTCTCCAGCCAGGGTAATAGAGAGAACAGTTAGAGCAGGGTTGGGGGTCAGGGTTTCTCTGTGTTCCAGGCCAACAATAGAAAATGCTAGCCTGGGCAGTAATGGGGCAGAGTCGGCCACGGGCCCCGTCCAGGTTTGCTGAGCCAGCTGCCTCTTTGTGCTACACTACAGACCCTGGTATCTGCCAGGTTATAAAATGGGGGGTTGGCCCTGAGGCACCCACAGCACCCGCCTGTCCACTAACACAGGTAAGAGGGGACTGCCACACCACCAGAAAACTGGAAGAAAGTGGAGATATAGAAGGGGGGTGAGATTGAGGGGGGAGGGGAGGCTGATGAAGACAGTTGGGCAGACACTGGGAGAAAGCCAAACCCAGAACTGTTGCTGGTACATACTTGTCTAGCTAGCACTTTAGAGACTGGGGCCGGAGGATTGCTGAGAGTTGGAGGCTAGCCTGGGCTGTAGAAGAGAGCCAGGGAAGTAGAGAGGAGAGCAATGGTACCCACCCAGAGAGGAAGGGAGAGGGTGAGAGGGAGGGAGGAGCCCCGCCTCTGAGGAGCATTTCCCAGAACAGAAACAAGTCCAGGGTGGTTGAAACTCCCAGATATGGTCCAGATGTGTGGGTAGAAGAAAAGCCAGTCTTCCTGAAGAAGCCTGGGAGGAGTGTGCTTGCCCCAGCTAGAGAGAAAATGTTGGGAGCCCACCTGGATTCAGGGAACTTGCTCCGGGCCCCAAGCACTTACAGTGGCTTGTAAATTATCAGCACAGTCTCTGGCGGATTTCCTCCAAGGAACAGTACAGTCAGGCATGACCCGTATCAAGAAGTCTGTGCTCCTTGAGGCACCAGTGGAGCTGACCAGAGTCCTTTCCACCCAACGCCCACAGGCACAGCTCTGGCATGGAGCAGTGGAAACACACTACTCACTTTCCCTTGTGCCTCCCGACCCCGAGTGCCAGGCTGGCTGCTATTTGCACACCCACGTCTGCCCACAGAGGATGCCAGAGGCAGATGGTTGAGAGAGGTTGAGGACACGCACACATTTGCACTCGCTCTCTGAACAGATGTTGCCTTGAGAAGCACCCGTGCTCCTGGCACAGAGACAAGTACTAAGGAGCTACGGCAGACAGGAGAACTTACAAGGCTCCATCTAGTAACCCAGGTGCCTTTCCATCTGCTACCTCAGATGGGAGCTGACTGCCATGTGGGATGCAGGACACTTTCACTCCAGCTAGACTCTAGAGCAGTATCCTGTTCCCAGCTAGCCCATGGTTAAGGTCGAAATGTGAGGTGTTCGGTATTGTGCCTGATGGTGCTGAGTGTGACTGTCGCTCGTATGTGAGCAGAGCCGTGCTACAGACACACGTAGTAGTGAACTAACCAAGCACCAGAACACAGGAAGGGAGGGACAAGGTGTGGGGATAGAAGGAAGGAGGCAGCACAGGGTAGAAATGGCTTCCAGGAAGACACTGGCTGTCCCAGAGCAAGGCAGAACACAAAGCTTCAGCGCTGTTTCCAGGGAGAGCCAATGACTGTGGAGAAGCCCATAGTCGAGGGTAAGAAGCACATGAGTAAGGGGTGGCTTGGAAGCACCACCCCCATACCACCCAGCCCAAAGACTTCTTTTTCTTTGCAGCATCAGAAACTATGTCTCAGGCTGCCAAGGGTGCGGCCACCACAGCGATGAACCCAGGGCCTGATGGCAAGGGGAAGGGGGCCCCATCTACAGGGCCAGCCCCAGCCCCTGGCCCCACTCCTGTCCCAGCTTCTGTGCCCAGGCCCACTGCCAAAGTAGGAGACCTGCCTCCTGGGAGCTACAGGGTAAGGACATGGGGGCTGGGCTGTACTGATCCACTCCTCTTCACCCTGTTCTTCCTTCCTACCCCTTCTTCCTTCCCTTCCTCCTCACCATCTCCCCTTTGCAAGTCTTCTCTCCTTTCTGTGTTTCAAATCTCTGCCTCCATCTGACTCTTTCTGCTCTCCATCCTCCCTGGCCTTCCAGTCTCCATCCTCCCCTAGCCTGCTCTCCATCTTCCCTAGCCTGTTCTCCACTCTCCCTGGTCTGGTCTCTGTCCTCCCTGGCCTGCTCTCCATCCTCCCTGGCCTGTTCTCCATCCTCCCTGGCCTGTTCTCCATCCTCCCTAGCCTGCTCTCCATCCTCCCTGGCCTGGTCTCCACTTTACCTAGCCTGCTCTCCATCGTCCTTGGCCTGGTCTCTACTTTCCCTAGCCTGGTCTCCACTTTCCCTGACCTGCTCTCCATCCTCCCTGACCTGCTCTCCATCCTCCCTGGCCTGCTCTCCATCCTCCCTGGCCTTCTCTCCATCCTCCCTGGCTTGTTCTCCATCCTCTCTGG
>JANHMN010000023.1:39446695-39459464 GCA_030674055.1 Rhabdomys pumilio | reverse complement strand
ATCCATCCATCCATCCACCCACCCATCCATCCATCCATCCATCCATCCTTCCTTCCAACCATCCATCCTTCCATCCATCCATCCATCTACCCATCCATCTATCCATCCATCCATCCATCCATTCATCCACCCATTCATTCATTTATCCATCCACCCTCCTATCCATCACCCATCCACCACCCATCATCTCTCCATCCATCCATCCATCTATCCATCATCCATCCATCCACTCTTTGATCTCCTTCTCTAGTCTACTAAAGAACCTCAGTTATCTTCTTTGAGGACAAGCCCTATATCCACTCTCTCACTTCAGTGTAGTTGATTCATCCCTCAGACAAAGTCCTGAGGCTTCTGTGATTCTCGGCCCACGATGGTCTCTCCTCATTGTCATCTTTCTGGTGAGAAAGTCCCAGCAGCCTCAGGGAGATAATGTTCATGGAGACGTTCTATTGAGTCTCTTGGTTCTTCAGAATCCCAAACACGAAGAGCGAGAATCACCATCCCCAGGACCCCTGCTTTAATCATCCTAGTCAGACCACACTGAAAAAGCCCCCATTAGATTTCAAACTTCCAGTTTACTTACTCTTTGTGAAAGACAGAGCCCTTTATGTATGCCATCACTGCGTGAGAATTCAGCGGGTGACTGGCTATGCTCAGTCTCTGTGCCAGCACTTTGGCTGTGGGGCTCCTGGCTGCCAGCAAATGAGAATTAATTCTCTCATATCTGAACTTCTGGGACTGCCCACAGTTGCTTCCTTTGATTTTTTTTTCTTTGTTTGGAGACGGGATCTCCCTGTGTAGCCCAGGCTGGCCACAAACATCAATCATGCTCTTGCTACTTTCCCCTATGTTGAGATTGCAGGGTGCAAAATCATTCTTGGCTCCTGTATTTTATTCTAAATGATCTTTTGAACACAAGATTATACCACTCTGAGAGTTGAAAACCTACTTTTGTCGTAAGTCACAAGTACCTATGAGAAGAAGCCTTGCTTTGAACACAAAGCAGCACTTCATACCCCGGCCTGCGGAGCTGAAGCCAGTGACTGTTCCTCCCACGGCTGGAAAGTAGTGACCAGTAGGCATTAGAATCACATTAGCAGCAAGCAGAGACTTTGTTCCAGCTGTTAGTGAGCTTAAAAGAAAATCCTTCTTGATAAGTTAGTTGGTTCCAGGTCCTTATAGTATTTAAAGCCTTGTGGATCCCATATGTGCTAAAATAATCCGCTCAGATAATTACACACAGTATCTCACTTAATCCTTCGCCAACTCCAAAAACTGTTAAAGCGGTAAGGCCTGGGAGAGGGGGAGCCACTTGTCCGTGTTTCCGCACAGGTGGAGCACAGGCTATTGGGCCCACTCTGGGTTTTCATTTTGATGCCTGGGCTGCTGTGTAAAATGAAGCAAGAAACAAAAGGAATAAGGCACCTGCTGATGCTTCCTCTTCTGTCTCCATCCCTCCTGGTCCTTCTTGTGTCTAGCTGGGTGGCCTTTGAGCAATCTGCCTTCCGTGGGGAGATGTTTGTCCTGGAGAAGGGTGAGTATCCCCGCTGGGACACCTGGACTAGCAGTTACCGCAGTGACCGGCTCATGTCCTTCCGGCCCATCAAGATGGTGAGTGACTGGGACTGGGGTGAGGTCTACAATGAGCCCAGAAGCCTAGTGACCTCTGGTTGCTCAGAAAACAGGCTCCCTTGATCTCTGCAATTCAGCAAACACTCCTTCTGTGCCCCACCTGGGGTTGTGGGTGATACAATCACTTCTCTGCTCTGTGGGTTTGGAGTTAAGCTTCCGGAGAGTGAACAAGACACTTTAGTGTGCTCCTTGGTGCCCCTCCCCGCCCCCCGTAAGCCACCAGGTTCCTGGTTGCACAGCATCCACTCAGGGCACGAAACATGCAGAGCTAAGTTTGCACTATAGTCGGGCTTGGTGGGTGACACAGACCCATGATCCGACTACAGGGAAGGTGGAAGCATGAGGGTTATGAGTTCGAATCTAACCTTGGCTACAAGTGAGACCTTGTTGAGAAAAGACAAGAAGGAAGGAAGGAAGGAAGGAAGGAAGGAAGGAAGGAAGGAAGGAAGGTTAGTTAAGTGGCTAATAAACGGACTTTGGAGGAAGATGTGACGTCTTGACCATGTGACAACATATGCTGAGTCATCTCTGTGGTGTTTGACTAAACCGGTGTAAAGGAGATGAATCTAGATTGTAGAGACAGCCCCACAAAGTGCTTAATCTTTACAAAATCATGAATCAATTATGAATCGCGAGCCAACTACCCTCCTCACTCACGCATGCCTGGCTCAGATGGCAGTGACTGTTGCCTCCTGAGGTGGGAAACACCCGTGAAGAAAGTTCATTAATGAAGGCTCACCTGGGACTGTGAGACGTTACTAATACACAACTGTAGGTCAGGCAGCCAGGATGCTTGTAGCACATTGAGAATCCCAGGCTGGATTTCGGTCTTCACACTGGCCACACTGCAAGAGCTCAGAGCTTAGCTGCAAACCCTTGAGTGGCCTCGTAAGTCTATCCGTGCCAGTGACTCTCAACCTTCCTAAGCCTGTGAGTCTTTAATGCTTCATGTTGTGGTGACCCCCAACCACAAAATTATTTCATCTCTACTTCATAACTATAAGCGTGCCACTGTTAAGAATTGTAATGTCTTAGCTGGGTGGTGGTGGCGCACGCCTTTAATCTCAGCACTTGGGAGGCAGAGGCAGGCGGATTTCTGAGTTCGAGGCCAGCCTGGTCTACAGAGTGAGTTCAGGACAGCCAGGGCTACACAGAAAAACCCTGTCTCGAAAAAACCAATATATATATATATATATATGAAAAATCTAAAGACTACACACCTCCACCTCACCCAGATCAATTAGTTTCGATTCTGGAGGGAGCAGCTGATTCTGAGGAAGCCCCTTTCCTTCACCGCCCCGCTTCCCTAGGTCATCTCTTACATACACCCGGGGCCATGATCCAGTGGTCTGATCCTGTGTCTTCTGTGAGTGTTCTGATTCTGGGCCACCATTGTCCTTCTCCTGAGCACCTCCCCCAACCCACCCTACACACCTCGCTCCTGGGTTCCCTGTCTCTCTTTCGTCCCTGATTTCGTGAAAATTAGAGAGTTATTTCCAAAATCAAGCCTGATCACGGGGACCCGGGCACGGTGGCACTAATCTTTAGCCCAGCATTCAAGGTGGCAGAGGCAGGCAGATCTCCGAGAGTTTACATACCTGGTCTAAGTAGTGCATTCCAGGCCGGTCAGGACTACACAGTTGAGACTCTGTCTCGAGGAAAAAGTGAAAAACAGAACAAAAACTGATCACCAGTGTGGTTGCTTCTGGCCTGATTCTGTGGGCTCAGCCGCAGGTCCTGTAAGCCCTTCTGTAACCACAAGCCTTGGCCCATGCTGCTTGGGAATGGACGAGAGGAGCTGGGATTGGCTGGCAGTTGTCAGTGGGCGGGGCATCCAGCACCTGAGGGGTGGGAACAGAGTCATCCCAAGGGGAGCGTGAGGAAAAGCTATACAGGGGCTAGCATGGGCAGAGTCCTGCAACAGCAAATTAAACACTAGCCCCTGGACAGACAGACACAGCTGCGGCGGCCTGAGTAGATGGGGAAGGACGAAGTGAGCGGGAGTGTCCAAGAGGTGGGATCCCACAGAGACACACTGAGGCTTGAAGTGTGAAATGCCCCCAAGTATTGGGCCACAGTCAAGACTCAAACTCAGATCTGTGGTCCACTGTAACTCACTCTGATTAGAAGCTTGTATAAAAAGACATTGGCGCAGCTCCCCGTTGGCACAGAGAGACTGTTGGGAATTGGAATGTCATGTGTCTGAAAGGCACTGTCTCTGGCTGGCTGTGTGGTGTAAATCAATATGCTTGCCCTCTCTGAGCCTCTGTGTTACTGCAGGGTGACGCCACACATATCTGCTTGTATGAACCCAAGCCTGTGTGGATGAGCCCATTTTATCCTTTGGCATTTGAGATGTTTCAGTCATTATCTCCTCTTCCCAGATGAGGAGAGTCCTCGCTGGACAAGCCCCAGGGGTCCCTCCCCACCTCTTACCCCCTCCACCTTCTGCTTCCATTTCTGACCGTCTCTGCCTCCCCAGGATTCCCAGGAACATAAGATCTGCCTGTTCGAAGGAGCCAACTTCAAGGGCAACACCATGGAAATCCAAGAGGACGATGTGCCCAGCCTATGGGTTTATGGCTTCTGTGACCGCGTGGGCAGCATAACCGTCTCCGGTGGCACGTAAGCACCCAGGTTCCGGGGCCAGCAGCAAGTGTAAAGTCAGAAGCTGAGGGTATCAGAGATGGAAGGTCACATCGGGCCCCTGGGGAAGGGAAAGACCTTATAACCCCCTCCTCCCCACAGAGATCTCACACGAAGAAAGACACAGGGACAGACAGACACACATACACAGAGATTTCTCTGACACACACAGACACACATCTCTCTTGATCTCTCTCACACAGACAGATCTCTCACACACATAGACACACAGACACACACAGAGATCTCATACACACAGATACATAGACAAATGTAGAGATCTCTCACACACAGAGATACACACACAAACACAGAGATCTCACACACAGAGATACACACAGACATCTCACACATACAGATACACAGACAAATGTAGAGATTTCACACACAGATACACACACAGACACACACAGAGGTCACATACACAGATCTCACACAGATACACACACAGACAAACACGGAGATCTCATACATACATACACACACAGAGGTCACACACACAGATCTCATACATATATACACACAGTCTTCCAGGACTGGGTTCTGGGCATGTGACAAGTTCCAGTTCAGTCTAAACACTAGCCCACAGATGGAGAGAATCTCACTGCTCAGGAGTAATGGGGCCCTTGGCCAGAATGGATGTGGACAGAGGGTAAGTCTAGCAGAGGTCCCTGGGTGAGATGGCACCCTGTTTGCACCTCAGTGTTGCTGGCTATACAGTGGGTGGATGAGGCGCCCTTATCCACTTTGATTCCTGGGATCTGAGGTTCCCAAGCAGAGCCCTCTCTTCTACCTCCATGAGAACCTAGGAAGGGCCGGGTGCCTTACCTCCTAGCATTGTCCTCTGTAGATAAGATGAGTGTCACTTTCTACCTTCCTGTGATGCTTCTGGGTGGTAGCCTTCCCCCCAACCCCACCCCCAGAATGTGTGTCCTTCTGAGTCTTACCTGGGAGCCTGGCCCATGCTGGGCACAGAGGGGAGGCTTGGATTAAAGCCACTCTCTTCTTCCCAGTACTAGAGATATCAGTGTGCCCTGTACAGTGAGGACATGGTCCAGCCTGGGCTTCCCTCCTCTATCAGAGTGGATAGAACTGGGTGGGATCCAGGTAGCTATTCCTGCAGAGAAAGCAGCTAATAATAAACAGGGGGTCAGAAAAGGGCTTGGAAAGCCTGTGGTTTGTGTTCAGGCAAGAACGGGACTTAGAGTAAATCACCCACTGTGCCTCTCCTTGGTGAGGAAACCTTTATGCTGCGCTCACCCATCAAATGAACTGAGCCCTCATCAGAAATGCAAGGAGTCAGTCACCACCATCCACATCCCACAGAGGGTAAACTGAGGCTCACATGGCTCAGCTTCTGGGTTACCTGACACTGGACAGTGCTTAGAGGAGCCACAGAGACTCATTGTATAGGAACAGCATCCAGGGGCTCCAGCCTCGAGTACTGACTTCTGTTCTTGGTGGGGGAGGGGAGAGTGCAGTGTCACTGTCTTCCGTGGGCTTGGACTGACTGCCTACAGTGAGGGCATTCACTCCATCTGGTCCCCAAGCATGCTCAAAACAATAGCCACACGATTGCCCACTTTACAGAAGAGAATACTGAGGCCTATCAGAAAGAGGAAGTCCATGCTCCATTAACCAGGGCCGGAAGGGTCAAACCTCGGCAGGTGTGTGACCCCTACTGGGACACTCACTGAAGGATAGGTAGTGAAAACGGTCTGGGAGGGGACGCTGGCCGCCTTTACACCTTCACTGTTCTCTTCCCAGATGGGTCGGCTACCAGTACCCAGGCTACCGTGGTTACCAGTATCTGCTGGAGCCTGGCGACTTCCGGCACTGGAACGAGTGGGGAGCCTTCCAGCCACAGATGCAGGCTGTGCGGCGCCTGCGGGACCGCCAGTGGCACCAAGAGGGCTGTTTCCCGGTGTTGACCGCCGAGCCCCCTAAGTGAGCCAAGCTCCCGGCCTCCCTTCTACAGTCCGCCCTGCCTCATGTCCCATCTCCCTCTGCTAATAAAGTTCCTACAGCCGACATGCGCTTGGATCCATGAACCGTGTGCGCCCGCCTGCGATTCCTGGTCGCAGTCACAACCGGAACAGCCAATCAAAAACTCGCTACAAAGCAATCGCTACAAAGATCATTTTCGTCCGAGGGTTAGGGACTAAGGTCATATGTCCCAAGTTGGCCTCAAGCTTTGGTGTATAGCCAAGGATGACATTGGAGCTCGGCATTCCCTGTGTAGTGGAAGATGACCTTACATGTCTGAGCCAAATTCTTCTTAGGGGTGTGAACCGCTGAGTTTATTTGGTGCTAGGGATTGAACCAGGGCTTTGCACAAGCTAGGTAAGAGTTCCGCCAACTAGGCTACATCCCCCAGCCCATTTGTTTGTTTGACTGATTATTTATTAAGACAAGGTCTACAGGCTGGGCAGTTAAGAGCACTCACTGGCTGCCCAGCCAGAGGACCTGGGTTCTACACCCAGCTCCTACGTGGCAGCTCGCAAAAACAGCTATTGCTTCAGTCCTAGGGGATATGACACCCTCTTCTGGCTTCCTGAGATGCATTCATTTATGCCTTCATGCAGATAGAACACTCAAGAATATATATATATATATGTGTGTGTGTGTGTGTGTGTGTGTGTAATATATATATATATATATATATATATATATATATATATATATGAATGAATGGCAAGGCTGGCCTTGAACTCAGGATCCTTCTCCCTCAGTCCATTGAGTGCTGAGATTACAGGTGTGTGTCTCTGTGCCCAGTCGCGGGAATCTTCATACACATTTCACTATAACTCTCAGGCTACTTTAGCGTTACAACCCCTCCAGTTGAACTACAATCCTTCCAGTTGAACATGTGAAGACTACCAGGCTCAGAGACCAGAACAGACTTGCCCAACGTCACACAGCCGCCACCCGTACCCAAATCCAGGCATTCTGACTTCAGAGTCTGTCCATCAGACTCTCATCCTCTCCACTGCCCCCAGATGACTTTCTGCTCGGCTTGCACGTGGTCTGGGTGTGTATTTGCACTCGGCACTTTAAATAGACTCATCGATTTGTAAATAAAACTTTATTATAGCATTCCAGGAAGCAGAAACTCAGCCTCACGTACTGTAGTCAGAAAGTAATCGCACGAAGAGCTCAAATACAGTTTAGAGAAGACTGCGTGTTAAGCCTCAGCGGCAGGTTAGCTCCCCTGACTCGGCTCCTGACATGACTCAGTGGGTCATTAGCGAATGTTGGAGAAAAGCACAAAACAGCTGAGATTTTTTTTTCCTTGTTCCTGCTTTAAAAACAACAAAGATCGAAAGGAATGTTACTTATGAGTAATTGATTCAGCCCATAAGTCCACCCAGAACCCTGTGTTCCGGAAATCTCTACCAGGCATTATTGACTCGTGTATCTGTAGTTAGCGATGACTGACGTTAGCCGGTCGCTTGTGGTGAGAAGGGTGTTGCTATGGATATCTTCCAGGAGAAGAGGCTCGAGTGATGGAGCCAGAGCCTGCTTCATGAAGCATGAACATGCACGGGGAAGCTATATTCTAGGCAGAGCAAACAGCAGAGCCCTGCCGGCCCAGATGGCACCGAGATATCGATGATTAAAAGAAAACAGGTGTATCTTTCTGTCACCTGCTTGAAACTGCTGGTGGAGGGCTGTGGGGTCTGCACCTGAAAGCAACATCCTGTGCGGTGGGCAGCTCGCACAGCTCTGTCTGACAGCTTTGCTGTGCCACGAGTTCAGAGGGGTGGGGGGTGCAGGGAGATCGTGGTAGATGCAGCAAAGCATTCTGGGATAGGGACAGTGGCTTGGTGGTTGTGTGGGCAGAAGTGGGGACAGGTTAGAGACTGAGCCGGCAAGAGATGAGAGTGATAAGGAAGGTGGGGTCTCCTAACACCTCGTCTGGGCTTTCTGGGGCTGCAAAGCGGAGGTACCATGTTGCCTAGCCTTCCTTGGGTCTAGGGCTATAGCACCTGTATCCTGTCGTATCCTGTCTCTCACTCTACTGTGATTCTCCCCTCCTACCAGACAAAGTGGCTAGCATCTTGGGCAAGAAGACGGGCTTGTTTGTGGATCTGGATTACAGGGCTAGTCTGTGCTTCTGTTGGGCCCTGGGTGGTGTCTTGTAAATGGCTTCCTTCCCGGTCTTACACCCCGCGTCCCTTGGTCAATCAGTAGCTTGACTTTCTCTCCAAACCCAAGATTCTGAAGCTATGGTTCTTGGCAACACATTACTAATCTTCCGGGACTGATTCTAAAGGCAAGCTTCTGAGAGATCCTCACCCTGAGCCGGCAAATTCCTACCATCCTGTCTGTCTGTCTGTCTGTCTGTCTGTCTGTCTGTCTGTCTTCCCCTTCCTTCCTTTTCCTCCACCCCGAGCTCCTATGGTGTGCGAGTGCAAATCTTTTTGCCTGTTTCCTTTTTGATACTATAGTCCAGGTTGGCCTTGAATTTATTGCATAGCCAAGGATCATTTTAAACGTTTGATCCTCCTGCCTCCACCTCCTGAGCGGAGGGATTGAAGACGTTGTCTCCGAGCAGAGTCCTACAGTCACGAGACACAAAAATTTAACCGGCACACTCGATTAGCTCCAAGGTCCTGCTAATAACAGGATGGCACATACTGCCTGAAAGAGAAAGGTGATTTCCACCGAGTCGACTCAATGGCTTGCTGGTTGCTCGGAGTTTTATCCTGTGGTTGTTAAAAGGATGGTTTTGATATTATTTACACAGTGGTTGTTTTTACTCATGTCAATCTGATGAGTCCTAGAAAAAGACAAACAGATGCTAGAGGCACAGCTCAGTTGGTTGGTGCTTGCTTGGCCTGCTTGGATCCCTGAGTTTGATCCCCTCACAGAAAATATTGGGTGTGGTACCACATGCCTATAATCACAACAATTGGAAGGTGGAGGCAGGAGGATCATATATTCAAGGTTATCTTCTGCTATATAAGGAGTTGGAGTAAGCCTGGGCCACATGAGACCCTGGCGAGAGGAAGAGGGGGAGGGGAAGAAGAGGGAGTGAAGGGGGGAGAGAGGGAGAGAAAGACAGAAAATTGGTATTCAGCAGCTTGATTAATTTTCAAACTCCTTCCTAGTCGCTCTCAGCTCAGTGAGATCCGTATTTTCTCCAGGGTACTGACAGGTGAAAAAAAATTGGGCAAATTAGCATCCTTGAGATTAGATATGTATACTTGCCCAAACAAACACAAAAGCCCAGGAGGGATTAACAGTCAGTACTTTTTTTTTTTTTTTTTAATTGTTTGGCTAGCAAAATTTACGAGCACATAAGACAATCTGTAAGAAAAACAAAACATACAAAAGACTCTAAGCAAAATAAACACTGCAGAGGGAAAGAAAACCTGCTCTGCCTGGGTGAGCAAACAGGGTGAGCCCACAGGCTGAACTTGTCAGCCCTGCCCTGGGTCCTGACTCCAGCCAGCCCTAGAAGTGTGAGGTGTTGACCACCTGGGGAAGAACTTTAGACCCGTCAGCATGAGAAACCACCATGTGTTTTGAAACCGAAACCCAGTTTCAACCACAACTCAAAACACGATTTGGGGGTGACTCTGAAAGAAAGCAGGGGCTGGTTTCAAGGCCCACCTTTCTGGAAGCTTCTCCAGGAACATGGAGTCCTGCTCCTCACACTGCAATTTAACTGCAATTCAGCTGAGCTCCCACCCCCTGCTAGATCCAAGATCTTGAATCTTTGAACCAAGTATTTGGGAAGACAAAGTGTCTCTCTGATGGAGCTCTATTTCCATGACAGGGGTAACCCACATCTTTCAGGCTCGAGGACATGGGTCGCTTGCAGAGAAGAAAGGACTAGCCCCAGAAGTGCTCGGGGTCACCGACCACAACCCAGTCAGCATCAGACACTGAAGGGCATGTAGCAACTGAAGGGAGAAGAAATGGTTTCAGAGTGTCCACGGGGGCTTTGAAAGAGTGAGCATTTGAGACAGGTGATGATAGTGCGTGTCTAATCCTTGCTCTTGGGAAGTGGAGGCAGAATGGCCATGAGTTCAAGACCAACCTGTGCTACATAGTGAGACTGTTTCAAAAGAAAGAAAGGAAGGAAGGAAGGAAGAGGGAAAGAAAGAAAGAAAAGGTTGAGGAGGCAGATCAGTCAGTCACCAAAGCACTGGCATTGAAGCAGATTTGAGTTCAGTGCCTAGAACCCAGGTGAAAATGTGGAGTGTAGTAGACTGTGTTGGTCAGCCTAGTACTGGGAGGCAGAGATGAGAAGATCTCCCAGGGCTTCTGGGCCAGCCACTCCAGCCTAGTTGGTGAGCTTCTGGCCAGTGGAACACACTCTCTCTCTCTCTCTCTCTCTCTCTCTCTCTCTCTCTCTCTCTCACACACACACACACACACACACACACACCAGAGATGACCATCTTGTTTGGAACCATGTCGCCATGGCAGCCAGTCATCTGAGTCAGAGATCAAAGGGTGTTTCCTGAAGCCTGACCATCTAGAAAGAGATGGTAACCCCACAAGCAGAGAAGGAACTCACTGCCTGCTGCCTGCTGACACCAGAGAACTGGGAGGGTGCGAGATACCTGAGTTTACATTAGTACTAGCAGGCAGCTGTAGTCCTCAAACCACATTTCCTGAGTGAGCCTCTGTTTCCTCATCTGTAGAATGGGTATGATGATAAGAAAAAAAACCCTCAGAAGGCTATTGGAAAGAGTGAGAAAGCAATGGAAATTATTTAAAAGAAAACAAACAGCAAACCCCGTGCTTCTGGGGAGGAACTCTAGGGACCTGAGAGTGCTCATCTGGCTCTACCATTCAGCCCCAGCCCCAGCCCCCAATGCTCTTCTGAACAGCTCCAGGTGCAGCAAAAGCCAGAAGAAGTCATAGCATCACTATAACCTGGGGGTGGGTGGGAGGTAGTGGGGGAGGGTCATGCTGGGAAGAGTTTAGAATTATGTGCTTGCTGCCGTATCTCTATCCTGTGCTTTTGACAAACATCCTCTGGAGATTACCCCAAGTACAATGCTGCTTCAGGAAGCAGGTCTGAGAACCAGTGAAGGAAATACCCATCCCAGAAGGTCCCAGCCCAGGGGCAGGGATGATTCATTTACCCACCTGCCTTCAAAGTCACATTAGATTCCCAGGCTGATCCACAAGGGGAATGGTCCTATCGCTCCAGGAGGTGACAGTCAGATTAAAACCTGCAACTGTTTGCTAACCTTGGTGGCTGAGAGAATGCTCACTCTAGCCATCCACTTGGATCCGCCTCTCCTGTCTTCCTAGCATCTCTGTGAGGAGAATCCTTCCTCTGCATCCTTTGCCTACCCTGGGATGCTTAACTACCCCTGGGATGAGCCAAAGCCCTGTTTGTTCTTTCCTAAGAGCACCCAGAGAGGTCTTTACAGAAACCCAGCTAGCCACATCCTTCCCTGACGAACATGTTCCCTGTCTCCATTTCAGCAGGACCCCGTGGAGATGCCTTTCTTCAGTGCACAGGAGCTGGGCTGCACCCTCCCCTTCTACCCCAGGCTGACCTCTTCCTTACTGGATCCTGCTTCTGCCACCCCAGTCTCTGCTGTGACTAATGTACTTTTCATGACTAGTCGCACACGCCACCCTGCCTGTGCTTTGGGTCATGAGGTAAGCACTCCATCTTTTCTCCCCGGACCAGCTTTGGCTCCTACTCCTGCCTGGCCAGTTCCAGACACCGCTGTACTTGTTGGGGCGGGGGGTGGGGTGGGGGGGGAGGAATCCAGTTTCCTTGTGAAAATGTAAAGCCCAGAGAAAGCTCTCAAGAAAGCAGAAGTCCCCTTCAGGCAGACTTCTTTCTTTGATCTTTCTTCACCCATAAATAGTATAAAACTCCCAGAGCTGCGACGTTAGTCACACAAAGTCTCAAATATGCACTCAGTAAATGCTTACGCAGCGTGGTTTCATTCTGGGTAACTAGCTTCACCAAGGCTGGGACTTTGTCAGCCCAGCCTCCCACAGGGCAGGTACTATTTTATGGAATACGTGAATAAATGATAAACACAAATCTATGTGTGCCTTGCCTTGTCTGGCCTGTATAGACATTTGTGTTAGTTGTAACTAGTATAAAAATGCATTACATTTATTTTTGTACAGGCATGGGGGTTACTATTTCACAGCACCCAGGGAGATCAAATGACAGCTTGTTTGGAGGGGGTGCCCTTGCATGATTCGGGTCCTCCACGGTTCGAACTCAGGTCATCAGGCTTGAAGGCAGGTGCTGTTTACCCACTAAACCATCACGCAATCACCAGGATTTTATTTTCAATATTTATTTATTTATATTACTGTGTGTGTGTCTAGGCACACGTGTGGAGGTCGGGAATAACTTTGTGGAGTCGATTCTCCTCTTCCATCTGGTTTCGGGGATTGCAAGTGTCTTTACCACTCCGGCTTCAGAAATGTATTTTAAACTGGTAACACACACACACACACACACACACACACACACACACACACACACACA
>JANHMN010000023.1:39387022-39438568 GCA_030674055.1 Rhabdomys pumilio | reverse complement strand
TTTTTTTCTTGGGAGCCTTTTGATCTATTTCTTGAGCGTAGGGAAACGCCAGCTTAGAAAGTACAGATAGATGGGTTTGAGCCAAAATGTCACTTGCTACTGTCCACCGTGGGTGTCTGTTCCCCAAACTGGCTGTTTTTCTCTGTACGCGGCACCAGCACTGTGTCCCTTATGTAGCCCAGGCTGGCCTTACTGTGTAGCTGGGTATAACCTAATGCTCCTCCTTTGTCTTGGGCTATCACTGAATCCCACTGGCAGTGAGTGGTGCAGGCGCACAGTAGGTGCCCAGTGAACAGTGATGTAAGCGGTTCCCTCAGATCCTCTGCCTTTGGTGTCCTTTTTTCTTCCCGTGGCTCCTGGGCAGCTTGGGGATGAGCTGAGAGGTGGCAGGTCCCCATCCCATAATGGTTCGTTTTGAGAGCTGCATAACACGGGGGGGGGGGGGGGGGCGAGCAACACTGAAGGACAAAGCTGAATTTTTGGTTCCATAGCTGTGTAGTTTTGGCTAATTATGTCACTTGCAGAGTCACGGTGTCTTCCACTAAATGGGGCAAACCCACCTCACGGCACCTGCCAGGCAGCGCTTCGGGTAGATATCCCTGCACAGATTCACTGACAATCCCTTCCTAGGCTCCAGAAGTCCCCACTGCCTCTTTAAGTTGAGTGTGATGATGCCCAGAGGCGGCAGCAGCCCCATTTCTCAGGAGCTCAGGGAGATTAGGTAGTGGTAGGCCAAAGTCACACAGTTGGGTCTGGATGCAGGCGGTCTGCACCATTCCTGTGCCTGGCACACACGTGGAAAACCTGACAATCACTCGGTGCCTCATCACAGGGAGATAGTGTGAGCTACGGGGGTCAGAAGCTGCTTTAGGAGAAAATGCCCCAGACCACCAGGACTCTGCGGGGAGCATCCAAATGCTTCTTAATCTTTTTCTCCTGCTGTCTGTGGGCGCCAGTTGGCTCGACTTATTAGTGATTCTGCCCTTGGGCACAATTATGCTTGCCCGGCATCCTCACAGACCTAGCTGGCCCATAGAAGGCGGAGCCCACTGTGCAAGCACAGGGCTGATGGGAGGATGTGAATAGCCCCTGGCTTAGTGCTGACTCCTGATCCTCCTGTAAGAAAGGAGAGCTGTGGACCCCACCCCTGCTCCGAGGAGGAGGCTCCAGAATAGAGGCCGACAGTCTGTGACTGCTCTTGTGGCTGCTGCTTTGGGGTTTGTGGTGTACTGACAGTTTCTGAGGCTGCTGCTTCTGCAGAGTTCTCTCCCTTCTTCGGAGGGAGGCACAAAGCACACACATGCTCCTCCTCCTCCTCCTCCTCCTCCTCCTCTTCCTCCTCCTCCTCCTCCTCCTCCTCTTCCTCCTCCTCTTCCTCCTCCTCCACAGACATGAAAGGTCTCAGTATCTGTGCACACCCTCCACACACTCTGTTATTTTATCATTTTCTGTTGTGACAGGGCAAACAGGGCTGTGGTGTGAGTGTGGAGGTCAGAGGACCACTCTGTGGGGTCAGCTCTCGCCACATCTCTGAGGGTCTGGGGAATTGAACTCAAGTCGAGCTTATGCAGCAAGTGCCTTTACCTGCTGAGCCTTCTTGGTGGCCCACCTCTGTGTCCTGCAAATCACCTCGAATTGGTTTGCACCCCAGCGCAGAGTAAATACAGTGGGAATAGTTAGCTGTTCCATGCTACTGTCCAGGTAAAACAAACATGAAGTCCACACAAGTCAACACAGAGGCAGTTTTCCCTCCAAGCTCAAGTGAGCCAGCGTATATAGAATCTGCAAGAGCTGAGTGCACACAGCACCCTGCACTCCTGGGGCCACAGAGGCCGCTGTCTAGGTCAGGGCTATCCAGTATGGTACCCCCTACTGACTCTAGTGGCTTCTGAGCCTTTGGCATATGACCAAGGCAAAGCAACATGAATTTTTCACTTTATTCAGTTTGGCTGAATTTAAACCTCTTCTCAACCCCTGTGGCAATACATCGGGTGCCTGCTCTGAGGCGGAAGGCCCAGCAGCTGCTCCATGGGTCTCAGTGAGCCTGTGTTTTTTGGAGAGTGATTGCTGTCAGCTGTGGGCTTGGCAGACCTGGGAACACTTAGCATTTCAAGGGCCTTCTGGGGGCAGCCAGGTTGCCGCCAGCTGCCCTGGAAGTTTCCAGTGCTCTCTCTGGATTCCTTGGTTTCTTCCCAAGGGAGGTCAGCCACCATGCCCAGGAGTCCTGGGTCTGAGCGTCTTATGGGGGAGGAGCAAGGTGAGACCCCTTCTCCAGCTGAGCCTTATTGTATCAGCAGGGCTGAATTTTCCAGAAAAGACTCCAACAAACAAACAAACTAAATGATAGAGGTGAGAAGCGAGTGAATTCTCTGGAAACGGAGGACTGAGGTACAGGTGGCCGGCCACTCCTTGCTCCTTCCTGTTGTGAAAATGGCAGTCACTGCTGGTGTTCCAGATCCTTCTGTCTGGCTGAAGCCTCCCAGCAGCCCCTGTTTACAAACTAGGGCAAGTGAGACACTGGTCTCAAAGGTTTGTAGAGCCTGTACCATCCGTGCCCCAGCATCTGAGACAGGACCAAGGAGGGACATAAATGGCAGATGATGCATGTGTGTCTGTGAAGCCTGTCTTCCCAGGCCCCTCCCGGTCTGTGAGTGCCCCCTGGGCATGTTAGGTCTGTGGGAACACAGCCTGAACCTGAAACATGGTGTTTGGAGCTGAGTTATGGATGCTCACAGATCAAGATGGGGAAAGATTCGGTTAGTTCTTGGGTTAGCTGGTTAGAAAGGTTCTCTCTGCTCAGTGGGGCTTCAAGACACATGTGCACTTATGAAGGCACTGGTTCGATGTTGGTTGGTACAAGCCAGGCATTGTCTGACTACAGGGAATGCCATACCTGGGTACGTACATGCTACCCTTTTGGAGCTGCACAGTGCCCTGCCTGGGTGACCATGCCTGGCATTCCCTGGGTAGTGACAGGCATGCTGTTGTATTGTCTTCTTTTGCTGATGCTCAGGACTGAGAAGAGGGGAGAGGCTGGCAGGGACTCCCCATGGCAGCAAAGATCTCTCCCCTAAAGGCCACTGTTTGGTGCTTGGGGAGCTTGAAAGCCCCTCTGCCTCAGCCCACCCTGACACAGCATCTCCATTGCTCCACAGAACTGTCAGGGCAGGAAGCCGTGGTGACCAGGCTCGAGGACTGGTGCTTGGAAATGAGGGCGCCCAGGGGAGGTGAGTCTACCCAGAGACCCCGCTGTCCTGACACAGCCCCTTAATGCCTTCATGCCCCCACCCCTGTCTCCAGCATTGGGCGGGCCGTTGGGCGAACTTTCTGCACAGAGCCTGGTACACACCGTGAATACCAGCACACAGGACACTGCAGGTGTCCAATCTCCACATTGTTGGAAGTGATCACCACTGTCCCTGCTCCCCTTGGCTGGAGGAAAATGTCACTTGTCTACATTTTGAGCCAGCGAGCTGCAGAGGTGGGATTCAAACCCAGGTCTGCAGAACTAGTGCCTGCCGCCTTCACTGCTGGGACAGCAGTGGTTCCTCAAGCTGCCCTCTGGCTCATCCCACCTGCCTGAGAGAAGCCATTTTCTTCAGGAAAAGCATGGCTTCGACCCTAGCTGTGCAGCTCTGAGTATTCTAGAATTATAAAAACACAAAGTGCGGGCAGGGTGTTTGCCAGACTTTAGATTCTGAAACACTCGAATGACCTAATGGGGGGCAAACTGGCCGCTTGACAACCTTTTCCTGTCCTGTGTTCCTTTTTCCTCCTAGGGTCACTATGTCAGTCACCAACCACGGGTACACACACACATGCACGCACACATGCATGTGCACTCACACGTGTGCACACTCACCTGCACACACATGTGCACTGTACAGCCCCATTCTGCGAGCATTCCACAGTTAAAGCATTCCCTCTACACAGAGTGCCTTTTCACGCCTAGGGGCAGCGGTTATAGTTCCAGCTAGAGTGTGCTATGCAGCTTCCTGGGTGTCCTGGCACAGCAGTCCTTGCGAGTGGCAGAGTTTGGATCCCAGGTCCATGGGGCAAGCTTTACGAAGCACTTGAAGGCATCCTTCGATATCTGAGTAGCTGTGGCCTCGGCAGACTGCTCTGTCCCCTAAACATGCCTTGGAATCAGTTTTGCCCAAAATTGTCACAGACCCAAAATTGAAGCAGAGAGCAGCCCCAGCATTAGCAGAAGGGATGAGCAGTTTCTTTCCTGGGAGAAGCCCCACTGTGGTCTGATGCTCAGCTTGCTGGCACTGGGCAAGAGTTCGTAGGCACTTCTCAACCATGCAGCCAACTAAGCCCAGTGGACTGTCCCAGAGTCTCTGTGGCAGAGATAGAAACTTGCTTGCCCAGAGATGGCACCCACCAGGAGCCCTGACCCTGGCCTCGACACATTGGCCTCCAGGCCTGAGACTGCTTTCTCAAGGGATGTCCGTTTCTCACTTGCCATACCCCTGTGGTGGCAAGCTCTGAACCTGGTCCCATGATGGTTTCTGTCAAGCCTCTCCGGTAAAATCCGATGTCATGTCTCTTCTGACCTCTCCAGACCCTCATGTGGTGCTGAGACACTCACAGCCCGTGGTCACACAGGGTTCTCCCCCAGGGTTTTCACAGTGACTGTTCCCTCTTCCCGGAATACCCTTCTCCACCTGCTGCCTGTGAGTGCTGTCCGGTGTTTAGATCGCAGCTTGGGGCTCAGTTGCAGCAGGCCTTTGCTGCCCCTCTTAGGGGACCTGTCACCTCCCAGTGTGATCCCACAATGCTGGCAGAGTTAGAAGTGATAGCCAAGGGTAAATCTGGACCCACCCAGCTGGTTCCAGTCAAGGGGAAGGCAGGGAACTCAGGCTCAGAGACCTTGGGGTCAAGTAAGAGAACACACAGCATCCCCTGTGTCCCCAGCAACACACTGGCCTCTGGGCAGAGCCTGAGAGTAGCTGGCTCTGCTTTTCATAGGAAGCCCCTGTTTGAAAAAGCACTGCTGAGTTCCTACCCTCTGATCAGCAAGGCCTTGGGAGGGGAAGTGTGTTACCTTTCTTGTTCCAAGCAGTTGCCAACGGCCTGGTCCTGAGCCTCCAGCAGGTGTCCTGGAGCTGCTGGGGTCTGGTCTGTGCCTTTGCTCTATCTCATTCCCTTCCCTTCCCTGCAGCCCAGGAGCTCTCTCTCCACTCCTCTCCTGGGCTGGGAGCATCCTTCCCAGCACCCCGCTGTGGTCCAATCCTGCTGCACAAGCACCCAGCTGGGACAACATTTCCTCCCCTCTGGGTCCTCCCAGCAACAGCCAGCTCATTATCACACTAAGCGTGTCCCCTGTGACTTCCCTACTTCTTCACAAGGACCTGTGCTTTGGAAGCCACTGTCCTGGCTGCCTGTCTCCTGTCTGTCTAGTCCTGGGCTTGGTGCATGGACTTTAGTGCCAGCTTGATGAGCAAGTCCCAAGTACAGGTGGAGGGGAGGACAGAGCTCCCCCCTTGCCATGGCGGGGGAGGGGGTGAGGGTGGAGAAGTGCTGAAGGAGACCGCCCCTGCCGTCTGGATCCTGGCTCGGCTGCTTTCTTGTTGGTAACTGTGGGCGTCTCTCCTAGCCTCATTCCCTCCTCTGTGGCAGGTCCTGGTCATTCACACACTCATTCCATCATTATTAACTGAGCAATAATGAGCGAGGCCGTGCAGGGAGCTGAGAACACAGTCCCTGCCCATGCTGCAGGGATCAGGCCTGTGGGCTATTCCTATGCTGTTGCTTGCTTGCTTGCTTGCTTGCTTGCTTGCTTGCTTGCTTGCTTGCTTGCTTGCTTGCTTGCTTTTTCCAAGACAAGACATCCTGTATTTCAGGCTGCTCTCAAACTCCTGATCTTTTGCCTTCACCTCCCACATGCCGGCTGTCAGCCGTTAGCCACCATGCCTGGTTTATGTGGTCCTGGGGGTCAAACCCAGGGCTTTGTGCATGCTGGGCAAGCACTCCACCCACTGAGCTACATCCCCAGGAAGTGCTACATTTATGTACCAGACCATGGTTACCTGATACGACTGGCAAGAAATTAAACCCAGCTTGGGTTGGAGGGGCCACAGCCAGACTAAGGCTGTGACAGTTTTATTGAGAGCTATCAGACTTTGTATACCCTTATCAGAAACAATGGAAACTGCCAGGATCAATACAGTTGTAGCTGCCCGGGATATTATTATGTAAGCTGTACAGGACACGTAAGATTAATGTCTGATTCTGAATGCTACACAGCCTGAGTGAGGGAGTGTGTCGATCTCTCAGAAGGCACATTGTGCCCCAGGAGCCTTGGAGTCGAACCTGGAAAACCTGTGACACATACCTCTCAAGGCAGCGGGGTCAGGTTCACTCCACGGTTCCCTGCACCCACCTCTACTTTTTTTTTCTTTTTTTCTTTTTTTCTTTTTTTTAAAATACACACAGGCTTGAACTTGGAATCGCCCTCCCCCAGCTTCCCAAGTAGCTCGTTCACAGGCGGGTGCTGGCGTTTCTAACATTTTAACAATAACCACCATCACTACCTCCTGTTATCAGATAACCCGCTCTGTCGCTGATATGGAACTCCAGCTTACCAAAGCCCCCCAGCCTCAATGGTGAGCCGGTTGAGTCTCGGAGGCCACCGTGTTCCCCTGGGGTGGGGAGGGGCCAAGCACCAAGTAGGTACTTTCACCTACATGTCACTGAGCTTGTCGTCCCAGCATCCTGTTTGTGTCGCGATGGGCCTGCTGACACTGTCCCTCTCTCCACAGATACATACCATGTGGACCTGCTGACCCGTCCATGAGGCGGGCCCCCTGGCTGGGCCTGCGACCCTGGCTGGGCATGCGCCTGTCGGTGCGTAAGGTGCTGCTGGCCGCCGGCTGTGCTCTGGCCCTGGTGCTCGCTGTGCAGCTTGGGCAGCAAGTACTGGAGTGCCGGGCGGTGCTCGGGGGCGCACGGAGCTCACGGAGGATGCGGCCTGAGCAGGAGGAACTGGTGATGCTTGGCGCCGATCACGTAGAGTACCGGTACGGCAAGGCCATGCCGCTCATCTTCGTGGGCGGTGTGCCACGCAGCGGCACCACCCTCATGCGCGCCATGTTGGATGCGCACCCCGAGGTGCGCTGTGGGGAGGAGACGCGCATCATCCCTCGCGTGCTGGCCATGCGGCAGGCCTGGACCAAGTCTGGCCGTGAGAAGCTGCGGCTGGACGAGGCAGGTGTGACAGATGAGGTGCTGGACGCAGCCATGCAGGCCTTCATCCTGGAGGTGATCGCCAAGCACGGGGAGCCGGCACGTGTGCTGTGTAATAAGGACCCCTTCACACTCAAGTCGTCCGTCTACCTGGCACGCCTGTTCCCCAACTCCAAATTCCTGCTAATGGTGCGTGATGGCCGGGCGTCCGTGCACTCCATGATCACGCGCAAGGTCACTATCGCGGGCTTTGACCTCAGCAGCTACCGAGACTGCCTCACCAAGTGGAACAAGGCCATCGAGGTGATGTACGCACAGTGCATGGAGGTGGGCAGGGACAAGTGCCTGCCCGTGTACTATGAGCAGTTGGTGCTGCACCCCCGGCGCTCACTCAAACGCATCCTGGACTTCCTGGGCATCGCCTGGAGTGACACAGTCCTACACCACGAGGACCTCATTGGCAAGCCTGGGGGCGTCTCCTTGTCCAAGTGAGTGGGGCCCCACAGCTCCTCCCAGGCCCCAGGCGGCAGGTCGAGTCTGCCCTTCCTGAGCTGTGCTACCTTAGGCAAGTGTCTGTGCCTCTCTGAGCTTCAGCATCCTTCTGTGTGATGGGGAAAGAGTTGGGAATTGGGTCTCTCCTCCCCTGTAGCCGGCTTGTGCTGTTGAAAAGCACAGACAATACGTGGGGATCTTGGCGCTGCAGACAGAAGACCAGGCACCCACAGGAAGCTGGCGTCCTCAGGAACCTTTAGCCTCAACACTACTGTTTGATGTTTTGTTTTTTCAAGCTTAAGCTGCCCGTGATAGTCGTAGATATGACAAGTTACTTTTAAGCAAGCACAAGCGGGGCTGGCAGTATGGCTCAGCAAGTAAAGGGGCTTGCCATGCAAACTCAGTTTATCTGGTGATGCTTGGCACCGACCACGTAGAGTACCGGTACGGCAAGGCCATGCCGCTCATCTTCGTGGGTGACGTGCCACGCAGTGGCACCACCCTCATGTGTGCCATGAGTTTGATACCCAGAACCCACATAAAAGAAGAGAAGCGACTCCACAAGGTTGACCTCTGACCTCCACACATGCACCATGGACATGCCCAAGCCACACACATCATATGCACACACACACACACACATAATAAAAATAAATAAGTAAACAAATCGATGAATCGTGAATAAAAGAGGAGCTAGGGAAATAGCCCAGCGGCTGTAACGTGCTCGCCGCTCGCCATGCAGACATGATGGCTGAGTTCAGCATCTCTGACACCCTCGTAAAATGGTTGCCAGGGCCTGTACTGTGAGTCAAAGGGGGCAGAAGGCAGATCCTGGAGGGTCCCTGGCCAGCCTAACCGGACACAGTGAAGTTAGGAAGAGACTGCCAAAAAGCAAATAGGAAAGTGATGGCTGACATCAACACCTGGAGGCCTACCCATGACTAGACAGATGCACACATACATGGTACGCGTGCACGCACACACACACACGTGCACACATGTGTATACAAGTGAAGGAACATGGATCCCGACCACAGCTCTGCTTCTTCACACATGCAGCTTCCATGAGGCATAACACCCTGGCTGCGCCCTCACAACTGATGAGGACAGGCTGCCCGGGGGCCAGGGATACCCAACTGTCCCGCTGCCCCAAAGCCTCCGAGCAGGGAGCATCCCCTAACCTGACAAGACTCTTTTCTCCACAGGATCGAGCGGTCCACGGACCAGGTCATCAAACCCGTGAACTTGGAAGCTCTCTCCAAGTGGACTGGCCACATCCCTAGAGACGTGGTGAGGGATATGGCCCAGATTGCCCCCATGCTGGCCCGGCTTGGCTATGACCCGTATGCAAATCCGCCCAACTATGGGAACCCTGACCCCATTGTCATCAACAACACACACCGGGTGAGTGTGTGTGCACTGGAGTGTGAGCATAGGCTCTGGCAGGGTGGGGGACTCTATAGTCTCGGGGTCCTGACCATCCTGTGTCCTGCCTGACAGAAATAATGGACAGATGCAGGTTTTCTACTTTGGCTTGGGCCAAAAGGAGTCTCAAGACCCACAGGTGTTCTCGTAACCCTGTTCCTTCAAAGCCGATCTGTCTGTGTCTCCCGTCTTACTTCACTGCATTTCCTGTTTCCCTGGTGACTCATGTTCACGTGTGATCCTGTTTACACTTGGCTTTCTGTCTCCCATCCCTGGTGTGTGTGTGTGCTCTCTCTCTCTCTTTGTGTGTGTGTGTGTGTGTGTGTGTGTGCGTGTGTGTGTGTGTGTAGCCCTTTGAGTCTTGAGGGAACGTACATAAAGAATGGACCACACTACTGTCCCCTACGTTCTCATGTTGATTTCTCAGACTGGGAGCTGTTGACATCACTGTCTCTGTGGTGAAGGTGACTCAGGGAAGTGTGGCTTTGACACAGCCATTTTGTAAGAGCAGCTCAGTAGCTCAGTGGTCAAATCTGCTTGGCGTCTGTCACCCAGCATCTTGAGTGGTTTGAGCTGTTGGCTTATGTCAATTAAAAATAAAAAGAAGCTAGGTGTGGGGTGGTGGTGGAGTCCTTACCCAGCATGCACGCGCGGGGTTCCATCCCAAGTAACAATAGCCTAGACTTAAACGCAGAGCCCTCATAGTAACAGAAACCCAGCCCTGGGAGGCCACAGCAGTAGGAGGACACACTGGGGTTCCCTCCTTTTTCCGTGTGTGTGTGTGTGTGTGTGTGTGTGTGTGTGTGTGTGTGTGTGGAGAGAGAGAGAGAGAGAGAGAGAGAGAGAGAGAGAGAGAGAAAGGGGTAGGTAAGTGCAGTTCTGTGTGTGTGTGTGTGTGTGTGTGTGTGTGTGTGTAGAGAGAGAGAGAGAGAGAAGGAAGGGGTGGGTAAGTGCAGTTCTGTGTGTGTGTGAATGCAGTCGTGTGTTTGCGCCATGAGAACGTGTCTAAACCTCCCAGGACAAGACCGGTATTCTAGTGGATCCTGCTGTTGGATCAATCAGATCAATTGTTTGAACCTTTTTTATTTAAAATGAATCAGTGCCTAATTTTCTCCTAGAGAGCCAGAAACATTTTCTCCTTGGGTTTCTGGCCTTGGCAAGGGCCCTGTCTTGATCTCCGTGGGGTTCAGATGTTAGGACACCTCAGGGGAAATGCCATGTGGGAGCCAGTGGCCAGTGCCAGGCATGGGAACCTGAGTGCTCCGGGCAGTCTGTCTCCCCGTCCTGAGAAGCACACTCATGGGATTGTTCCCATGTGGTTGGTTCCTGCAGCTGCAAGCCACAGGTGGCTCTGACACAAGAGCTAGGCCACAAGCAGGGCGCTGCCCACACTCTTAAGGCTTCAGTCTTACTCTCTGCCTGAGCACTTTCTCTTCCCAGTTTAAGCTGGCTGGTTTTCTCGTCCTTCGGGTCTCACCCCTTAGGTGGTTGCAGAAACCCAGGGTCACTCCCAACCACACCCCTCTGCCTCACTGCCTTCCTGGTACATCCCAGGGCTTCACAAGAACTCCAGTCCCCTGTTTAACACTGTCCCATGTACATAGAATAAAAGGCACTCGGCAAATGTTGCTGAAGGAAGATGGATGGGTGGATGGATGGACAGATGATAGATGGACAGACTGATGGATTTATGATGGATAGATAGAATGATGGGTAGATGGGTGGGTTGATAAGATACATAAATGAAAGGAGGGGTGTGGACGAGAAGTGTGTACCTGACAGGTGGGTAGAGGGACAGATGTGTCAGTGATGACCTGGATTTCACTCTCTGCCATTTCTCCCACAGTGACACTTTTGTTCTTTCCTAGGTCTTGAAAGGAGACTATAAAACGCCAGCCAATCTGAAAGGATACTTTCAGGTTAGAAAGCCAGAGTGGGGTTCTGCTTTGTTTCCCAGGCTGGCCCCAGCTCAGAGTTGGTCCATGGCTGCTCCACATTGCCCTGGGTGGATGGGAGGGTGGGTAGATGGGTGGATGTGTGGATGGATGGATGGATGGATGGATGGATGGATGGATGGATGGATAGGTGGGTGGATAGGTGGATGGGTGGATGGGTGGATGGGTGGGTGGATGATGGATGGGAAGGGCAGTGGATGACACTTCCCTGTCATAAGCTTGGGTAGGACTGTGTCAGGGGTGTCTCTAAGTGACTCATCTAGCCATTGTCAATCTCCACAGTCCTTTTCTTGAGCTCTCCTGCCCCTTACCTCTGGCTGGAAGGTGACTATGGAGTCTGTGAGGACATTATGTTTCTAACTTAAACCCTATCTGATTAAGGTGACAGTTGCCAAGCATATCCCCAGACACACTTTTCTTCTGTGTCAGGAAATGAGAGCTGCAGGATCTCAGGGTGTGTGACTAAATGGCCACGAGCCAGGATTCCCTAGGCCTCCCTCAGGTGGGCTTAGCATCCTGAGATACCCCTGAGGAACCATCCATGCGGTGTCAGGATCGGTAGAGCCTGTACCGTCTGACAGCATGGGCTTTGCTCTGTCAGCATTATGTTCCTTTTGGGGCCGAGATGCTGTCCTGAGATGACGAGTGGTGGGATGGTCCTGAGATGCGTCACCTTGTGTGCCTGCTTGTATGATGACGTGTGTTTGTACATATGATTACATGTTCACAAGGAGGCCAGATGCAAACATCAGGCAGGCATCTTCCTTGGTCTCCACACATGCACCCTTTCCACCTTGTATTGTGAGACAGAGCCTCTCAGTGAATCAGGCTTCACTGACTGGGCTGCACCAGCTGGCCGGTGAGCCCCAGGCATCCTCCTGCCTCACTTTCCCAGCTGTGTGCCTCCTTAACTCCTTGTCTAGGTGGTGCTGGGATCTGAACTCAGGTCCTCAGGCCTGCATGCCAAGCACTTCAGCTGAGCCGCTTCCCCAGCCTGTGATTTATTCATTTTAGGAAAATTAAGTGTGGGACCGGCCCATGGAAGTCGCCATTTTAATGGTCAGGTTTTCAGTCTCTGAGTTCAGGGACAGCGGGTTTTTGCTGTTGCCTTTTTTTTGGCCCACTGTGCACATTTTTGTGCTGATTATGCTTCCATGTGCACTGCCATGCTGGGTTCCCCTCTCTGGTGGGTGAGGTGCTGACCCTTTTGGATGACACATTATGTTTACTCATATGCCTAGCCTAACTGGTTCAGATGCTTCCTTTCCTTGAGTTCTGAATGTCCTATGTGGGGACCAAAAATAACAAAAGCAAAAACAAACACCAAACGTGTTCTCTTAGATCACAGCTTTAAGGATGGGGCCGGCACTAGGAGTGGAGGCCTTTGCCGGGCAGTGGTGGTGCACGTCTTTAATCCCAGCACTTGGGAGGCAGAGACAGGTGGATTTCTGAGTTCGAGGCCAGCCTGGTCTACAGAGTGAGTTCCAGGACAGCCAGGGCTACACAGAGAAACCCTGTCTCGAAAAACAAAAAAAAAAAAAAAACAAAAAAAAAAAAAAAAAAGGAGTGGAGGCCTAGGGGTGTGGGGCAGATGGGTACAAGCAAACTATGGCCCTATCACCTAGGAGAGCCTAGGGACACAGCTGCAGTCGTCTGTGTCCTAGAAGGAAAAAGCAGACCCCCTCACCCACCACTTGGGCTTGAAGTCTTCTGTCTCCCCGCAGGTAAACCAGAACAGCACCACCCCACACCTGGGAAGTTCGTGATTTCCAGGTGAGCTTTCCCGCTTTGCCACTGAGGCAGCCAGCCCTGGCTGAAGTGCCTGTCCTTTAAACCTTCTCTGGGATATGTCCACCAAGGTGGACAGACCCAGCCCCATCTTGTTTCCATGGTGACTGGCTCAGGAGCTATTTATAGCATGGAGGCTTACTCTGAACTCTGGATTGGGGGTGGGGGAGGGGGTCAGTAGGAATCAATGCTAGACCGAAGCAAAAAGAGGTTTCTCATGCTGGAACAGAGCTGGAAGGACCATGGAGATAGAGACCCTGAGCCACACGGATACCTAGTACAGCCTGTCAGTCATACCCGCCCAGATAAACAGCCCCAGCGGTGGCTCAGGGCAGCCAGTGTTATCGTTGGGTTCCTCTAAGAATACGTGACGTATTGGGCCAAATGCCGCTTTGCACATAGGAAACAAGAGGCAAGCAGCTCCACTCCTGTAGAGAGCCCCCATGGCCTTCTGTGTCACACAGCGGGAGGCTGGCTCTGTCCCAGTGACTTTGTGCCTAGTGCGTATTTCAATAAGAGGTAGGGAATGGGATTTTGAGTTGGGATGTTCGGTCTCTGACTGTCAGGACTTCCTCAGTGGCTGTGCTGATGGCTTCATTCCAGAAAAGAGAACTTGGAAGCTGCTTCCCTCACCTCCTGGGGTCTGTTAGGATCCCAGACAAGCCTACAGCCAGTGCTATCCCGATTGGCCATTTAACTGAGATGCCACATACAGGGTTCACCAGCCAGCCCCACTTGGATTGGCCTGGAACGGGTGTATCAATGCCTCTTTTCTCTGAAACTCATTGTATTGAACACATCGCTTTTTGGAGGGTTGGGGCTGTTGATGCCAAGACTTCATGCAGTGACCCTCAGGCCTGGCTCAGGCAGGCAGGAGATCTACCGAGAAGCTGTATTCCTGCCCTCTTTTACTTTGAGATGGGAAGATGGGACCTCACTGAGCTGCCCAGTGTGGCCCTGAACTCACTCTGGAGCCTTGACAGCTCCCAGAGAAAAGGATCGTTGAGGCCAGGTTAAAATGTAGGTGAGAACCCAAGAGCCAGTTTTAGTACAGATTCTCCCTGGCCATCTGGGATACTGCGCACTCCTAGGAACAGAGACCTGTAGGAGGCAGAGTGGGCTGGATCTCTGTGAGTTCTATACCAGCCTGGTTTATATGTGGAGTTCTGGTACAGCTAGTGTTATGCAGCGAGACCCTGTCTCAAAAATGAAAATAAACAAGCAGAAATGCTCTATTCCGGCGTCGCCCCCCCTGCCCCGCCTCTCCTCCCCCCCCCTGCTGACACCATTTCCCCCTTCTCAGTCTCTGCAGGGCTCAGACGCGTGAGTCCTCGACCTGCACATGGAAGCTGGACTAACAAGCACATGGCTTGCTCTCAGTCATGCCGGGGCCTGCCGGGATGGAGCATTCATACATCCCTGCCTAAGCGGGCATGGAACCTCTGCTCCGGGGCAACACCGAGGGAGAGACTACTTCGACTTCAGAAACTTGGGGATTTTCTAATTTTTTTTTCTCCTTGGGAACTTTTTTTTAAATGAATTGAATTTGCTATCTTCCCTAATGGACAGGCTCCTTGGTGACCTCATCTCCTGGGACAAGACCTGTGACCCGTGCCTGTCCTTGACTGGACGCTGGACTCGAAGGATCTATTTAAGAGTTTAATATATGAGCTCTCCTTGCTCTAGGCCTACTCAGTTTCACAGAGAAAAGAAATTAATTATTTGAATAAAGTAGACAGGCTGCTGTCTGTGCCTTACTTCACACGAGTGTATAGGTTTCTTCTCCTCCCTCACGTGTGGGAACGGCTGGAGAACATGCCGATGCTGTCACAGGCACCGCTGGGCTCCTGTCACCCCCACAGTAAAGTAAAAGGCGGGGCTCACAGGCAGAGTCCAGAAGGATCAATGTGGGGGTCAGGTTTGTGAGCATGTAGGTGATTCTCTCCACAAGGATGAATGACAACAGGGACTAGCGCTCAGACACCAGTTTCATCAGAGATGAAGCAAGCAGATCATATCCACCAGTCCCTCTGAAGAACGGCGGCCTGAGGCTGGCTCCGCCCTTCTGGGGGTGTGACCCGAGACTGGCTCCACCCTCTAGGGGGTGTGGCCTGGGGCTCACTCCTTCCATGTTTTTGCAGACCTTATAGACATGTCTCTCAGGGAAAATGTATCCGTGCCTTAGAAGAGATCTCTCTAGGGCCACCAAAGACCCATTTTCTTTTAGCTGTGGGCCTGCTGAGTGGTCCCTAGATGCTCTGTAACCAGCTGGGCTCAACAACTTCATAAGGGCTGAGAAGCATCCACACCTTGCTTGACTTGTTGGGAGCTGCTATGAGGCTTAGGGAGGCCATGGCTTGCAGCGTCCTGCGGGTATGGATTTTGGAGGCAGGCTGTGACTTTTGTGTTGCTCCGATACCTGATATAAGCAATGGCAGATTTACGTTGGCCCAAAGTTACCGTCAATGCAGGATGCATGTGAGTGACTTCAGGTCACAGTAAGCGGTGATGCTGAGAAGGGAGACCCGGGGCCCAGCTGGTCGTCCCTTTCCTGTCTTGAGTCTGACCCCCAGCTGTGGGATGCTGCTGCCCACATTCTGCCCACATTTCTTTTAGCTCGCCCATCCGTGTCTGAAAAAGCCCCTGCAGACATCCAGAGCTCTGCTCATTCGATCTCCCAGGTACCTCTACATCCAACCTTATGTGATTACTAAGAACGACCAAGGGTGGCAGGGCCATTGCTCTTGTGCGGCAGCGTCTGACTCTTCCAACCCGTGAGATAGCCAGGCCAGGCCTCTGAGGTGTGTTGGTGCACACACGCTACAGAATACGCGTAGAGGTCGGAAGACAACTTGTGGGAGTCCATTCTGTTTTGCCACGTGTAGGTCCAGGGACTGAACTCAGGTAGCCAACACCTTTGCCTGTGGCTTCTGAGATTTTTCTCTTCGTTCAACGATACCCTATACCCTCAGTTTGCCAGATGTGCTTCCTTCCACGTGACCCCTGCCCTGCTGGCACCAGGCATTCCTGACCTCCGTGTATATTTGCATACACATCCTTGGAGCCTGCCCCCTGTAGCCTCTGGACGTTTACAGGATCAGCCAAGTGTGACTAATGATACCTGAGAAGACTGTTGGCCGCTTGGCCTGCTTCTGGTCAGTGGAGTCAGGCATGGTGCACCATAGTGAGCTGGAAGCCAGGCTATACAATGTGAGACCCTGTCTTGACATTTTTTAAATCTTTTTTTTTTTTTAAATATTTAATTCTGTGTATGTGTTTGTGGACTCAGGCATGTGTGGGATATACACTACCCCGCATCTGTCTTCACGTGGATTCAGAGGTTCCAAACTCATGTCCTTCATACACAACAGCCTGGACTACATAGTGGGACTCCAATCTCAAATTAAAAAATTATATATATATATATATATATATATATATATATATAATTTTAAATTTTTTCAATTATCTATATATAGATAATCTTTATGTATGTATATATATGTGCATATATATGTATGTATGTGTATATATATATATATATATATATATGTATGTATGTATATATCTTGAGCTGAACTAGAGTTCAGTGGTAGAGTACTTACCTAGTGTGCATCAGGTCAAGCCTTTCTGGGCTGCAGAGATGACCAAAGAGATGCAATGGTTAATTTTAACTTGCCACAAACTAGAGTATCGAGCCCCCCCCCCCCACACCACCACCACCCCACCCTAGAAAATCATCTGCCTTTTGCTCTCATGGCCTCCCCCTCACCTCTATGTTGATTGACATCAGAACCAGAGTCTGGGCTTCCATTGTGGACCGACCAGCAGCTATCCAGGACCTTCTAGAGTGTTTGAAGCAGATGAGATTGCAGAGATAGCAGCCCTGGGGATTTGGCAACTGCTGGGTTGTCGGGTCTCAGGTGTGAGACGGCGGTTGTTATTATTTTAGCATAAGCTGACTTAATAAGTTCTTTTGCTGTATCTCTTCATCCTGTTGGCTCCACTCCTCTGGAGAACCCCGATGAATATGGTGAGTAAGAGGCCCGCTCTGTAAGCTCAAGGGCCTGAGTTTGAATCCCTAGTCCTCACAAATCTGGGCATGGGTGCATGTGCCTGTAGTCCTAGCCCTGGGGTGGTGGTGCTGCTGGTGACAATGACATGTAGCTCTTGAGAATTTGGTGGCCAGCCAGTCCTACTGACAGTGCAAACTTCAGGTTCAGTGAGAACTTACCTCAGGGCAATAACATGGAGCACATGTATACACATGGTCATTTCACACCCACACATCTGTGCACGGATCACACACACACACACACACACACACACACACACACACCATATAAGACACAATACATAACTAAAATACAAACCCCTCTGTCTTAGGGTTTTACTCCTGTGAACAGACACCATGACCATGGCAAGTCTTATAAAGAACAACATTTCGCTAGGCGGTGGTGGTGCACGCCTTTAATCCCAGCACTTGGGAGGCAGAGGCAGGTGGATTTCTGAGTTCGAGGCCAGCCTGGTCTACAGAGTGAGTTCTAGGACAGCCAGGACTACACAGAGAAGCCCTGTCTCGAAAAAAACAAAAACAAAAAAAACCCAACATTTCATTGGGGATGGCTTACAGGTTCACAGGTTCAGTCCATTATCATCAAGATGGCAACATCCAGGCAGGCATGGTGCAGGAGGAGCTGAGAGTTTTAGATCTTTGATATAAAAGCTGCTAGCAGGAGACTGGCTTCTAAGTAACTAGGATGAAGATTTTAAAGCCCACACTCACAATGACACACCTACTCCAACAGGGCCACACCTCCTCCAACAAGGCCACACCTCCTCCAACAAGGCCACACCCACTCCAACAGGGCCACACCCACTCCAACAGGGCCACATCCACTCCAACAAGGCCACACCCACCCAACAGGGCCTCAGCTACTCCAACAGGGCCACACCTACTCCAACAATGCCACACCTACTCTAACAATGCCACACCTACTCCAACAGGGCCACACCTCCTAATACTGCCACTCCTTGGACTGAGCGCGTACAAACCATCACACCCTTTTCCCCCACCCCCCACCCCCCACCCCCGGGGGCAGTGGCTTACATCTTTGAACCCAGCACACAGGAGGCAGAGGCAGGGGATCTCTGTGAATTGATGCCAACCTTGTGTACATAGTAAACTCTAAGGCAGCCACCAGACAACAACAAAAACCCTTTCTTATACGTATCCAAAGAGGAGCCCCTGCCTCCAAGGAGGACACTGTAAGGTGCACAGGAGGCTCATGGCTGAGCTGCAGAAAACACTCACCTTCCCCGTGCTTCCAGCTGGGCTTCATGCAGACAATTTGAGCTACTATTGTGGCACCTTCGGGTTTTGAGAAGTTCCTTGACACTCCAGGCAGATTCTGACAGTCTTATTTTGCAGAGGCTTCCTCATTCCCAGCCAGAGTTCCCGGAGGCTTCCCGAACATCCAGTAGGCACTCTCAACACTCGTAGCCGAGCTTCCTTACCACTGGCGGTCTAAGGTAATCAGGCTGTCCATACTGTCCAGGCTTCCCTGAACAGATGTTTCAGAACTGATTGGTCGTTTTTCACAATGAGACTGCAGTCTTTTGCTTCAGTTTGTCTGGAGTCCTCCCTTTGTGAAGAGATGGAAGAACACACAGAGGGGCGAAGGGCTAGTTACCTGTAGAGGGACTCAGACATGGGACTTCCCCTCGGACACGTAAGAAGCTCCTTGTAAGAAGCGCCCTGTGTAGGCAGAGACCACAGGTTGTTCCTTTGGCACTGCCCGCTAGTTTGTTGAGCTAGGTTCTCTCACTGGTCTGGAACTGGCCAAGGAGGCTAAGCCAGCTGGTGAGCAAGCCTCAGGGATTCAGCTTTCTCTGCCTACCCGGGGCTGGGATTAAACGTGTCTGCCTTCAGCTCTCTCTGTAGACCAGGCTGGCCTCTATCTTCTAACTCAGATATCTGCCTGCCTCTGTCTCCCAGTAGCAGGGACTAAAGGTGTGAGCCACCACACCTGGCCTCGGTCCTCAGGCTTTGAGGCAAGCTCTATCCATTAAGCTACTTCCCCAGCACACCTGTGTGCTTTAAGTTTTTCCTCTAAATATTTTTATTTTTATATGCATGGCTGTTTTGCCCACATGCACGTCTGTGGACCGCATGCGTGCCTGGTGCTCAGGGAGGCAGAAGAGGGCATTGGAGCTGCCTCTGGAACTGGAGTTACAAACAGTTGTGAGCCACTGTGTGGGTGCTGGGAACCGAACTCAGGTCCTGTGCAGGAGAAACAAGTGCTTCTAACTGCTGAGCCCTGTCTCTGGCCCCTCCCCCACACCTGTGTGTGCCTCTGAGAGTCCTGGCTTTGCAGATCTCATTAGGCAGCCCAGCTCCTGGTACAGGGCCTCCTGGGAGACTAAAGCCGAAACCATGCGCAGAGCATTTTAAGGGAAACCAGGTTTGCTGATCTCAGCCCATCTGGGTTTCCAATCCTGCCAAGTTCAGTACATCGCGTCTATTTTTGTAACAGACTTCAGAATAAGAACGGGACATGTGCCACGGCATAATGTCACAGTCCTAAGAAAAAGTACATGTGCTAGACTTTAAATATATCAGCTTTAAAATTGCCACCTAAGGATTGTTTCTATGGTACCAGCCTATTTAAAGTTGTAACTGAGCCAGGCTCCCCACACACCACATGATCTTTTGAGCGGATGCAGAAACTACACGGGGAGTGGTCAGAGCCATGGGGAGTGGTCAGGGCCATGGGGAGTGGTCAGGGCCACGGGGCGTGGTCAGCGCCACGGGGTGTGGTCAGGGCCACGGGGAGTGGTGAGCGGTACGGGGAGTGGTCAGGGCCACAGGGAGTGGTGAGCGGTACGGGGAGTGGTCAGGGGCACGGGGAGTGGTCAGGGCCATGGGGAGTGGTCAGGGCACGGGGCGTGGTCAGGGCACGGGGCGTGGTCAGGGCCACGGGTCCTGAGGTGGCAATGGAGATGTTCTCTGTTACCTTAGAGAAGAAAGTAGATACTAAAACTGATCTCCTGCATTCCTGGGGGTCAGACCTGGCTCTGTTCTTCAACTTGCTGCACACTGTAGGCATTTGTCCTCTTCCAGGGCCTTTGGGGGTTCGGGGGGGGGGGTGTGAACCATGACTGTCCGAGGGCCCTGCCATACTCCTGATGGGCTTTGTTGTTTACAACCCCCATCTGAGACAGCTACAAGTGTGAGTACCTCTCTGGGAATCTAGACATGGGCCTGAATGTCCCCAAGTCTGAAGGCTAGCATTTGAACTGAGAAGTTTTGGGGTGGGAGTTGGTTTGAGACAGGGTTTTAGGCAACAGGCTGTGGTTGTCCTGGAACTTGTGCTGTAGACCAGGCTGGCCTTGAACTCAGAGATCACTTACTTGGCTTTGCCTGCCAAGTCCTGGGATTAAATGTGTGTGACACCACCATCTGGCCTTTTTGTTTTGTTTTTGTTTTTGTTTTTGTTTTTGTTTTTGTTTTTGTTTTTTTGAGACAGGGTTTCTCTGTGTAGCCCTGGCTGTCCTGGAACTCATTCTGTAGACCAGGCTAGCCACGAACTCAGAAATCTGCCTGCCTCTGCCTCCCAAGTGCTGGGATTAAAGGCATATGCCACCACTGCCCGGCACCATCTGGCCTTGAACTGAGAAATCTTGATGAAAAAGGACATAGAAACAACCTTTGAGGTTGGGGGTCTTTCCAAGTAGAGTGAAGTCATTGTTAAGTTCCAGGGTCTTATATCTATCCTATTTCCTGTCACTTCATAGGAAGGAAGGAAGGAAACTAGCTGTGATGGCTATGGCTTTTCTCAGTTGTCAACTTGACTGTATCTAGAATGAACTACAATTCAGAAATGGGGGGGGGGCTCATCTGTTATCCCCATCTTGAGGCAGGAAGACAACATGCCTTCAATCTGGATCTTGAGGCTGGAAGACACTTGATTTTGATCCAGATCCTGAGGTAGGATGACACACACACTTTATCGGATCAATACATACCTTCGATCTGGGCCACACCTTCTGCTGGAGGCCTATATAGGGACAATGGAAGAGAAGTATTCATTCTTCTTTGTCTGCTTGCACGCCCTTTGTGGGCACATCCTATGAAGTCCTACTTCCTTAGGATTCAGTTTATACAGCAGACCAGCTGAGACTGCCAGCCTGTGGTACTGAGCAGTTACAAGATTCTTTCCATTCACAGCTGTGGCCAACATTGTTGGGTTAGTTGAACTGCAGCCTGTAAGTCATTCCAATAAATTCCATCTATATCTATATCTATATCTATATCTATATCTATATCTATATCTATATCTATATCTATATCTATATCTATATCTATATCTATCTATCTTGGGAGTTGGGAACATCTAGGCTTTTATGTCTGTGAAATCTCCCCATCCTCAGAAAAGTATAAAGACAGACCACTATTTCTTCCATGTGGTTTCTGAGTCCTCTACAGGAAGCTCCGGTCATACTGTCTACCTCTGGTGCTGGAACCCTGAACTCTCCCTCAGAGGATCTACCATGCTACTCTCTGTCTGTCTTTCCCTGGTGTTAATAGCTTTTATAATGAACTCGTCTCTAACCAGCGATCTGTTTCTGTGTCCCTCTTAATGCTCCCTGCAAACCCTTCAACCATGTTGTTTAGTATACTGTTTGGGTTCAGCTACTAAGAACTCAGTACATTTTAAAAGGACTAGTGAGTGAATGAATGAATGAATGAATGAATGAATGAATGAATTTACCAGCCATTTCTAAATGTCCTAGTTGGCTTTGTTAACTTGGTACAGTCATCTGAAAGGAAAGTTTTGATGAATTATCCAGATCAGACTGGCCTGTGGGCATATCTATTTGGAATGGTCTTGATAGTTACTGTTGGGGTCTGAAAACCGAAAACAACCTAAGTAGTCACAAGAGTGGCTAGCCAAATGGAGGGCTACCCTAGAGCCTGAGAACCTGAACTTCATTTCACCTTCTGATCAAAATGGAGTCTGAAAACAAAATGGCGGTACTTAGTATAAGACTCTTTGTTTGACCCTAGCATTACTGGATGCAGGAGGACCCCGCCCACTGTGAGCGGCACCTTGGCAAATGGTTCTGGGCTGGATAAACATGAGCCAGAGCACTCAGCAAGCAGCATTCCTCCACGGTTCCTGCCTTGAGTTTCTGTCCAGAATTCCCTCAACGACACTCATTAAAGAACAGAATGTCCCTCTAGGGCAGTGGCTCTCAACCTTCCTGAGGCTGAGACCCTTGAATACCGCTACTCACGTTGTGGTGACCCCCAACCATAAATTTGTTTTTATTACTATTTCATAGCTGTAATTTTGCTACTGCTACGAATCGTAATGTAAATATTTTTGGAGATAGAGGTTTGTCAAAGGGGTCATGACCTGGGCTGAGAACCACTGCTCTCGAAGTGAGGGCCTTGCTTTTGTCTCCTCCCTTAAGGGCAAATCCAGTGGGGGCGAATCAGCTTAAAGGTGCTCATCTTAAACTAATGTACATTCCCAAAACAACATCCACTCAGGTTCTGCTGGGTCTTTCTCTGTCTGAAAGGTCTCATCATTTAGCCCTGGGTGTCCTGGAAATCTACGCCAGGTGTCACTGAGATCCAACCATCTCTGCCTCCCCCAGTGGTGGGATTAAAGGTATTTGTCACCAGATTTCGTTTCCTTTCCTATCTTTTCCATTTGGATTCTGGTCACAGCCACAGTGTGAGAAGGATATTTTTGTTTTATCAAAGATGGCTAGCTTGACTAAAGTCCAGTATTCCATAGCGTGCCCCTGCCCCCCCCTCCTGCCCCATCTTGTGACACTCCTGTAATATGTCAAGTCCCAAATACCAGACAGTTTTGAGACTTGCTCATAAGCTTCCTCTTTGTGAGGATTATAATGTGCCAATCACATCAGATTGACGCTGAGTTCCTCCCAATGGGGTGAGTCACAGACAGCACCTGCGTCAGAATGGAACTTAAGTACCCTTATAGCTTGGTTGTGCTTGCCCACCAGCTTGGGGGTCACTACCCCGCTGGTTTACTTTCACTTTGTTCACACGCAGGGATATTCTTTCCCAACACAAGTATGCATTTAACTTCCCTGTCCGGGGATTCCTTGCTCATTCTCTGAAGGCCCCCTCCCTGCTTGTGACCTCCACACTGGCTCTCTCATCTCCTCTGGGCAGCTGTGAGTTACAGCTTGCCTGTCTCCCCCTTACCCCCCAACCCAAGCTCTCGTTTGTATCAGTTCTTAGATGCTTTCATCCATGTGACCATAAGCCCCAAGAAGGGACCCTGATCCCAACAGGATCACGTTGGCTCTGATCGACTCTCCAAGTGCCTCACTAACGTATCTTCCCAAATATTTTAGTTAGGTTTTATTGCTGTATTGTAAAGACCATACCCAAGAGAATTTGAGAAGGAAAGGATTTATTTGCTTTACAGATTACAGTCCAAGGTAGATATTTTAAAAAGAACTGAAGCAGAAGCCACGGAGGAACGCTGCTTATTGGCTTGCTTCCCTTAATCTTACAGCCTTTGAGCAGGGGTGGTCCCACCCATAATGGGATGGGCCATCCCACATCAATCATCAATCAAGCAAAGACCCTACAGTCTTGTCTACAGGTTATCCGATGCAAGCATTGAAGGATCCTTTGCCAGATAACTCTAGTGTGTGTCAAGCTGACAGGGAAAAACAAAAATAAATCCAGCCAACAACAAAACCCACCACGACACAGCCTTTTAGTGTACTAGAAAAACTAACCTTTCTCAGAACCAAAGATCAGATTATGTGTAGTTTTGAAGATGTGTAAAGTGTAAGATAAAAGATGTCCCTTCTTGTGGGCCAGAGGTGATGCATGCCTTTAATTCCAGCACTTGGGACGTAGAGGCAGGTAGATTTCCGAGTTCGAGGCCAGCCTGGTCTACAGAGTGAGTTCCAGGACAGCCAGGAACACAGAGAAACCCTGTCTTGAAAAACCAAAACCAAAATAAACCACAAAAAAAAAAAAAAAAAAAAGAAAGAAAGAAAGAAAGAGAGAAAAACCTAACTCCCTTCTTTCTCAGCAACAGAGAAATAACTAGAGGAGAGAGGAAAACAATAAAACTACTTCCTGGAGAGAACTCCCGCTATTCATTCCTTAAAATTGTTCTAGGCCCACGCTGGTTTACCCTAACAGAGCAAAGAAAAACGTATTACAGTCTGTCCAGTCTGTCCACAGCTGCCTAGAGATAAGTACTTCGTTTCCTCTGCCTTTCCTGTTTACAGAGTTACAGAAAAGATAAAGCAAAAGCCAGGAAGCATGCACGCCGATAACTCCGCGAGGACCTCCCTCAGCCAAACTCTTCCTCTGGGGTTAGGCTCTTAGCCTTTCCTTCTCGCGACATGGGGTCCTGAGGACATTTTAATCACTCAGGGTCCCCGTGACGCTGGTTCAGGCGGTCTGGGCGCGGCGGTTTTATCCGGGGGTGGCTTTCTTGGGGTAACGCCTTCTCCGCCTTTGACAAACGAAGACTCCAGCGCCTGACGACCGCTTGCCCTGGAACCAGACCGCCACACGCCTTCAGTTCCGATGGGAACCGGAAGCAACGCGAGGCGGGATCACCAGCTCTTCCGGGACGCAGACACGCCCCCTCTGGCGTTAAGTCGCTGCCGGGGCAACAGCGCGCCATTTCCGCCGCCGAGTGACGCACTTCCTATGCGACGGCAGGTTTACATCCGGGTTTGGGCTAGCTGGTCTCTCGCAGTCTCTGGGACCCTGGATGAGGACTGTGTGGCTCGCGAGTGCTGAGCGAGGTAAGCAAGCGGCGGGGTGGCGTCCGGAGAGCGTGGGCTGAGGCTCCGCGGCGGCGGCCCCAGGGTCTCCCTGCGCCTGGGTCTCCAGCCCGGCCCGCTACGGGACGGGACCTGGGAGGGTCCTGACGCTGACACTGAATAACCAGTCCCGAGCGCTTGTGAGCTGAGCGTCTCCTAACCACTGTGGGATTTTTATTATCCCCTGTTCTGGGGAGGTGGCGGTATTGTATTCCCGTGTGCTCAGAGCTTTCTGCCCCTTTAAGAACTTTGCCCTCAACGTGCATTCCTAGCTGAGGTTGGAACCTGTTCAGGTTAATATTGTGCATAGTGAGGAGAAGGTGTAGGGAGATCCCTCTTTCAGTCACTGGTGCACCTGAACACGATGGTGTCACTGTAAGGCCCCTACAAAGGGAGGACCTCACTCAAGCCTCAGGAATTCTCGGCCACCTAGTAACTCACAAGACACCGAACTTGATGCAATCAGCAAGAGGTATATTCCGATCAACATGTTGAGGTCAAGACCCATGACTCACGCAGGGGCAGTGGGGTCTGATTCCCGGGGCTTTGGAGACAGAGGGAATTTAAAGCCAAAAACCACAACTTAGGGGGGAAACCACAACCCAGGGGGAATGAAGGAGGGTTATTGGAGAGTACCTGTGGAAAGTCCCAGCCCTTTATTCAGTTTTTGACAGGGTCCAAGGAACAGTCACGGGAAACATTTTGAAGGGTTCACTTCTCAATCCTGACTGGTAATGAAGGTGAAATTGGAACCCAATTATGGGATGAAGTAGAAGATGCTTTTTTCTCTTCCCTTTTTTTTTTTCTTCTTCTTTTTGACCCTATGTTTTCTGTTTTTTCGAGACAGAATTTCTCTGTGTTACAGCCAACTCTGGCTGTCCTGGAACTTGCTTTGTAGACCAGGCTGGCTTTGAACTCAGGTCCGCCTGTGTCTGCCTCCCTACTGCTAGAATCAAAGATGTGCATCAGTATGCCCGGTGGGGATGCTGTTTCTTGAGCACCTACTGGGAGTTCAGCTTTTGTTGTTGTGTTTTCTGTTTTGAGACCAGGCTGGCTTTGAACATACAGAGATGGACCCCTCTCTCTGCCTTCAAAGTGCTGGGAGGCTTTGTTTTTCTAATGTATCATCTTAATCAGTCCTTACAAGCTACTTCTGGAATTGAATGAATGCAGTCATGAGAGAGCTGAGTAGATACCTGGGTAGAACAGTTTGTTTATTCCACACCCTCCAGGTGTGACTGAAAAGTGGCATTCATAAAGACTGCAACCTTCCAATACCTAAGAAGCCGGTCAGATTTTGGAAGGGAGCCTTCAGTTTCGTGAAACAGTATTTCAGAACAATGCTCTGAAGTTTCCCTGGACCTGCAAATTGGCTAGATACAACTTTCCTGGAGAAACAAAAAAGACTGGGTTCCAACCCGGTTTCTGAGGTAATAACACGTAGAGCTGTTGGCTTCATTTCTGTGGCATGTGTGCCTGCCTGTCTGTGGCCTGGCCCCACATTTGCATGATGTTTGACTCTGACAAGGCGGTGTGTGTTAGACCCACGTGGACGGTGGGTCTGACTTATCTCACTTGTTGTGGAGCTGGTCGTTTTGTCCTGTGTTTAATGGCTGCTTTACTGGGTTGTATCTTGAGGCTAATGGATCTTCTGCTGGACTCGGGTTCTCACAGCGCTGTTCTTGTCCCCTATCCTCTAGTGACTGGCCATGTCTCTGTCCCACTTGTACCGGGATGGGGAAGGTCACCTTGACGATGATGATGATGAGCGTGAGAACTTTGAGATCACCGACTGGGATCTCCAGAATGAGTTCAACCCCAACCGGCAGCGCCATTGGCAGACAAAGGAGGAGGCCACCTACGGTGTGTGGGCTGAGCGTGACTCGGATGAGGAGAGGCCCAGCTTTGGAGGCAAAAGGTACTGTCTACTGGGCTGCATGCCCTGACTCTGAGGATGCAGAAGGCACCCCAGAAGAGTTTTCTACCTTTATCAAGTCCAGATGCTATAGCATCTTGCTATGTGCTGTTGAGCCGGCGTGGCAGTCCTCCTCAGCAGTTACTGTGTGACTGGAACGGGGCTATGTACGGATAGCAAAGTGCTGACCTACCCCAGGCATGGCAGCTGTGGGCTCATACTGTGTCAGGGATCACTCACAGGGCACTAGAGAATAGGGAGGTCAGGAAAGGGCGCTTTGGAGAAGACGCCGTTGGCCCAAATGAAGGTAGAAAAGTGAGTAGGTCCACAGGGGAGTGTGGTACAGCCTGGGCTACATAGTAAGATGCTGTCTCACAAGACAAGAAAAAAAACATGTGCCTCCCACCTGACTATACTCAGAATTTTTTGATTAATTTTTAGGATTTTTATCTGTCTGAGTTGTTCTGAGTTTTATACTTGAAATAGTCTCTAAAACAAATATTTGTGTGTGTTTTACAGGCATGCTGGATTTTACAGGCATGCTGGATTTTACAGGCATGCTGGATTTTACAGGCATGCTGGATTTTACAGGCATGCTGGATTTTACAGCATGCTGGATGAGGCTGTCCCACTCTAACAAACACTGAGCTAAAACAATCTTTTCAGTTGTGAAAGGGAGCCCCGTTTGCAGGCTCCGAGGTACGGTGTTTGCCGTTCCTATCTAGCTGAGTTCAGTCACCAGATTCCTACCTGAAAGGTGCAAGGAATGAGGCACCTTACAAACTGTCCATACACTGTGATAAGAGCATTTCTGAAAGTGTCAAAGGGAAGTAAGATTATTACATCCTAATGTGAATTTGTAATCAGCTGTACTGACAGTGGCAAGTCTCAGCTACGAGTCTGAATTGAACAGACACCGTGAGTGTTAAATGTGGGCTGGAAGAGGACTCAGTCGCAAGTAAGATTGAACATTGCTCTTGCAGACCTGAGCGAGGCTCCCAGCCAGTGCCCAGTCAGGCAGCTCACAAGTGCCCGTAATTCCATCTTCAGTGAGTCGAGGCTTTGGCTCACTGGTCACTCCCAGTTTCATGTGCTCAACCACAGAAAGTTATAGCATTTTCTAAAATGTTAAATGTAAGCTGATTGGAGGCCAGGTCTGAGTCTCTTTTGGCATTTGGACATAAATCAACAGATTACTGCTTTAAAGTGGATTCCATGAGGGCCTCTGTCTCTCTCTAAGGAATTCTCTTGTGAGCAGCTTCTGGGATAGCGTGCTGCAGAAGTGTTCTTTACGGACTTGGAGGCTCTGTGTCTGTCTGTAGGGCCCGGGACTATTCTGCACCTGTCAACTTCATCAGTGCGGGGCTCAAGAAAGGGGCAGCCGAGGAGGCGGACTCGGAGGACTCTGATGCCGAAGAGAAGCCTGTGAAGCAGGAAGACTTTCCCAAGGATTTAGGACCAAAGAAGCTAAAAACAGTAGGTTCCGCAGGATAGTCTCCATGCGGCACCCCTTGGAGGTCACCAGTGCAGTGGCTTCCTCACAGGGAGCAGCCTAGTGAGCACCTGTGTGTGTGCTGCCCTGCAGTTTCTGTCCTCCTCAGTGTCACTCATGTGGCTTTGGTCCAAATGCTGCTTTTCATAATGCAGTGTAGCTGTAGGCTTGAGCTCCTCGGATCTGTTTTTCTCTCTCACCCAAACTCATCTTGCCTTCTTTGCAGGGTGGCAACTTTAAGCCCAGCCAGAAAGGCTTTGCAGGAGGAACCAAGTCCTTCATGGACTTTGGCAGCTGGGAGAGACACACAAAAGGGATCGGGCAGAAGCTGCTGCAGAAGATGGGCTACGTCCCTGGGCGGGGCCTGGGGAAGAATGCCCAGGGTGAGTGTGGCGGAGGGGAGGCACGGGGAGGCTCGCCTTATCTGCCTCTTCCCTGTAGGAAGCTCATCAAGCATGGGTGATGTTCTTGGTTAGTGCACAGGTCGTGGGAAGGACGCTTAAAGCTCAAAACCAGACAACAGTAGCTGTTAATCCTGCAGCTGACTTTGGCAGCATGGGCCACTCGTACTCCCTGGATGCTTGACTTTCTCTGAACTCAGTTTCAGTAAAGAACTTGGTTAAGTCAGAAGTAAAGTGCTAGGGTCTAAAGTAGCTGCAAACACATAGCTGTTTTAACCTGGTCCATGTCTCTAAAGAAGTAACTGCTAATATTTTAAAATCTGACAGTCTCACCTAGAATTCTAGATTTTTTTCCTGGCAGTAGTTTGGCCTTTTCACAGCACCTTTGCAGCAGAGTGTCCTCTTGTAAACACAGTGTCCTCAGCCTCCTGGTCCTGCCACCTGCCGTGCTGCGATCATTGTGTGAGCCTGCCTGGGCTGTTAGGCCAGCTTTGTAGTCCCCGCTTCTGAGAATTATCTTCTTGGTCTGTAATTCAGCATCAGGCCAGCCAGTGCCCAGCACAGCACAGCACTGCTGCCTTTGCCTACTGAAGACACGCCTGCGCTGCTGGCTGACCAGAACCTACATTGTTCCCCCTACTAGCCCCATTGAGAAACAGCCCTTGCACACACAGCTCACCACCTAGGCTCAGAGGCACAAGGAGCAAGCACTTAGCCTTTTTTAGTATGAACTGGGTCCAGTCAGAAGTATCCTCTGTAATGCACACCCTAAGGCCTCCCACATTCGTCTCAGGTCATGCTGGGCATCGTGCTGGGAAGAGCATGGCAGAGCATCCCTGAGGTTTCAGCAGTGCTGAGTGAGGAAGTGGAAGGAAAACCCGGAGAGGGGAGGAATCCTCGTGAAAATGCTGTTCCTGTTTATTTCCAGGGCTTAGCCATATTACACAGGTTATTACACTGTGAGCAGTGTGAGCCCCTCACCAGCCCACAGCTGTCCTTCAGCCAGTCAGCATCCTGAGTTTCTGTGCTTGGCACACAGGCTTCTGATGCGTGTGTTGGTCAGTGCAGTGAGGCTGAATCCTCAGAAGTGGTCTCAGTTGTTGAGTCTCGGGTTGGCGTGCTGTTGGTGTGGAGCAGGAAGTGCTCCCTTCCTGGTGGCCACGGTCTGAAAAGTCTCTCGTCTTTCTCCTGCCCTTGTTCAGGTATCATCAACCCCATTGAAGCCAAACAGAGAAAAGGCAAGGGAGCTGTGGGGGCCTACGGCTCGGAGAGGACCACTCAGTCTCTGCAGGACTTCCCCGTGGTCGACTCAGAAGAGGAGGCTGAAGAGGTAACGAGAGGGTGGGTGTGGGTGGCGCATGGCCTGGACCATTTCACGCAGCTGCTACACGTGGGCTGCACATGCTGACGGCCTCTGCGTGTCCCCACATCCACTTATGTGGCAGGCCCTGCTGGTGCCCTTGCTCACCTGATGCCATAATGGTGTCTTGGGCTTAGGAGTGCATGCTGGTAGCTGAGAGACAGTGACAAGGAGGGGATAGAGGCACTTGGGTGCATGTACTCTGACTACAGGGTAGTGACAGAGAAGGGACCAAGGCACTTGGGTGCATGTACTCTGACTACAGGGTAATGACAGGGAGGGGATGGAGGCACTCGGGTGCATGTACTCTGACTACAGGGTAGTGACAGAGAAGGGACCAAGGCACTTGGGTGCATGTACTCTGACTTCAGGGTAGTGACAGGGAGGGGACCGAGGCACTCAGGTGCATACACTCTGACTGCAGGGTAGTGACAGGGTGGAGACCGAGGCATTTGGGTGCATGTACTCTGACTGCAGGGTAGGCTCTGTCAGCTCAGAGATGGCTTAGGAGAGCAGGTGCCATGATTCCTGAACAGAAAAGAAATGACAGGTTAGGTCAGCCTGAGAATAAAATGGCAGCCATAGGCCTGACCTGTAGAGCGGGTGAATCCTCACGGGCTATCCTCTGCTCACCATTCTTGTGGAGCTCTGCTGGTGGGGCCAGTGTTTTCTGATCTTCAGTGCGAGAGTCAGCGGAGGACCAGCAGAGCCTCTGCCTTTAGCATCCAACTGTGTTATGCACAGATGTTGGCGAGTGGTACTTGGTGGCTGCCGGCATGCTAAAGGCCTTGGCCCTGGCTCCTGTAGAACAGGCCCCTCCTGTTGTCACTGACTGCATCCCTCTACCTCAGGAATTTCAGAAGGAGCTGAGCCAGTGGAGGAAAGACCCCAGCGGGGGCAAGAAGAAACCAAAGTACTCTTACAAGACTGTGGAGGAGCTGAGGGCCAAAGGCAGGGTCGGCAGGAAGCTCACTGCGCCTCAGAAGGAGCTGTCTCAGGTCAAGGTAGGAGGGCCTCACTCCGTCCATGCTCTGAGGTCTTTGTCTGATAAGTAGGTTATTGGTGTGTGTGGGTTGACTGTGTGTCTGTGTCTGTGTAAGCATGTATGGGTGTGCTTATGTCCAGTGAATTCAATAACATTTTTAACATAAATATTCTGTGAGCACTGAGCATGGCAGGTGCCAGGCCCTGGCTTCCCATGCCCCACACCTCCCCATGCTGACTGTTTGTGGTAACCCTGGAGTCTCTGTGCAGCCTGCAGCTTTTTTTGGGTTAGGCATAGCTTCATTTGTAGGTAAATTTTGCTCTGTTTGAGACCGAGGAGAGGGTTTCTGGGAGTGCATTAAGCAGCTTGGGAAGGCCTGCTGATGGGTCAGGAGCAAGACCTCTCTCTCCTTTAAGGACTTGTGACGTCTGGTTTTGACTGGCCCACAGGTGTCGGGCCTGTCATAGTTGTGCATGAGGTGGGGTAGCTGGGATCTTGGGGAAGGCCGCCCGCTCTATGATGGACACATGGTGGTGCTATCACTTTCCGCGTAGCTAGTCAGCAGTGGTGGCGCGGCCTGTGACTGGTTAGTGTGAGATGGTGTGGGTCTGACCATTCACGGCGCAGAGCTCTGTGTCACCTCTCCCTGCTCAGTGGTGCTAACAGTGGTCACCTGACTGTCTCCTAGGTGATCGACATGACAGGCCGGGAGCAGAAGGTGTACTACAGCTACAGCCAGATCAGCCACAAGCACAGTGTGCCCGACGACGGCGTGCCGCTGCTGTCCCAGCTGCCGCCCACGGCCGGCAAGGAAGGCAAGGCGGCAGGCTTTGCGCTGCCTGAGCTGGAGCACAACCTGCAGCTGCTCATCGAGCGCACGGAGCAGGAGATCATCCAGAGCGACCGGCAGCTGCAGTACGAGCGCGACATGGTGGTCAGCCTGTCGCACGAGCTCGAGAAGACGGCCGAGGTCCTCGCACACGAGGAGCGAGTCATCTCCAACCTCAGCAAGGTGCTGGCCCTGGTGGAGGAGTGCGAGCGCCGCATGCAGCCCCATGGCGCCGACCCCCTCACGCTGGACGAGTGTGCGCGCATCTTCGAGACACTGCAGGACAAGTACTATGAGGAATACCGCCTGGCGGACCGCGCAGACCTCGCTGTGGCCATCGTCTACCCGCTCGTGAAGGACTACTTCAAGGATTGGCACCCCCTGGAGGTGAGCTGGGGTGCAGCCCGCTCTTGGGCTGCGGCATGGCTCCTGAGGTGGGAAGGCTGACGATGCTGTGCTCTGCAGGATAGCAGCTATGGCACCCAGATCATCTCCAAGTGGAAGAGCCTCCTGGAGAACGACCAGCTGCTGTCTCACAACAGCCAGGACCTGTCCTCAGACGCCTTCCACAGGTACAGGCCCCACCCCGCGGTACTGTCTCATCTCCTCAAGGAGCAGAATTGTGCCAAAGGCTGGGTGACAGCCATTCACCCTGTGGACTCTGCTCCGCCCTGGCGCTGCTCTGGTCTGGGGCATGGAGACCCATGTGTCCTTTGAGTGTCCGGAGCGTCCAGGAGCTGGGCCCACCCTGACCATGAGCAGCTTTCACCCAGTCTGGAAAAGGCAGAGCAGGGGACTGTGAGAACCAAGAGTGCACCAGGTGTAGAGGGGACAGAGGAGTCTCAGGAGGGGACATTCAAGCTGTGACCTCGGGTGTGAGCAGTGCTGTGAACTGAAGCCCTTGTTGGGAAAGCATCTGATGGCCCTGTGCTGACACTCAGCCCCATGGGCCTGTAGCTGCACTGAGGAGCCCAAGGCCGAGAGCCAGGACATCACAGGGGCCTGTGGGCACTGCCTTGAGGTCTCCTGTGGGTGTCTGGGCTGGCACACTGTGAGCACTGTGAAGCCAGCAGTGTGGCTGACCAGCTGCCTTGCCTCTCACAGGCTCATGTGGGAGGTCTGGATGCCTTTTGTTCGGAATGTTGTCGCCCAGTGGCAACCGAGGAATTGTGAGCCGATGGTGGACTTCCTGGACAGCTGGGTACACATCATCCCTGTGTGGATCTTGGACAATATCCTGGACCAGCTCATCTTCCCTAAGCTGCAGAAGGAGGTAGGACAGAGCTCTGACAGTGTCTCTTACCTGCGCACAAGAGTCTGAGGTCGCAGGACCATCAGCATGGCTGGTGGGCTGCAGTGGTAGTTCTAGCCTTCTCCATAGTACCCCTTCCCTACCTCCCTCAAGTGGGGGTTGCCTTTCTCAGTGCCTTTATTGAACCTAAGCCGCGCTGAGGCGTGAGTTGGTGGCATGAGTGTTTGATTTTTTTTTTTTTTTTTTTTTTTTTTTTTTGGTGTTTTTCGAGACAGGGTTTTTCTGTGTGGCCCGGGCTGTCCTGGAACTCACTCTGTAGACCAGGCTGGCCTCGAACTCAGAAATCCACCTGCCTCTGCCTCCTTAGTGCTGGGATTAAAGGCGTGCGCCATCACTGCCCGGCATGAGTGTTTGATTTTCTTCTGTGGAGGGACCTAGAGTACAGAGTGTCTACTGTTTACCTCCACAGTGGGTCTTGTCCTTCACACACACACACACACACACACACACACACACACACACACTGAGGACTGTGGCCCTTGGTCAGGATACACAGGCCTCTCCCTAAGGACAGCACTGCTGTGTCATGAACTGTCTGTCCATGGGCTGCAATGCTCATCCCACTCCCCTGCAGGTAGACAACTGGAACCCCCTGACAGACACCGTTCCCATCCACTCATGGATCCACCCATGGCTGCCGCTCATGCAGGCCCGCCTGGAGCCACTCTACTCCCCTGTCCGCAGCAAGCTGTCCAGTGCTCTGCAGAAATGGCATCCCAGTGATGCATCAGCCAAGCTCATCCTGCAGCCCTGGAAAGAGGTCCTCACTCCTGGGTCCTGGGAGGCCTTCATGCTCAGGAACATCGTGCCCAAGCTGGGTAAGGACAGGGACTTGTAGGCCGAGTGCAGCTTACTCAGTGTCCACCACAGGTATACTATTTAGGGCAGAGGTGGGCAGGACTGGAACCAGAGCCTTATTGCTGTTCCTTCACAGCTTGACCAAGGTCTGAGTGCTGACTCTGGCTCTCTGTGCCTAGTGGTTTCCCTTCAGGGCTGCCTGGATGTCAGAACCAGAGCCGCTGGCCTCTTTTTTTTTTTTTTAAATATTAATGTATGTGAGAATACTGTCTGTCTTCAGACACACCAGAAGAGGGCATCGGGTCCCATACAGATGGTTGTGAGCCACCATGTGGTTACTGGGAATTGAACTTAGGACGACCTCTGGAAGAGCAGTCAGTGCTCTTAACCACTGAGCCATCTCTCCAGCCCCAGCAGTGGCCTCTTAAGTGCCCATGAATCATGGGAATTCATTGTGCGTAGAATGGAGCAGACCGGAGACTGAAGAGTCTGCCTTGCTGTCTCTCTTGCAGGCATGTGCCTGGGGGAACTCGTTATCAACCCCCACCAGCAGCATATGGACGCCTTCTACTGGGTGATGGACTGGGAGGGAATGATCTCCGTCTCCAGCCTGGTGGGCTTGCTGGAGAAGCATTTCTTCCCCAAGTGGCTTCAGGTGAGCAGTGTGGTCCAGCAGGGATGTGGGGTGGAGGTGCCATGTGGAGATCAGGGCTTTTGTATTCTGAGGCCACAGGCTGGCTCCAGATTTTACTGGTCACTGCTACATGGTCCAGTGTGTAGCCATTAGCTCAGTGTCCTGTGTCCTTTGGCAGGTGCTGTGCTCCTGGCTCAGTAACAGTCCCAACTATGAAGAGATCACCAAGTGGTACCTGGGCTGGAAGTCCATGTTCTCAGACCAGGTGCTGGCACACCCTTCTGTCAAAGACAAGTTTAATGAAGCACTGGACATCATGAACAGGGCTGTGTCCTCCAATGTTGGTGAGTAGATGTCTAAGTCAGGGTTTCATTGCTGTGATTGACACCAGGACCAAGGCAACTCTTACAAAGCACAAGGTTCAGAGGTTCAGTCCTTTATCAAGGTGGGAGCATGGCAGTGTCTAGGTAGGCACGGCGAGGGAGGAGCTGAGAGTTCTACCCCTTGTTCTGAAGGCAAACAGGAGAAGACTGGCTCTCTCAGGCAGCTAGGAGGAAGGTCTTATAGCCCATGCCCACAGTGACACACTTCCTCCAAGGCCACACCTCCCAGTAGTGCCACTCCCTGGGCCAAGCATATTCGAACCACCACAGTAGGGTTCCTGTTGGGGATTCCTGGGCCTGTTTCCTAAACATGACATTGACTTTTGGTTTTGGTTTTGGTTTTGGTCCTTTGGGAGGCCACCTAAAGTGTCAGTTCACTCTGTAGACACTGTCCAGTGGACTTAGCTACTTATGAGGCCCCACCATGTTGTCCTGCAGCAGGCTGACAGGAGCGGAGTCTGGCTCCAGGGAGCCTTCCCACCCCTGTGCAGAAGGCACTGGATAGCTGCTCCCTTCTCCAATGCTCTGTGCCCTTGAAACAGCATTAGTGCCTTCGACACAGGCACTCGAGGGCTAAGCTCATGCCTACGGCACTTGGCCGCTGGGTCCTTGTGAATCACTGTGCACTGTTGAGGCCCAGGGCGGCTGTGTGTGTCATGCGGTCACAGCAGAAGTCAAGGGTGGTGCCACTGTGTGTCATGCGGTCACAGCAGAAGTCAAGGGTGGTGCCACTTAGCCTAAGGCTGTGTTTATGGGGGGCTGCATGGCTCCAGGGTGGCATCTGGGAGGGGAACTGCTGTCTCTTGTACCTGTCCCCACCTCACCCAGCCCAGCCCATGTTCCCAGCATTGCTTCCCCTGCACCCCTCACAGATTTGCATTTGGGTCACACTGTGATCCTTCAGTCACCACTATCTGGCTCCCCCAATGTATTTTCTATTTAAAGTTTCACAAGTGCAGTGCCATGGATGGCCAAAAAAGGGTATCAGATCCCTGGACCTACCTGGAGTTAGAGTTGTGGGCCATCTCAAGTGGGAGCTGGGAATCCAACTGGATTCTGCAAACAATACACACTCCTTACCAGTGAGCTCCATTCTCTGTGCTACAGAGGCCTATGTAGCAAGGGACAGTAGAATGAGTGTAGGCCATGCTAGACTACAAGGTGACCTCATAAAATGGTGACTTTAGTGGGGGAGGCACATTTGTGGGCTCAGCCCTTATCCACATCTCATGATATTGAGAGAATCATGTCTGATATCTTTCTCAGGTGCCTACATGCAGCCAGGTGCGAGGGAGAACATTGCCTACCTCACCCACACGGAGCGCAGGAAGGACTTCCAGTACGAGGCCATGCAGGAGCGCCGGGAGGCTGAGAACATGGCCCAGAGGGGCATCGGTGTGGCTGCCAGCTCTGTGCCCATGAACTTTAAGGACCTCATTGAGACCAAGGCAGAGGAGCACAACATCGTGTTCATGCCCGTCATTGGCAAGCGGCACGAGGGCAAGCAGCTCTACACCTTTGGCCGCATCGTCATCTACATCGACCGGGGGGTGGTATTTGTGCAGGGTGAGAAGACTTGGGTGCCCACCTCCCTGCAGAGCCTCATTGACATGGCCAAGTAGACATCAGCCACACCAGGCAGTGTGAATAAACAGCACTATAAACCAAGCTGAGAAATAATGTCTATTTGGGAGACCAGGCCACCAGGGCAGGATGTGACTCAACGTCCCCAGTCGGGCTGTATTCCTGGCCTGGCAAAGGATCTGGTGTGGCATGCACTGTGGGTGGAGAGAACTGTCCTGCTTCAGCTGAGCGGTCTGTGGGTCTCCTGATGATCTCCAGGTCCTCGCAGTTCTGGTAGTCAGGCTCTTCCCGGGATGCCCACAGGTCCCCAGGCAATCCTCCCAGCTTCAGTAGTGGAAACCAGTGAACAGACATGTCATTGAAGGTGTCAGTGTACCGGGGAGTCTGAGGCAGTGGGACCTCCTCCAGGCCGTTCAGAATCTGAGCAGAGAGGTCCAGACACAGGCATTAGGTATGCCCCACTCCCCGTGTCCCTGGCCGCCCCACTGTCCTTTTGAGAAACAGGAAATGGGGATTTGTATTCCAGCGCTGTTCAGTCCCACAGGCAATGGGAATGCGGGGCTCACCCCGAGGTTGAAGGGCACTGTGCTCAGAAGCATGGATGGACAGCCTGGCTTTGCACCCCACCCCGACCTGACGATTCTGTCACACACCTTTGCAATGTAGGGATAATTTTCCTGCAGAATCCTCGCCAACAACCTGCAAATAAAAACATACACACAATTTGGAAGTATATGGGTGTTTGCTTTCTTTTCAACTTAAGACAGGTAATAACAAGATGAGTTCAGAAAGGGTTGCGGGATATGCAGGTGGGCAGCGCAGGCGGGCACTGTGAAGCAGATCAGGCGTGTCTGCGCACTTAAAGCATGGCTGCCCACACACCTCTGCCCTCTGCCCTCAGAAGAGGGATGTCTGCAGATTCCTTCAGTGTTTTAAGCTGGACCCTTAAGCCTTTTACTCAGTTCCTCGCGGGGAAGGTGGGTCTGGCACTGCTGACGGCTCACCTTTCCTCGAGGCCTCGGAAACTGTTCCCGATGATGACCGCCCTGGACAGGGCGTCTGCAGACCAGTTGCTCCACAGCAGGTTGTTGTATAGAGCTGTCCCACAGTGCGGCATGTAGAACACAGTGGGTTGGCCCTGGACGCTGCGCTTGCCTTCCTGTGGAATCAGCAGAACGTGCTAAGGAGCGGAGGGCGGAGCCCAGCTCTTCTGAGGCATGGCTACATCACTAAGTTGAAGTAAGCTGGATGTCTGTGTGGGACTCAAGGACTCCTGTCCAGAAGGAACCCATGCTGACTAAAGGAAGATGATGACTGTCCCCATGTCCTATATACCAGGTCTTCCAGGCACCCTGCATCACTGCAGATCCTCACCACAGTGGGGACACAGTCACCTAATGCCCCCTCTGTGTGTGTCTCTCCCTGCAGTTTCTGTCAGGCATGAAGCCATGTTGGTGTCCTATACCTGCCTCCACAGGAGCTGCCTGCGGTCTTGGACACAGCCTTCTGATGGCTCTTAGTGCACAGGCCAACCTTGCTGCTGTGCTTGGTCTCTACAGGTTATAGGTGACCTCAGGCCTCACCTATTAGCTCCTCTCCGCACAGAGCCAGCACTCAAAGGCTGGTCTGAGGCGACTGTTGTAGGGTCTCACTATTGTTCAAAGCAGCAGGATTACGAGGCTGAGACTATCCTGGGCCACAGAGACCCTACAAAGGGGTGGGGGGTAAAGGTGCTTGCCAGCTAACCAAGCCAGTGCAACCGGAGTGACTCCCAGAACTCATACAGAACAAGATAGGACCCATCAAGTTCTATCCACGTATGTGTTTCTGTTAGTTCTTTATGTGTTTTCCATATGCATGCCTGATGCCTGCAGGGGCCAGAAGAGGGCGTCAGGTCTTCTGGAACTAGAGTTAGAACTAACTTAGAGCCTTAGAACATGGGAACTGTCCACTGAAAGAGCAGTCAGTGCTTTTAACAGCCAAGCCATCTCTCCAGGCTCTGGACTCAAGGGTTTTGCAAGCCTAACACATCACTTCATGCTGCTGATTCAAGTTTTCACAGTATAACAGTCCAAAATGGGGGTGATATTGGGCTCTAGGAAGGCCAGCATGCCAGGGCCAGTGGGAAAGCCTGTCCACCAGCAGGGGCAGGTGGTCTGTCTAGAGGAGATGAAAGCACCTACCTCATTCTCACTGAGGACAGTCATACCGAGAGAGGTGAGAACTGAAACCTCAGTCTGACTGAACAGAGGGTCATAGACCCAGCACTGGCTTCTGGGGATCTGGAAGGGAAGAGGGGTACTTCAGTTCCAGGCACACATGCACCATTTGCCAGGGGTGGGAGAGGAAGATAAGCTTACCTGGCACTTCTCCAGAAAGAGAAGCATAAAAGCAAGCTGAATCCGAGCAGTGGGGCAGGAGGCAAAGGTCCCAAGACCGTAGCACACACACTTCACAGGGGAGGGGCTCGAGGCCAAGGGCTCCCCTGACCCACCAGGCGATGAGCCAAGGTGCAGCCTTCCAAGGGCATCCGTCAGGGGCTGAAGCTGCTCCAGCTGTTTCCTAAGACACTCTGTGATGGTTTCTGAAAGACCATTTTCCCAAATGTGGTTGCACTGCATACTCTGATCCCTGGAGCCAGGACTCTGAAAGAAACCCAACAACCCTCCACACCCAGACAGAAGCTGCCCTAGATCTGTGTCCAGGCCACTGGAGGTGGGGCCCTGAATTCTACATCCTTGAACCTAAGACTGTGTTAAAAGGTTTTCATCTAAAGCCACGTGTCTGAGATGCTTGTGCTCTTGGATGCTGATGGCCTCTATAAAGGCGACTGGATGGTTAGGTTCAAAGCCACTGCCTACATCACCTCCTGACCCTCCTGTTAGGTCACCATCCTAAACGAAAGAAGCTATTTGTCCTAACACTAAGGGAGCTGTTTTTGTTCACTGACATGTCAAAGCCATCTTTGAACAGATACTCCAGGTGAGGAAAGGCTGATGCAGAAACTGTAAGTCCTTGCTGGGAAGAGAACCCTTAAAACTTTTTTGGATGGGAGCTCGATGCTGCCTTTCACTTATCAATCTCAACTCTTGGGACTGCAGCCTACAGTGAAGCTCATCTGATTAAAAGAGGAGCCTGTGATACAGTGTAAACACAACTTGTCCATCCCTGTGATACAGTGTAAACACCGCCTGTCATCCATCCCTAAGGAGCATGCTGAACAAACTGTATCTAGAACATATCTGCAACGGGGAAGGAAAAAGTGGGATCTGAATACCATCTAGCCATCTTGGTGACTAATAGCACTTACTGCCTTCTGTATGAGAGCCAAGCACTTCTCACCTTACTTCATGCTCACAGCTACACTGTAGGGTATAGACACCACCACCTCCACTGCAGTGGTCAGTGCCATAGACACAGTTCTGAGGAAGTCAGCATCAGAACCCACCACAAGTAAGGCTGTGAAGCAAAATGTCCTTGGATGGAGAGTGTCCTTTGCCCACCTTCAGGCAGGGGCCCTCCTTCCACTCCCACACCTCCCCTACTCACCCAGTGCCGAACTGCAGAAATCAGAGATCCGCAGGTCCTCCCTGTTGAGAAGACATGGCTTGTTCATCTCCCTTCTCTTCTGAACCATCTTAGTCCTGACCATGAACCAGATGCATGGGGGATGGCGGACCCTCCGATGTAGAGTCAGCCCTTACTGAATGACATTCCCATGGCCTGGATGTAGGCTGCTGGGTCTTTTTTTAAAAAGGATTCCCCCGTCAGGAGGCCCTGGTTGCCCCAGGGATGGTCTGGGTCTGTTCTGCCTCTTTGGCCTGGGAGAGATGCAGTTCAATAAATACTTGGAAGTCCTCGGACTTAGTCTTTCTAATGGGAGTGTCCTCTCAAGACTGGAGAGTAGCAGGAGAAATGACAGAGTTATTCAGTAGGAACTCAATATACTGCTTCCCCACTATAAAGAACTCTAAAGGGAAAGTCAAAGAGAAAGTCCAAGGGTCTGGTTAGTTCTTTATTCAAGTCGGCTGGTTTCCACAGCCTAGGGCAGAACAATCAATAGTGAATTTAAATATGCCAGAGGCAATGTTTAGTGGGGGGGGGGGGGAGGTAGAGACACAGAGAGAGAGAGAGAGAGTACAAAAGAGAGAGAGAGAGGAAGGAAAGGGAGATGGAGAGGGAGAGAGGTGGGGAGGAGGAGAGAGGTACTGCCCCCAGGCAACCTACATTCTTCAAGGGAAAGATGTGCCTGATACCTTGAGATTCTCTATGCTCTGGAGTGATGACCACACCCGAGGAAGGGTGCTGGGAGAAGCAGGGCACTCTGGGAGATTCCAAAGCAGTCGAGGAAACTATCTGGTGTGTGCCTTGACAGTTCATGCCCCAAGCACCTTCATCTCAGTAATCCTGAGAACTTAAGGTGCTGCTTGCTTCTATCTGTCCCTCCCCTCAGCCACAGCAACAGAAATTTCTCCATGTTCAGAGATAACTTCTGGGTCACCACTGCTTTTTGGGTCTAACTTGCGCCCTTCGTCACAGCCCTTCTGACTCATGTGAAATGCTACCAACATTTGTAACTTAGCCCTGCAAAACCACAACTATAAAAGGCAAGAACATAGCATAGCCTGTGTGTATGGTGGGCACTGTCTATGTACCCTGTAAGAAGGTACAGACCTAGCTGTGGAGAGATGGATGTAACGTAAGAGAGTCTGGATGGAGAGGTAGAAGCATGGGGTTTGATGTCACCAAGGCCTGGTCCTGAAACAATGATCTTGGGCTCTTGGAGTGCCCAGGATCCTACTGAGGCTGCAAAAGTCTGCGCACACAACTGTTGCTCCGTAAACCATTGATGCAAATGATGACATCTGTGCTTGCAGCATCGATTTACAATCTTGATAATAACCAATGCGGTGTGTGTGCCCCACACCTGTAATCCTAGCATCAGGAGAGGCAAAGGCGGGATCTCCTCCAGTTCTATGGCCTGCTGGGCTAGCCTAAGCTATAGTGTGAGATCCTGCCTCCAAATCCAGAACTGATGGTTTATAGGGCGAAGGATCTTGCCACCAAGCCCGACATGACTTTGATTATCCTAACCTATGCAGTGAAACGGAGTGGTCTTCTGAGCTCCACACACGCGCCGTGACACCCTCCTCCTCCTTCACCTCAAATAAATAAAACCAAAACCAATGAACTAAAGAAAACAATCGTCACTGGGCCTACCATGAACTGTACACCCCGGCCCTGAGCTTACCGGGTGCCAGGGAGTGCTTTACGGTCACATCACTTAACCCTGTGTGCATCCCTATGCAATGTTGAAACCTCCATCTCCAAGATGGCAGACGGGGACACAGAATGACAAGCTGCCGTAACCGCAGCGACGGGAATGGCAGCTCTACTGCGAGCTTGTTATAGTGCAACCCGAGGGGAACTCAGCCTTCCCTAGCGCGTTGGCACACCCACTTCCAGGTTAGGGAGACTGAGGCTGGAGTGGCCTCTCGGCGCCGCACTCACTCGGCCTCCCGCAGGCGGCGCAACACCGCCTCGCCATCCGCCTCCGGCTCGGCCTGGGGGCCTTCACCCCGCTGCGACCGTCTCCCCGCCCCGCGCTTCCTCCGCGGAGCCACCGCGCTCCACGGTTCCGGAGCTGCCACGGCCGCCGCCATGCCTCTGACGTCACCAGCGCGCGCCAGAGCGGCCGCCATGCCGCCGACGTCACAGGCCCGCGTCACACCGTACGTCATCGCCAAGCCCCCAGAGTCGGGAGGTGGGTCCGCGCGTGATCGCCGGGCGGCTGGGTGCAGGTATCGTGCTGTCCCGCGGGCCAGACAGAGCTCGGTCTCCCGGCGGGCGGGGCGGGCGTGAGATCTGGGCGATCCGGCTGCAGCGTCTCGGCTCCTAACCACCGAGGGACTTCCCTCCGTCCCCGCGCGCACCGGGACGGTCCTCCTGCTATCCCCTCAGGGTGCCAGGGCCTCTTCAGGTCCCTACCCATAAGAGGATCACTGACTGACCTCATTCCGATTTTTGTGAATTAGCTGCTGGGAACCTCCGACCAGGCCTCTGGGAATGGGAGGGGTGGGTTCCAGGAACTGAGATGCCCTGCGCGCTGTAGAACGAGGTGTGTGTAGCTGAGGTGACAGATATTGAGGCCCTTTCGGGTTCGTGGGGGATGCCCCTCGGGCACTTCCTTCTTTCTAAGTGAGTTTACTTGCTTTTAAGAGAGGGTCCTGCTTTGTAGCCATAACTAGTTTGGAACTCAGCAATCTGCTTGTCTCTACTTCCCTGGCGCTGGGATTAAAAGCTGTCATGCCTGGCTCCCTCTCGAAGAGACTTTAACACACTGTGTTTCCACAAATGGCAGATTGTGGCTAGCTTTGGAGACCGGGTCCCTGAAGGAATTTTAACTAGAAAAGTGGAGTTAGGATTATAGATGAAAATGACCAAAAGTTGTCAAGGGAAAGGATTAAACCATTTTTGTGTTTCTATTCAGTGTTATCCACACAGTGAAATGCGAGTGTCAGGAGGTTTCAGCCTCCTGGATAGTAATTTTAACACCTTGAACCACCTGTTTCTGGACAGTTCCCTCAGAGGAGCCAAGGATTAGAGTAAGTGAAGCCAAGGTTCTTTCTGGCAGAGTATTCCTTGATACACTAAGTTGTCTTCCCCTAGTGGGAGTTTGAAATGAAGGGCACTCTGTCACAAAGTTCTCTCTTGCATTCTGTGCACATTCTGATCAGGCTTCTGCGTGCCAGTTCCTTAATTTAAGGACCATTTGATTTGTGTGGTTCCTTCCACCCAGCACCTTCAACACTGGTTGTCTGGTTTCCCTTCTGCAAAGCTATTTTCTGCTGAAAAAAAAAAAGAAGGGTCTTTGAAGTATCTGCTATCCACTCTCTTTTTACTGTGAAACACAAGCTTTGAAGGCTGGTTTGAAATCAACTATTTATTGAATCTTGTGAGTCACATGCACGGTCATGGGTTTCTGAAAGAATCAACTCTTTGTTCTTTCTTCCTCCCTCAGAGCTAAGATACCGGTGTGTGTGTGAGCTGGAAACTTTGGATCTTTTGGAGAGACTCCCTGAATGGCTTTGAACTGTACACAAAGTCAGAGGTCCTATCAGAAGCTGCCTCCGCCCATCCAGCATGCATCTTCCTGCCTTGGAGCTCCCTGGGGGGAGTTAGAACAAGTCCCAGTGTAGTCAGCCATGTGGATGCCCCTGAAAGCAGACTACAGACTGTTGAGTTAATAGTCTACCTCCAATTCGTTTCCTCTTGGACTTCTCAGCGGCGGGTGCAGAGATACTTCTGGAAATGAACCTGCCCGGGAGGGAAGTTGCCTTTTCATATTGATCGAAGAGTGAACTAGAGGCAGAAACCACCTGGTTTGACCACACCTAGCATTACTGGGCTGGGGACACCAGTTGGGGACAGACGAAGAGGATGAAGCCATCTGGAGAGTAAATGGCCACCTCCACTTCTCCAGAGACAAAGTCAGCAGCCTGGTGAGTGTCCAGACCTGTTTGAAGCTGCTTCTAGGACCATTTGAGTAAACTGGAAGCCTCAGGCAGCTAGTCTTGCTGTTCTTCTCGGAGCAACCTCAGTAAATGTGGAAGCCATTTTTTTTCTCCAGAGCATATGTGTTTGAACCTTGCAAGCTTGGGGCTAGATATATCCCAGTGGTAGAGTGTTCACCTAGCATTCCAGGGGCCCTGGGTTCAATCTCTAGTACAGCAAAAATAAGCAAAACCCAGAACACCTTGCCAACCCCACCCGAGGCACTGCAGGCAGATGACTGGGAGGGTGCAAAGAGTCTTGATCACCTGGGTGTGTCTGTCTGTGTCTGTGGAGAGGCAGGATGGCTCTTGAGACTGTTGCACAATGTCTGCCTGAAACATGATTCCCTCATCCACCCTCTGTAGCTTCCTCCTTTTTCATAACCTGGTTCAGCAAATGCCCCTGAGAGGTGACAGTGAAGGGGGCGGCTTGAATAGATTCAGCAGACCTAGCAACTGATTATTACATGAGCCATTTCAAATGATGCCTGAGGTATAGTGTGTGTAGCAGAGGGGGTGGTTTCAGAGTGTGGGAGGGGAGCGGGGTGGCTGGTGGTCCACAGTGGGCTTTGAAAATTCACAAGCGTTTTTGATCACCATTTAACCTGTGACCAGTTGCACACTGAGCCTTGGAGCTTAGCGGATGATGTTGGGACAGGTGTCTGTCATAAGGAAAGTGAAGTGGGCTGCCCTGGCCTGGTCCTTGTGCTTTCAGAGGCTGAGAGTACAACTGAAGCCCAGTCTCTGCATAGTTCACCTTGTGCAGACAGTGTTGACTATCTCAGAGTTAGTCTTCCTCAGCCAGTCCCAGAACTTGAGAAGGAGGCATGGGCAGGAGGCTATGCAGTTTGAGGTCAGCCTGGGCTACAGAGCAAGACCTGTCTGAGTCTTTAGAAAAGTACAGAAGGTGCTGGAAACTCAGAAGAAAGATTCCTTTACACTGAGGAATCTGGAAAGGTGGGAGGGAGCCAGATTAAGCTGCTGTTAAGATTTGAGAGAGTACAGAGGAGTTTGGTGTTTTTCCGTCTTCTTTCAAAGGCAGATGGGCAGATGACTGTGCACAGGCGCATCTGCCTGCAGTGCACTGGCAGCGGCTTTATCTGCTTGTGGCTGCTGGACTCTTCCTGGCAGCCGAACGCCAAGCCCTCCCAGAGCCAGGAACTAGAGTGAAAGTGTCACGAGCTTATCGTTGTCACTAGCAGGGGACCCATGGCTTCCTTCTGTTCTCTTGCCAGGTGGAACTACTTTTTCCTATACGACGGTTCCAAGGTAAAGGGAGAAGGAGACCCAACCAGAGCCGGCATCTGCTACTTCTATCCGTCCCAGGTAAGCAGGGGCTCTTGTGCACATGGCCTCTTTGAAGACGTGTTGGGGGATGAAATGCAGGACCACGTGCATGCGCTGCTCTCTCCCTAGCCCTCTTTTTATTTACTTACCTTTGAAGTTTTGAGACAGGTTCTCCGAGTTCTCAGCCTACGTGGCAGCTGGGCTGACAGGCCCATGGCTCCAGGCTGTACTCTTCTCTGGATCTTAAATTCCCATGCAGCTTAGGCCTCCTCTTGGCTCTCTTAGCCATAGGAGGGTTTTGTTTGTTTGTTTTCGTTTTTTTGGGTTTTTTGTTTTTTGTTTTTTGTTTGTCTGTGTCCTGCTCCCAAGTCTATGATCAACTAATTTTAAGAAGCTTTTTAATAGCTGGGCAGTGGTGGCGTACGCCTTTAATCCCAGCACTTGGGAGGCAGAGGCAGACAGATTTCTGAGTTCGAGGCCAGCCTGGTCTACAGAGTGAGTTCCAGGACAGCCAAGGCTATACAGAGAAACACAAAATAAAACAAGAAGCTTTTATTCAGGGGGCTGTATGGTTATTCAGATGGTTCAGCAGTTAAGAGCACCAACTGCTCTTCCAGAGGTCCTGAGTTCAATTCCCAGCAACCACATGGTGACTCACAACCATCTGTAATGGGATGCGATGCCCTCTCCTGGTGTGTCTGAGGAGAACGGCAGTGTACTCACATCCATTAAATAAATAAATAAATAAATAAATAAATAAATAAATGTTTAAAAAAAGGTCTCTATATTTAAAAAAAAAAAGAGAAGCTTTTATTCAAACAGAGAAGTAAGGACTATTACAAACTTTTATGTGCCAGCGCTAGGGTCAGGTTGGCAGCTGTGAACGCTGCAAAGATCCCTCTTTCTTTTTTCTCCCATAGAGAAGTTTAAAGCAAATTCTAGACACTATGTCATTTCACCCACTCGGCGTTTATTGTGTCAGGGTCACACCTGATGGGAATGACCCCGAGTTACAGCCCTTCTGTAGTGCGGGCAGGTGCTGCAGCCTGGCTGGTACTGGTGCTGGTTCTTTGACGTCACCCTGCCTGGCTTCCTCTCCCACTCATCTCCTCCCCCGCCCCCCAGCCAGGACCCTGACCACACCCATAGCCTGCTTGTTAGTCTGTGCTAAGTCCCCCTTTTACTAACATTCCCGGCCCCACACACCAGCCATCCTGTCTTCTTGTCTCCAGATCACTGAGCTGCCAAGTTAGAATACCACACTCTGGGTCGGGACCGTCACCTACCTGTGGTGACATCAAGTGACATCTGCTCACAGATTTCCATTCACTTTCCATTCGTAGCAGGCTCTAGATCTCTGGTGAGACTCAAGGTCCATTCCATGAGGCAGGATGCCATAAGGGATGGCAGCTGCACTTCCTGTGACATCCTGTCCTGTATGGCTGTGCCGTGGTTCAGGGAATGTGTGCAGCTGCCTGGGTGGTGAAGCCCTGATTTGCCATCTGTGTTCAGTGAGGGACTCGGAGCAGCCTGTCACCCTGCAGCCACTGTGAGAGCCTGACTCGGCCATCACCAGGGCAACACCACACACGCTTCATGGCTCTTTCTCTTGTGTGTTGGGGAAAGAGTTGGAAGCAATATTCTGCCCTATGAACCAGGCTACTCTTGACTTTTTTTTTTTTTTTTTAACTTTTATTTTATCCATATGAGTGTTTTCTCTACATATATGTATGTGCCTAGAGCCCTTGGAGGGCAGAAGACGATGCCATCTCCTGAGATTGAATGGTCACAGATGGTTATGACCCATTATGTGGGTACTGGGAAGCAAACGCCAGTGTTCTCTGCAAGAGCAACAAGTGCTCCGAACGGATCAACCACCTCTCTAGCCCCTGCCCGTGAATGTTGGAATCTCTTGTGGCAGCAGGGTTACAGGCGTGGGCCACCAAGCCTGGGTGTCATTGTTTATTATGACCCTTAAACATATAACAACTTGGCTGAGTGTGATCACTAACACCTTTAGTCCCAGCACTCAAGAGACAGAGGCAGTCGGATCCCTCATCTACATAGTGTAAGTTCCAGGACAGACAGGGCTACACAATTATGGCACTATCTTTAACAGCACCACCAACAAACACACACACATACACATGAATGTAAAAATAACTTTTATTTTCCTGAAGTAATTATTGTCTCAGAGGCTTACTGTCTCCCCTGCTAACCTAGGTCTAGTCCTGGAAGCTTCTAGCCTCCGTACATTCTTACCTAGGCCTAGAATGTTTTCAGTCTCTGAGACTTGCTGCTGAATAAGCTCACCCCTTCCCAGTTCTTTCTGATCTCTGCCTGGCTGATTCAACTCAGCTGTTCTGGCTCAAACTCCTCTCCCAGCCTCTGAATTGCTCTGCTTGGCCTGAAACTAACTCTAGCAATCTGTTCTAATCTTCTGGCTCTTTGTCATTCTCTTGCTCATTTTGTCTTTACCTGTGTCTGGCTTGTTCTCTCTTCAGTCTCTCTCTGTAAAACTCTCCTGGTAAACCTGCCTCCTTCCTCTTCTCTGCTGCTCTATGGTCCGTCTCAGCTCTAGTGTGTTCCTGTTCTGTAGTTTCTCTTCCTGTGCTGTCTGTCTCTCCCCTAAGAAACCTCTCTTTCCTCTTTCTCCTTATGAGAGTTGGGAAGATCCTACTCTGTCAAATCTTTCTCTGAGTCATCACTTTGTCTGCCACTCAATTAGACATCACTTCAAACATGGGTGCTTCCTTCTACAAACTAAGTAAAACCTTCACTGTTTGGGATTAAAGGTGAGTCCTAAGTGTGTCTCTATTCCAGCCAGAGGGATTAAAGGTGTGAGCTAAAGGCCTGAGATACACCCTAACTAGAAACAGGTTCAAGTATCCTGTAACATGTGTACACACAGACATATGCGTGTACACACACACACACAACTGGCCAGATGGCAAAGCAGAAGCTTGAACTAAACTTCTGGAGCCCACAATGGAAGGGAAAATTAGCTTTCAAAAATTAGCTTTCAAAAACCTCTGATCTCCACACAGGTGCATGTGCCACCTCACACATGAGAGCACGTGCGCGCGCGCGCGCGCGCGCACACACACACACACACACACACACACACACACACCCACACACGAGTGCAGATGTAGAACAGTCTGGTAAAATGTCTGCTTCTCCCACAGACCCTGTTAGACCAGCAGGAGCTGCTCTGTGGCCAGCTTGCTGGAGTCGTGCGATGCCTGTGGGACCTTTCTGGCACCCCACCCACGCTCATCCGTCTGCGGAACCTCAAGTTTGCCATCAGGGCGGATGGGGACTACCTGTGGGTAAGCCTGAAGGCAGAGCTGGCCTTGGAGCATTGCGATGACGCGTTCCTACCCTGACCGCAGCCACTCCTCAGACCTCAGTGCTCTCTGAACTGTGGTATAAGGGAGAACTCTGCCAGGGCATCATCATGTCATGCATGTGCTAGTATGCACGTATATGTATGTGGACGCCCTGTCTGTAGCATGCCTATTTTCCTTGATGAGCTGTGCTCTGTTTGATGGTGTCTGTTCAGGGTTATCTTCTGTGCGTGGTGCCTTCTGTAGCCCCAGAAACTATTGCCTACAATTTGGTCTCTAATTTAAGAAGTTGATTGGTTTTGCTTTTAAATTTGTGTCTGTAACCCCACCTGGTTTTTGTAGTTGGGTGGTGTGGATGGAGGTCAAGGGTGATTTTTTTCCCGTTTAGTTACCCAGCATTCCCCCACCACTGCTGAGTTCCGCTTAGGTCCTAAGTTAGGTGACTGTGAACACGAGTGGGTCAGGAAGCCCTGAGTGCCGTGATATCTATAGTTTTGTGTGACTCTTGGGGTAGACAGTGTCTCTTCTGAATTCTGTCCCATGCCCAGTGGCTCTGGCTAGTTTATGAGTGTGACTGGGAGTCCTGAGTTTGGAGAGCAATCTTGGGGTGGGGGTGGGGCAGTATCACTCAATTAGAGCTGTCATGACCCTGTCACCTACTGCTCTTCATCTCTGCTGGTGTCTGTGATGGCAGCCTAGTTTACCAGGCAGTGTCACAGCTCAGCCTCAGCACAGGTGCAGATCACAGGGCAGATGCAGCTCATAGCAGGCCTAGGGAATCCCCGGGATCTGCAGTGCACATGTGAGCAAGGACTTGGAAGGATTCAGCCCAGAACTGGGGGGACAGAAAGTGCTCGGGATCTTTGGGGGTCGGCCTGGCTGCAGTGGCTAAGCTCAGGTAAAGAAGAGTTTTAAACTAATGTCTCGTGTCAGCACAGGCAGCAGCAGGTTCCATCATGGCATCTTCAGGCACAGGTGTGCTCGCCTGTTCTCTGCTCCTGCTGTTAATATCTGCGTTGCATCACCTGATATTTCCAAAGATTTTTCTTGGCCCAGTGTGGTGGCCATACCTTTAATCCCAGCACTTAGAAGGTAGAGGCAGGTGGATGTCCTCACATGGTGCCTCAGCCATCTGTGACTCCAGTACCAGTGGATCTGACACCCTCTCCCGGCTTCATCAGGTACTAGGCATGCGCATGGTATACAGACATACGTGTGCAGACAAAACATCCATTCATTAAAAAAAAATATGTCTTACACACACTTACACTCATAGTATAAATTTCAATCGAAGATCCTGGGCTGGCAGTGACTAAGTGGGGAAGGTGCTTGCCACCAAACCTCGTGACCCGAGTTTGACCCCTAAGATCCATACAGTAGAGAACCTCTTAGGAATTGTCCTCTGACCTCCACATGTGTGCTGTGACCCCCACCTCCCCAAAATGTAGAAGAAAAGATCTAAGTCCTCTGTAGAAAACATGCGGTGTTTTATCTTTCCTTACTGTACTGATCCCATCCATTCTCCAGGGGCCACGGCCTCATTATGATTTATGGGTGCACTGTAATCGTGTATCACCCCTGACCTTCTGCTTCTGCCTCCCGAGTGCCTGGGTGATAGGCTTGTACCACCACACCTGGTATCACGTTCTGTGAGCTGCCTGTTGCTGCTCATTCATTCACTCTCCAGTGTGTGTGCACGCGCATGCACGTGTGCACACACGTGCTGTGATGGGTGTGTATAGGTAAGAGGACAATTTGCCGGTGTTGGTTCTCGCAGTCTACCATGTAGATTTCTAGAACTGAACTCTCACCCTCAGGCTTAGCAGCTGGAGCCTCTACCCACTGAGCCGTCTTGCCGGCCCAGGTGTGTTCTTTCGTTAAGGAAGCTGGCTTCTTTGAGAGCTTTGTGGAAGCTTAGGTGGCTGTGGATATGTTGGATTGTTTCTGGTCCCTCTGCTCTCTGAGGGATCCCAGGTTTGCTTCTGTGGCAGTGCCTGTGCCAGCGCCATGCTGGCTTTCTGGCTGTGACTCTACGGTGTGATCTGACATCATGTCTTCCTGTGACAAGATTATTTTTCTGATTTCTGTGGGGAGCGTTGTTTGAATTTTGATGGGGGTTGTGTTGGCTGTGGACTGCTTCATGCCACGTTTGCCACTTTCTCACTGCAAGTGAGGTAGCCCTGAGCTTGATGGCCATCCTGTCTCCCTGTGCTCCTTACAGTCAGGTCCTTGGTGCTGTGGAGTTTTCAGAGTGGCAGTCTTCCTCCTCCTTAGTTTCCTCAGTTAGGCTCCTCCTCCTTAGTTAGTCTCCTCCACCTTAGTTAGGCTCCTCCTCCTTAGTTAGGCCCCCTCCTCCGTAGGCTCTTCCTCCTCTGTAGTCTCCTCCTCTTACGTAGGCTCCTCCTCCTCTGTAGTCTCCTCCTCCTCCGTAGGCTCTTCCTCTTCCGTAGGCTCCTCCTCCTTCGTAGGCTCCTCCTCTTCCGTAGGCTCCTCCACTCCAGATTTTTGTTGTGCTGTTTGTTTGTTCGTTTTCAAGCTATAAGGAATAGGATTTTTCCTCCCCAATTTTTTCCTTTCCTCGAAAATTTGTTATCGATACACAGAAAAACGATTCTTTCATAGGTTGGTTTTGTGATGTGCTCCCTCAGTGGGTGTATTTATCAAGTCTAATGGGGTCTGCTGGAGTCTGCGGGGAGGCTGAAATAGAGAGCCATGCCGTCTGCGAGCAGGGGTGACTCGGCATCTTTATTCTTTATCTCTGTTGCTGTCCTTTTTCTTTCTTTCTCTTGCTGCTCTAGCTGAGATTCTGAGCACCAGACTGAAGGGGTGTGGAGGAGTTTGCTCCTGTCTCCTGCATCTGGCAGGGAATGCTACCTGGCCCACTCTGGTGGTCATGGCCTATTCGAGCTGTGCTCCTTTTCAGCGTGTGTGTGTGTGTGTGTGTGTGTGTGTGTGTGTGTGTGTGTGTGTG
>JANHMN010000023.1:39369165-39385559 GCA_030674055.1 Rhabdomys pumilio | reverse complement strand
TGTCTGTGCCCTCTCACCCTTGTCTGTGCCCTCTCACCCTTGTCTGTAACCTCTGACCCTTGTCTGTACCCTCTCACCCTTGTCTGTGCCCTCTGACCCTTGTCTGTGTCCTCTGACCCTTGTCTGTACCCTCTGACCCTTGTCTGTGCCCTCTGACCCTTGTCTGTGCCCTCTCACCCTTGTCTGTGCCCTCTGACCCTTGTCTGTGCCCTCTGATCCTTACCTTCACGTTTTATTTTAAAAAGTCACAATTAGGCTTTTGTTTTGTGTAATGATAAACAGACTTCTATTTTGAATAGTCAAAGGTAAGCTTTTGTTTTTCAATAACATTTCATCTGTAAGTTAACTCTCTAAGCCAAAGGTACGTTCAACAATTAATTTTTAGCACAGTTTTAAATGAGTTCATGTTATAGCTAAGTAAAAGGGAAAATTCTACAATGTAAGACTGAGGCTTTTTGCCTGGAGCCACGCCCAAGACGCAGAGAGCTGGCTGTATTTTGTCACACAGGAGCACACCGCCCAAATGCTCGACATCAGGACCCACAGCTCTGCAAACAATCCAGCCTCAGCCAGACAAACACAAAGAACCCAGTTCCCCAAATGCCACCCCACACCCACCTAAAACACTAATGCTCCTACTGTGAGATGGACTGACTGTGTGCAAGGTGCCCCTTACAGAATGTACCCTGTTGTCGTCGTGAAGACCACACTAGATCAGGAATTGAGTACCGAAGTCTACATTGTAACAGGGAATATGGAAGGTGTGGCTTCTGAAGAACAAAGCTTCCCAGTGCTCTGGAGCTTTCGGTTACGATAGCCCTTGGGGTGCTGTGTGGTAGCCAAGCCTGAGAGACAGGCCAGCCCAGGACCCCTTTGCCCCTCTAAGAAGCTCAGCCCTCTGTCCCCTGCTGCTCCTGTCCTCTGCATTATCAGATAGCATTGTCATTCTTTGTGTAGTGCCCCAGCTTCAGCTCCAGTCTGCTTCCTGGGACATGGCAGCCATTACTTAGGATTGACTTTTGGCCTGGCACTTAATAGACGGCCCAGTGCTGGTTGAGGAGCTGTCTGTGGTTTGGGATGGTGGTGCTCCTGCTGCTGCCGGCGGTGCTCCTGCTGCAGCAGGCGTGCCCTCCCCCGGGTCAGAGCCTCCAGGTACCACTGCTGCTCTTTCCACCGCTGTTTTCGCCGTTCCAGCTTCTCCTTTCCAGCCTCCAGCTTGCAGAATTCCTGATCTAGCTGCCAGAGCTGTGTTCGCAGCTGCCTATTCTCAGCTTTAATACCCTCCCAGAAGTCCTCGTGAGCCCGTTTGGCCACAGTGTCCAAGTCCTTGGCCTTCTTCTTCAGCTCCCTGGTGATTTTCTCTCCAGACTCCAGCAGGTTCAGATCCTCCATTTGCTTCTCCAAGGCGGCCTTTTCCTTCAGGAACTGAAAGTGTGCCTCTCGGTCCATGAAGGAGATGTCAGCTTCTATGCTGGCTTGCTCCAACTCTAAGGCCTGGATCGTTTGTCGCTGGCTTTCCCTTACCTGTGCCATGGGCTCCAGGGCCTTCAGCTTCTTCTTCAAACTGGCCTCAAGTTTCTTGCCTCGAATCAGCTGCTTCTGGAGGTGTGCCGTGCGTGAGGTGAAGGTGGAGACCAGCTCTCGCCTCCTGTCCTTGATCTCCTCACACTGTCGGGTGTAGTCTTCCCACAGGGAGTCATACTTCCTCTGTTTCTCCTCGTTCTTCTGCTGCAGGTACTCAAGGAATGGCTTGCTGTCTGCTTTCTCAAATAGAATCTCCTTCTGCATGCACTTGATGTCCTTTATGAGGACTGACTGTCGTCTCTTAACTGCTTCCATCTCCTGCTCCACCTCAGCCATGGCCTCCAGGGTCTTCTTCCTCACCTTCTTCTCCAGCCGCGTCAGAGACTCTGGCTTCAAATAGGTGTTGAGAATGATCATGTGTGGAGACTGTAAAGGAAGGGCTTGGGAGTCAGCAGCAAATCCTTCTTTAGAATCCAGAGGCTCACTGGGCATGCTGTCCATGTCTGTGTCGGTGACACTGACCACTGAGGAGCAGGAGCTGGGAAGGTGGCACACCTCAGAGGAACATTGCTCCATTGGGGGAAGGTCCTCCTTTTTCTTCTGGTCCAGGAGGAGTTCTGGCCACCTCACCCGGAAGTCATGTATGGCCTTTTTCCTGCTCAAGAAAGCTCTGTAAGAGAAGTCTTCACGTATTCCCACTGCCTCATCCTTTGCAGGAAGTAATGGTGGTTCAGCAGCCCCGCGGGGCAAAATGGTAGCTCCATTTCCCTGTCTTTGAGGGTAAAGGGTACCTCGCCTGCTTCCTTTGAACTCCATAGTTCTCCCCTTCTGGATGCAGGGCTTTGCCCCTCCCAGATCCTACTACCAGGGGCTCAGAAGCTCAGAACTCTTTCCTGGCTACAGCAGTCCTTTCTGTTCATCCTCAGGGGTCCACCGTCACAGACAGCCACCTCCCCCACGTCTTTCCAGTGTTGGAGGTACAGGCCTCCTTGGCCCAGGCAGAGCAGAATGTAGACTGTTAGTCTAGTCACTAACTCTGGTGGGCGGGGCTGGCGAGGGGCGGGGCTGACGAGGGCGGGGCTGGCGAGGGCCGGGCTGGTGAGGGGCGGGGCTTGTGCCAAAGGGGTGGGGCCTGGATAGACCCTGCTCTTGGAGCTGTAGGTTAGTATTCCAGCAAAGTAGAAAGAAAAGCTGGGATCCTATGGTAGACAGCATCCACGCTTTCTCAGCCCAGTCCTGAAGACCCTTTGAACCCGTGACCTACACTGTGCTGGAAGGGAGGGAGGGAGGGAAAGTGCCGAGGGCCTGGAGCCACCAGGCTCTTGGTTTTGCTTCGCAGTGAGGAGTTTTGGCACAGCCTGAGTCTGTTCCACAGGCTTTGGACACTCTTGGTGCCCGCTGAGTTCCCTGTGACATGAGCGTCCTCCTGATGGGAAGGGTGGGGCTTGCACCACCAGCTACCTCCGTTTCTCAGGAAGGGAGAGCCGCCTCAAAATCGTATCCTGCACAGCTACCTCAGTGCCGCAATTAGTGTTGAGAAGGCCCCGAGTGAGGAGCGAATAGCCTAGGAAAGGACGTGGAAGAGGAAAACCTCCCACAAACAGCAGCTCCGCAGAGCCGAGGACCCCTCCCCCAAAGCATGGCCACTGCACTGGCTGGCTCTCCTGCTGTGAAGGACAGTTGAGGAACCCCCTCCCCAGGAAGAGAGCACTTGATTTGTGGGACAGGAGGTTTCAGTGCTTCCAGGCCAGGAGACCCACGGGAGCAGCAGGAAGCAGGGAGACGTGTCCGTCTGTCTGGAGACTCAGGAGGAGGCTTCTGGGATAGGCCACGCATAGTTGATGTTCTGTGTGCCACCAATGACCTCATCTCTTGCCCTGTTCCCGGGCTTGGGTCTCAGTTCAGCCCTGCTGTGTGTCTGCTGTGGATGCAGACAGCAACTCGGTGCCTAGGACATGTGAAAAGGGGGTGGGAGTGAAGAAAGAGTGAAAGACAAAGAGAAGAAGCCGCAGGGAAGGGAAGTACTCAACAGACATCTTCAGTCCAGCACTGGGAGGTGCTAGCATAGGCTGGCAGATACTGAGACCCTGGGATTCTGCCTTTTAGCAATGGATACACTGTGACCTCTGACCTCTCCTCTGTGTCTCTACCTCAGTGTCGGTGACAAGGCCTTGTCCTATAGATGCATTCACCTCACTGTTCATCACAAGGGAGAACTCGGTTGATTCTGAGGAATATTAAGAAGCAGTTCACCTTTCTCCTGTGAACAGGAGGCTGTGGTCAGCAGGGCCTGGAGAACCACAGGAACGTCAGGTGACCTCACCACCTGCATCAGAGAACGATGTCCCATGGCACATCCCCGGCACGTAGCCCCATGCCCAACACTCCACTGCACCATCCAGCAGTGTTGTTAACAGGATCCTGAAGCCAGCCCAGCACTGTACAGATTTGGCTTCACACACCCAGCTGGGGAGAGCCACCTTATAAAGGTCTCTTCTAGAACTAATCCACCTGCAGATCTGCCTGTCATGTTTATGGGAGGGAGCAGTGTGTCCTGGTCCCATTTGCTGTCTAGGCCTTTCAAGCCCTGCGTCCCAGCCTGCAGCCTGACACAGTGCATGTCTGAAGGAATTCTGTGTCCCTGAAAACACTATTGAAGTCTTTCTAGAGTCTCACACGTGGTCTTGTGTGCCTTTGTCTTCTGTGGGACACTGTGGCTTCGTTGGGATAGAAAGATGGCAGCACTCTGGAAGCCCTCCTGCTCACAGGAAGAGCCCTCCCCCCACAGCAGGGCTGGACACTGACAGAGGGGAACACTCCTTCTCTGCCTCTGCCGACACCCTTCCCGAACCCTCACTGCGTCCGTCTGTCCACTGGGCTCTGCTCTCAGTGTTTTCGTCTGGGTTCTCTCAGAGCCTTAGTTTCCTTCCTGCGTCTTCTCCAGGCTGTTGACTCTCATATGTGCTGTTGACCGGCTTCCGCTCCAGAGTCCAGAGTGACAGGCTGTCTGCTCCTCAGCGCCCTCTGTCATACCGTTCTTATTTCCTTTAGCAGAAACTGTTCAATCTGCACAGGAACGTTCCTGGTTGAGTGTCTGCGGCCAGCAGTTGAGGCCGTTGTGTCACACTGCCTGGCTTGGTCACTGCCTCCTGCGTCTCTTGGTTGGCAGAGTTTTGGGGGATCGTCCTCCTAAGAGGTCTTTCTGAAGCCACAGGGAGGAGAGGCAGACAGCAGCCTTGTGCTCAGGACATAAATACACTTGGAAGGAAGCCCAGGCTCCAGCAGGAGCACAAAGCCAACGGTGGTGAAGGTGTGGACTGAGGTGTGGGGTGTGCTGAGGTGTGAGCCTGACTGTGGCATCTGTGGGAACGGTGCATAATTATAATAAACATGCTGAAAACATGGCCACATGTCAGAAGGAAGGGCAAAGACCGCATGAACCTGTTCCTGTGGGTGGCTGTGGGCTTGTAGAGGCTGGAAGTCAGTCTTCCTCAGTTGTCTCCACCATATGTTTTGAGACGCTCTCCAAACCTCCTGATTTAGGTAGGCTGGCCAGAGATCCATCCTCCTGCCTCCACCTCCCCAGTGTTAGGATGACTGGTGTGCACACTGCCATGGCTGCCCTGTCTTTAAGAGCTGGGTGTTAAGCTCAGGTCCTGCTTGCACAACCAGCAGAGGGACGGCAGAACGCCGCTGTGAGCAGAGGAGACATTAGGGAAAGCAAAGGGGCATCGGAGAGAAAGAAATCACAATGGTGATCACAAACGGTGACCAAGAATGGGACACAGATGAATAAGGTTGGAGGAATATGCAAAGAGACAGCAAATCAAAGCTCAAATTCACAAGCTTCAACTCAGTCAGAGTCCTGGCAGGAATTCTATACAGAAACTGTGGTGGTGTCACAGGGAAGACTGGGCGATGCCCTGTGCTCAGAAAGCCAGAAACAACCTTCAAAAGAAGTTCCACAAGATACTGCAGCCTCCTCCCTTCCCAGTCTCCTTGAGCTGAGAGGAAAGGGTGGGCAAAGCGTTCCTGCAGCTCACACTGTTGCCCAGTCTGGGTTAGTAGACAAGTGGGCTATCTCATTGCTGTGCTGACTGCATGCAACTTTATGCCGTCAGGCCTGGTAGATTCTCTGACCATCCCTGGATAGCAGGATAGCCTGCTCTGAAGTGGCTAATGTTCTACTGTAGGGTACTGCCCACATGCTGTGGGAGTGCGGGAGCACTCGCTGAGGGAGCACTCATGGAGGGAGCACTCGCCGAGGGAGCGCTCGATGATTAGGTGTGTGCAATAGAGGACCCAGCCTCCTACTCTGAAGACCTGCTGAGTGTTAATTACCCACTGGAATCTCTGGGTGTCATTCACTCCCTCTCACTTTAGAGTTTTAGAGCTGTGCAGCTCTGACAGACAGATGTAACCCACCTCCTCCGCTTGGGCTCCGAGCTATTGAGCCTCAACCTCATTCTCAGACAGTGAGAGCTGTTCCTGGCCAAGACCAGGGCTCTGTCTTTGATACACTGTCTAGCCTGTGCCCACCATCCACCGCCTTCAGCTTCTTAGTGCCCTCCCTTCCTGTTCTGTTCTTACCTCCCTGAGACTGCCCTCACCTAGGGGCTGTAACAGCCACACTAATGTTCCCAACCTGAGTATGTTTCACGACCTCAGGCCCAAGTTAGGTCACTTTTCAACAAGGTGGCACTCAGCTGTTGTGGGAAACCTGGCTCCCAGAACAAGCATCCTGAGACTTGCGTGGAAAATGTAGCCATTCACACCAGTGACTCAGGTAGCCTTGAAGTGCCTGAGTGCCCAGCTGCAGTCACTCGGGGTATTTGTAAGTGGCATGGTATCATTCTTCATCTTTCTCTTCATTGGTGGGTTTCAGTTCCGGGCTATGTGACTGAGCTCCATAAGGGACTACTGATGGGGACTGTAAGAGGGGCTTTCTATCAGCAAGTGCTTACAGAAGCAGGAAGTGGACCAGGCTGGTAGCTCTTGTTCAAGTAGCTGCAACTTAAGTTAAGGCTCTGTGGTTTTCTTTCCTAGTGGACACTCGTCTTCCCATAGCTGCAGCCCTCCATGTCAGATAGTCTGTGTTGTGTTCCAGGGGAGATGGGAATAGTTGTTATACTAGTCAGGGTTTCTATCGCTGTGACAAACACCATGACAAAGCAGCATGGGGAGGAAAGGGTTAATTCGGCTCACACTTCCACATCAGAGTCCATCACTGAAGGAAGTCAGGACAGGAACTCACACAGGGCAGGAACCTGGAGGAAAGAGCTGACACAGAGACTATGGAGAGGTGCTGCTGACTGGCTTGCTCAGCCTGCTTTCTTATAGAACCTAGGACCACCAGCCCAGGAGTGGCTCCACCCACAATGGGCTGAGCCATCCCCCATCAATCACTAATCATTAAGAAAATGTTTTGCAGGCTTGCCTATAGCCCAATCTTACCGAGGCATTTTCTCAATCGAAGTTCCCATCTCTCAGATGGCTCTAGCCAATGTCAAGATAAAGTTAGCCACCACAGGGTCCACTCATCCCAGAGACAGAGGCCATGACAAGACAAAGTCCAATCTGGTGAGCCAGTGAGTTTTACTGGAGTTACTAACAGGTGTGTTTACTGGTGCGGGGGTGCCATGGCCAGCTGTTCTTTCTTATTGGTTTTCTCTTGAGGTAACCGAGGGGCAAAGAGCATCAGCAGGGGCAAGGCTGGTCTTGCGAGATCTTTAGGGTCACTGCTCACTAATAAAATGTTCATGTGTCTTAAGTCTAAGTCACTTAGCTGAGGTAGCTAACCTGCCTGCCTGAGTTCCCCTGAGGCCAGAAACTGCTGTCTGTGGTGTTGAGCAGGGGATTAAGTAAAGTAGCCTCTGTTCACGAGCTGCTTGGCTCTAACTTCCAGCCTAGCCTTGGGAGCTGAAGTCTTGGGAAGGAAAGAGGGACACTTAGAAAAGTGATTGTGATCTTTAATGTAATTTATCTCTTAAAAAGTTTTCTATGGAAATTCTCTAAGAAAGTTCTTCTGAAAGACTCTCTCTAAAAAGTTCTTCTTCAGTTCTGCTTAAAAAGTTCATCACAAGTTTACACATAAATTCAAATCATAAATTGAGTAAGAAGTTTACAGCAGAGTGTTTACATGCATATCCATTAAGAGTAATTATCTGGCTAAACATCGATTACCTGTCACAGCTCTACAGGTTCATGGAGAGTTAAAGACCATAACTAAGTTGCCATTGAAGTTTTGTGTAGATAAACCCAGTCAATATTTTGTCTTCAGTCCTTGCACCTATAGTAAATCCTCAGTTTCCTTTTTATGACCTTTGGGTAGTGGTTTTACAACCTCTTGGAATGTGCTCTAAGTTGTAGATGCCTGCTTGCTGTCTCAGAAGCAGTTAACTCATGACACTAAAGACTGGCAGAGTTCTCATTGCAGCTTTGACTGTCAGGAAAGGACCTAATAGCAGTCCTACTGCAAAAGGGCTTAATAATCACTAATATAATTTTAGGGATTCATAATTAAGAAATCATCTGTTTGTCTATATGGCATCACCACAAGACAGTACATCTTCACTGTTTTGCAGAGATCTGCTCAAAAGGGTGAGCTAATGCCTAGTGGTTGAAATATATATTTAATAATAACAGGAAAAGCATATTAATAGCAGGAATTTTTCCTAAAACGTAATCTTCTCGGCTTTGCCTAGAGAAGCGAACCCATCAGTAACTTTGACAGTCCATGGCGGAACCATCTCAGGAAGATCACCTGCTAGTTTTTAGCATCTCCTTGATGACTCCTGGCAGGATGGGGTTCTAACAGGAGCAGAAATAACTCAAAGATGGCTACATCACTAAAACCCAGTCAGCATGGGCTACAGCTCACAAAGCCAGGAACCTGGCACACTGCACAGTCTGCAGGCAGCTCAACAGATTGAAGAGTGTCCTTTCCTGGTGCCTCAGTTGATACAAGCCTCTTCAGGCAGCTGGGCTCCTCAAAGAGACTCTTAACAATTTTTACCACTTATATCCTATTAGGGGGAGAAGGGCCTACTGAATCTCTTCAGCTTCAGGGACTTCCTGAAGCTGTATTGTTTCCTTCCTGAGCCTAAGGAGCTTCTCTACAGGATGGAGTCTTTCACTCCCTTAGCTCATCTGCTGCTTCACCCTCTGTAAATGCCCCACATCTTAAGGAGCTGCCCTCTGAGATGGAGGATTCTAACTGCTATAGAGGGTGGGATTTCCCTCTGCCAGTGACTTGTTCTGAGAGATCCATCCCCCTCGTGAGGGCTGTGGGCTTGTTATGGAGGCAGGACTTGTCCGGTTTTGTCTGCTTACCTGTTCTCTTTCCCTGATCTTCAGCTGTGACCTATGCAGCTCAGTGTGTTTGCTACCTCTCTGGGTTGCAAGGTGCTTTCTTCCTGCTCAGTTTTCTGTCATCATACATTTCTGAAGCTCTTTCCCTATTTTATCTTGAGACCAAGTCCACTGAGCTAGGGACTCTTCCTCTCCGGTTCACACAAAGTGATTGATTGCCCTTTGTTATCCAACAAAGATCTCACACATGTTAGGTAAACACTCCACTGAGAAGCCATGCTTCAGTCCCTTACTGAGGAATTCTCTAGATCTCACTGTAGTTTAGACTGACCTAGAATTCACTCTGTCTGTAGCTCAGGCTGATCATCCTATCTCAGTCCCCCAACTGCTAGGATTGCAAGCTTAGGCTATCATGCCTGGCTAGGAAGTGACCTCATGGGCCTGTGGCAGGTGACAAAGAGAGCCTGGATTCTGATTGTGGCCTCAGAGAAAAGCCACAGAATTGTCTGGTCTCCCTCTGCAGGCTCTGGGGTGTGGTGTGGAGCTCTCTGATGCTAGCTGCAGGCAGTTTCTGGATCAACTCATTGGATTTTTTCATTTCTACATGGGCCCTGTCTCCCTGGCCTACAAGGTAAGAGTGCAGAGGGCTAGGGGCATTGGGCCCTTCAAAATCAGCAGTGCTGGACCATACCTTCCTCGGGCCTGTCTCTGTGTTATGTGGTTCCATGTCAAATGGTACACCTAGAGCCCCTTAGGGACGCCTGTGTGCCCATGTGTCTGCTCTCCCTTTCTCTCTGGGCTGGTATATCTTTCAGCAGTATATTCCCTGATTCTGTAACACAGCTGGTCAGATAGGGATGGGATGAGACAGACCTGGGAGCCCCCTGCAGAAACACCACCATTACCTAGAGCCTGTGTCCTGATCTCAGACTTCCTGTCTTTCTCTCAGAGCTATTCTCGGGAGGAGCTGAGCTTGCAGTGGGATACCCTCATCACACAAGTCCTCAGGAGCACCAACGAGTCACACAGGATCTTCAATGCCCTGTGGAACCTGGACCGCACCAAAGTAAGGCTGCAGGCTCTCCTGTTCACTGCCAGCCTGGGGCTGTGGGTGTGGGCGTGGGTATGAGGTGCTTCAGGACACTTGTGCAGCGTGTAGCTGGGGGAGTGAGAGAGGGTATGTTTCCAGCAGTTGAACAGTTTCCATGCTGCCGTGGGTGAGGCGGGCTGCCTCTCGGAGCCTTGCTTTCTCTTGATGGGTCAGGGCCCTCCTGGGCCACTCTGAAGGCCAGGGAGGCTGCACTGATAGGGTGTCGTCATTGCCTCTGAAGGTTTGGCCCCAAAGGCCTGAGGGCCCCTTCTCTCTCCACACAAATGGCATGGCCTTTAGTGACTCCCTCAAGGTGCCTGGCTCACATTTGCACTCTGCTGAATCTGAGAGAGGTGGGAAGTTCTGTTTCTGAAGCATTCCATTTCCCACTGGTACTGACCCAGTGAGCGCTGCTGGCTGTGTGGCTGGCCTGTGTCTCAGGTCTGAACTTTTCCCTCACAGCTGAAGAAAGTGGCTGGGACTCAGCATCCCCAGAGCCTGTGGGTGGGGACAACAGTATGAGTGACATCACTCTGCATGTGTCACCTGGTTTTCGTCTGTGCTGGTGGCCAGGCAGGAGGCTGTTGTGTCTGGGCAGCTCTGGACAGGCTCATGTGACTTCCATGGTTGAGTAGTTAATTCCTTACAGGAACTGTGGGCTGGCTTGGGTTGTAATCCCCTCCGTGGCTCTGAAGCCCGCTCTCCAGCCACCCAAGTACCTGTAAACATGCTCACCCAGCTTGTCTTTCCCAGGTGGAGCCCCTGCTGCTGCTGAAGGCAGCCCTCATCATACAGACCTGCCAGCGCTCACCCCATGTGCTAGCCGGCTGCATCCTCTATAAAGGACTGTGAGTAGTGCCCCGCCTCTCCTCACCTGCATGCCTGCCGAGCTCCCTCTCACACTCCCCTCTATTCCATGCCAGTGTCTGCAGTTCAAAGATCAGGTCATGTAGTCTGGCCCAGGGTGCATACCCTTGCTGTTGGGAACTGTGTGGTAGAATGCAGTGCAGAGCCTGCTGTGGGCAATGGCCAGCAGAGGCTGTGCTAAGTTCTGCTTCCAACCCTCCCTCCACACAGACAGCCCCAGAGCCTGACAGCCTCTCCTCATGGAGGTTCGTGCTCACTGGCGAGGCAGGCCAAGCCTTGGGCAGGGCTGAGAGATGCGCCTCAGCCAGTGCTCTCCAGGGGTGGGGCTGGGGGGCTGTTCAAGCCCTAGGTTCTCTTCCTCTCTGTTCTGCCATCTTGGACAAGTAGCCTGGGCCCAGTCCCTCTCCTGGGGGTGTGGAGACCCTCGCTGGAGAGTGAAAGGCTGTGTAAGAGGCAAGCACAGACCCCCGTGAGCATCACCCACTCCCTCTCCCCATTCTCCTCGGTATGGCTTTGTATGTCACTTCAGCATAGATGGCATTAAAGAGAGTATTTGTGGCAGCCAAGGTGGCTCAGTGAGTAAAGGTGCTTGCCACCAAGACTGGTGACCTAAGTTCCACTCTGAGACCCACGTGGCGAAAGGAGAAAACTGACTTCCCCAGGTCGTCCTCTGACCTCCACACATGTTGTAGCACTTGGCTGTGAGTGCATACTTGTATACACACACACACACATGCACACACACATACACACACACACACACACTTATATACTTTATTCTGAGACAGTCTCTCACCATGTAGCTGTGGCTACCTTGGAATTATCTATGTAGTCCAAGCTGGCTTTGAACTCACGAAAATAGGCTGCCTCCTGAGTCCTGAGATTAAAAGCATGTCCAAACCCCTCTGTACCAATTGCAGAAAGTAGAGGCCCTTCTGCCTGGCTTTTAGCTGTGCCCATGGCCAGCACCTAGCAAGGTGTCCCCCACTGTCCTTCTGTACTGACCCACATGCTGATTGGAGTAGCCCTCAGGACTCGTGTGTACAGCAAGGTGCTTTTGTTTCTGTTGGTTTCTGACAGTCTCACTGTACACATAGCCCAGGCTGGCCCAGAGCTCAGAGAGGAGCTCCCTCTGACACAGTGGGTGTCTTTGTGCTCTGAGTGGTTGGTCAGTGATTCAGCATGGTTCTCTGTGATGAGTAGCCACATGGCAGCTCATCCCTGCCTGGTTAGAGCTAACCTCTAACTCTCACTGGGGCCTGCAGAACAGAAGATTCACTGAGAGTCCGCCACACGGAATTCATGCCAGCCATATCTCAAGACCCTCACATCCAGGGACACTGGCATGTCTGGAGCTGAGAGGTCCCAACACTTCTTTTAAAGGCCTTCTTGTCTCTGTGTCTCACCCCCAGGATTGTGAATTCCCAGCTCCCGCCTTCCCTTACTGCCAAAGTCCTGCTTCATCAGACTGTACCTGCAGACCAGGTACAGTATGGCCTGCAACCTGCTGGGAGGGAGGCTGACCAGAACACCCGCCACCCAGCGTGGCGGGGCAGGCTCCACGTGGCAGATAGGTCTAGGGCACCCAGCGTGGTGGGCCAGGCACCACGTGGCCGACAGGTATAGGGCACCCAGCGTGGCGGGGCAGGCTCCACGTGGCCGACAGGTATAGGGCACTTCATGGCATCTGTCACAACTCTTCGTCCGTTGGTACGGTCAGGAGTCCATGAGAGGAAAAGCCGGCACTCACTTGCCCTATGTGGTGGACTTAAGCACTGGTTCTTTCAAGCCAAGCAGAGCTGTGCACACTCGGCTCCCATTAGCATAGATTTGATGGCAGGGAGCACACGCAAAGACCATATCCTAAAGTAGACGGGAAAACTGCTGGCTGTGGCACTGGTGCTTCTCATGCCAGCTGAGGCAGGACAGTCATGAGTGCAGAGCTACCCTGGGCTACATGCTAAGACTCTGTCTCAAAAACCAGACAAAAGGAGAAAGAAGGAAAGAGAGAAAGAAAGAAAGAAAGAGAGAGAGAGAGAGAGAGAGAGAGAGAGAGAGAGAGAGAGATGGAGGGAAGGAGGGAAGGAAGGGACGGGCCAAGGAAACACCAAGTTCATGTGCAGTCATTGTGTTTGTATGAAGAGCAAACACAACCATGGAGAATGAAATTGCCCACAGGCAGGCGGCATAATGGTGCAGGCCGTCAGTCCTAGCAGGTCTCCAAAGGCAGAGGCAGGCAGATCTCTGTGAGTTTGAGGCCAGCCTGGTGTACAAGGCAAGTCCCAGGACCGCTAAAGCTAGACAGTGAGACGCTATTTTGGGACGGGAGGAAATGCCCCAGACGACAACAGCATAGGTGCCACGGTTCTCACCACAGTTGCCATCTTGCCTGCCAGCCGGCCAGCCAGCCTATCTGTCTGTCTGTCTCTGTCTCTGTCTCACTCTCTCCCTCCCTTCCTCTCTCCCTTTCTCCCTCCCTCTCTCTTTCTCTCTCTTACTTTGTTTAGATTTTGGAGATGGACGTCTCACTGGCTAGCCTGGTCTACATAGAGGGTTAAATTGCTGATCCCTCTGCTTCATCTCCCCAATGCTTGTGTCCTAGGGTGAGCCACAGGCTTGCCTTGTTTGTGAGTTTCTGTTTCAAATGCTTTGCTGACCTCTCTCCTGCCAAGAGAGTGAGCTGACATGTAGAGCCTGGGAGGGTGCAGCTTCCTGTGGATGGTGTGTCTGCAAGGCCACCTTCATGGTTGGCAGCTTGGAACTTTAAGGTCACTCTTGTCTGTCTCCTGTGACTCAGCTTCTGGGAATCCACACTGAGGTAGGTCAGGACCCCCATCCTACTAGTAAAGGGAAAGCGTGTGGGACAGCTGCCTGAGGATGCTGTAGACCCCGGGTGCTGCTGCTGCTGCTGCTGGAGCCAGCTGTCAAGCTGCTGTCCAGTGCAACAGCGCAGATCTGTGGTTGGGACAGAGGCTCATGGCCCCGAGAGTGGAAATGCTTTCTCACCTGTACAGGGGAGTACTGGTTTCTAGCCTGTGGTTTAGTCTTGGCTAGAGATTTTACAATGAGTGCAATTGCTTATACTGTTTTAAATGGAGCTATTGAATTTTACTGATGGCCTCAAAGTACTAAAAGACATTCGCTTAAAGGGGAACTTCCTAAGTGTTACTGGATTGTTAGCTTTAGAGTGAGAGATTACATAAGTTTGTTTGTTTGCTGTTGCTGGGGACTGGAGCCCAGGGCCACTTGTGCTTTGCCTCTGAGCCGTGTCCCAGACTATGGCTCTGTGCCAGACTGGGTTCCTGAAGGTGGACTCAAGTGGAAATCCTTGCTCTGGTCTTGTGGGAGGCACTTATTAGTTCCGAGCTGCTCTTGGGGAGCCTGAGTGGGCTCAGTTCTTGCCTTTTCCTGGCCTCTCAGGAGCGAGTGGCCCTGCTCCATCTGCTGGGCTCTTTGGGCCAGGGTCATTCTAGCTCCCTGGGCTTGGCTGAGTCCTGTGAGCAGATGGTGCCATGAATTCTTGATGGTTGTCGAGAGCGTGGCGTCTGGTGCCAACCTGTGTATGTGCTTGTTTCAGAGACTGCCTGGAGCAGGAGCAGCCCCACAGGGAACAGGTGCGTGCTGTGGTGGACAGGGGTGTACTGCCTTTATGCTGGGTGGGCCAGAGAGAACTCAGCCAGCGCCTGTGTGGATTTCCTCTATGTCAGACAGAAGGATCTAGACAACTGATTTTTAAGGACATGGTTTTGAGCATGCCCCCCTGTGACTCCATCCTGTGACATTGCTTAGTCTGTGTCCAGCATGTAGTGATGGAGAGAGAGGAAGAAAGCCAGTGAAGTGGCATCCCCAAGGGGCTCTGGCCTCATTCTAAAGCCTCATTTGTCTGAGTTCTTAGCAAGCTAGAACCCTTTTCTTGTGATTCGTCTTATCTGAGGTCTCCCTTTTCCTCACTGGACTGCATCGCGCTGCAGTTCTGGGCTGTGGGCTGAGGGAGCAACTCAGGGCTACTGCCTGCTGAGGGCCAGCCTCCTCCCTGGGTCCCGCCCATGTTGCTTTTCTTTGCAGGAGCAGCACTGCCCCCTGATGTGCAGATCACCTCTGTTTTTCTGAGTGAGGAGGAAGTTGCCAGCCTCCACGAGTTCCCAGTAGAGCATGAAGTTCGGTAGGTTCCCAAGGGCTTCCTGTCTCCTCTGCTGTCTTGTCAGGGGTGTTGTTGGTCAGTGGAGTCCTGGCATCAGGGCATGCAGCAAGCTTAGTGTGAGACCCAGTGTGGAGTGCTGGGTGACTGACTCTGGCCTTGGCCACTTCTGGCGGTGATCCTGGCCTCCCCGTGAGCAGCCCTGAGGGCCGCTTGTTGTTTCTTTACCCTGCTTGTTTAGTAGCCGCCGCCGTGGCATCTTGATGGATGCCTGTGCCTTTCAGAAGATCAGAGCCTCAGTGTCCCCATGGAGGCCTTTGTCCCACAGTCTGCTGATGTGACATCTCTTTTGTTTGCTAGACTCCAGGAAAGTTCATTTCAGTACCCTCCCTGGGATCAAAGCACCCCTACCCAGGCAGAAGATGCCTGGACGGCAGCCACTATCCTGGAGCCCACGCTGCATGATGGAGCAGGGCCAAATGGCAGCGGGGCAGATGAGCAGATGCCGAGGCGTGAGCAGGAGCATGCTGGGCCCACAGGACTGTGCACCGCTGCCTGTGACCGGGGCTCTGGCCTCAGCAGCCAGCTGCAGAAGGAACTGCGTCTCTCTCAAGAGGAACTGGACGTGTCTGAAATACACATTTCTGAGGCTCAGGAAGCCTTTCCTCCTGTGCCTGCCGTGGGCGATCAGGAAGCTGCCCACACCAGCCGCAGTGCCCCCACGCTGCCTGAAGACACCGCTGTTTGCAGCCGTCTAGACCCTTCCTCTCTCAAGAGGCACCCAGAGAGTGGAAGGCTGGAACAGCTTGCAGACCTTCCCCTCACCAATGGCCAAACCCAAGATCTCAGCACAGACCCTCTCCCCGGCGGCAAGCCTCCTGTGGGTGTAGATCCCAATGTGGAGCCATGTGGGACTCAGGAGACTCACTCGGTCCTGGCATGCAGTGCACACTCAGCTGACTCTCAGGGTCCCAGCCCCTCGGCAGACAGAGGTGACTTCAGGCCACCCCCATCTGGTCCCCATGCAGGGCTCGTGCCCATGAACCTCTATACCCACAGTGTGAACGGACTGGTGCTCTCCCTGCTGGCTGAAGAGACTCTTCTCAGCGATATTGCAGCCATCGAGGAGGTGGTGAGTGTCCTCTGGCTGCTCTGTACCCTTGTATCTCATCACTGTGGTCACACGTGTGTCATATCACTGTAGCACACACATGTGCGTCACATCACTGTAGTCACACATGTGTCACATCACTGTAGCACACACGTGTGTCACATCACTGTAGCACACACATGCGTCACATCACTGTAGCACACACGTGTCACATCGCTGTAGCACACACGTGTCACATCACTGTAGCACACGTGTATCACATCACTGTAGCACACACACATGTCACATCACTGTGGCACACACACATGTCACATCACTGTGGCAGACACGTGTCACATCACTGTAGCACACAC
>JANHMN010000023.1:39332633-39369155 GCA_030674055.1 Rhabdomys pumilio | reverse complement strand
ACATCACTGTAGCACACACACGTGTGTCACATCACTGTAGCACACACGTGTCACATCACTGTAGCACACACGTGTGTCACATCGCTGTAGCACACACGCGTCACATCGCTGTAGCACACACGCGTCACATCGCTGTAGCACACGCGCGTCACATCGCTGTAGCACACGCGCGTCACATCGCTGTAGCACACGCGTGTCACATCGCTGTAGCACACACGTGTCACATCGCTGTAGCACACACACGTGTCACATCACTGTGGCACACACACGTGTCACATCACTGTGGCAGACACGTGTCACATCACTGTAGCACACACACATGTCACGTCACTGTGGCACACACGTGTGTCACATCACTGTAGCACACGTGTCACATCACTGTAGCACACACACGTGTCACATCACTGTGGCAGAGGCATACAGGCTCTGGGCTTTTCCCGTCCCTGCTTCCTGTGTCTGATGGAGCAGAGCTGTTGGAGAAGGTGGCGCTGACATGAGTGACCTGCACACGGCTCTCCCTTGGTGCCATGTTTCCTCTTCAGTTGCCTGCAGCAGTGGTCATCTTCCCATTCTGAGGTAGCGAGGCCGAGCGGGCAAAGCTGAGCTGCCCTCTCCTGGCCCAGCTCCTGCTGAGGGTCCCCAGGAACCCTGAACTTCCTCAGACCCAGCCTCACGTGGAGAGTATTTGCGATCCACACTGGCTGTAGAGGCTGTGCTGCTGGTCTTTGCTACTTTGTGGGTTCTTTTTTCCTACACCTTTTCCAAACCTCACCCCTGGTTTCACCGCCTCACACTGGATAAGAGAGAAACAAGGGCGGGGGTTGAGAATCCCGAATCTAATTTCTTTCCTTTTGTTTCTTCTTTGACCACGCTACTAGCAAACTACCACTCGTAGTTAGCACCTTCCTAAACGACCAGCAACCGCCCACCCCCCCTCTGGGGCCTCAACATTGTTGTACTCTCTGTAAAACCCCAGAATTCCAAAAGTCACGCAGTCGCAGAAATTATCTGCAGCTGACAAAACCATGCTTCTGCTAGAGCACAAGGCAAGTCACGGCCAGCTGCTGCAGACCGTCCAAAGCAGCCCCACGTCCCCACACTTGGGCACATTTTTATATTTCTGTGTATTTTTTTTTTAAGCCAAAATTCTAGAATTTTCAAAAATGTTGCTTCGGGGTTCTTTCTGAATAACCGCCTTCCTGAAGCAGTGAGCTGAGCTCTAGGGTCTGGGCCCAAGCTGGCGATAAAGTTGCCATGGTAACAGCCTCACCGACAGTTGCTGCAGGGCAAGTGGTGTTCTGGGGCTCGGCTTGTTTTTCTTCTTAAACCCATATTATTCTGAGGCAGTCTCATTGACATGCAGGCCGTGTGGCCCTTCACTGAGGAGCCGGTCACCTTGGAGCCAGGACAGGTCGCCAGGCATCTTCTGCTCCACAGACCCTGCCTGCAGCTCAGAGTGGAGGCTTTCTCTGTGTGTCCTCATTCCGTGTGGCTGGGTCCACCTCTGCTTTAGCATAGTAGGGGGCTCTGGCTGCTGCCTTCCCCCTCAGATTTCACTGTGCTGGACCTCAGGAGTGTTGCATAGTCTCACAATGGCCTGTAGACATCTGACTTCAGTCCACACTGCGTCTGAGGGCGGGTGACAGAGCGTTGTAGGCTGGGAAGTTGAGGAAGTTCAGGGTTCCTGGGGACCCTCAGCAGGAGCTGGGCCAGGAGAGGGCAGCTCAGTTTTGCCCGCACAGCCTCGCTACCTCAGAATGGGAAGATGACCACTGCTGCAGGCGACTGAAGAGGAAACATGGCACCAAGGGAGAGCTGTGTGCAGGTCACTCATGTCAGCTCTACCTGAAGGCCTGGTGTTTAGATGTGCAAAATAGACAGAATACCCCTCTCTTTGCCTCTGCCCCCTCTGAAGAGACCCAGCCCAGGCTCCCTTGGAGAGGGGCAGTCTACATAGTTACATGCTGAGCTAGCTTGCTGTGTTTGATGTATCCTGGCAGGCAGGCCCTACAACTCCTGTCCTTGTGAGGTGGAGACCTCATGCAAGTGACAGGTCCAGAGTTCCCACTGCCTCTCACCTCCCAGCCCTGGCCTCTGTCCCCAGCTAATCTGTCCTTGCTGAAAGGTTGAAAGAGGAGAGGAGTGTGTCCAGCCCTCCGCAGCCTCCTCTGTGGGAGGTGTCAGTCAAGGCCAGCCACATGGCTCTGACCACAGCCTCTGCTGGCCTGTGCAGGAGGCTTGTTGCTGGTTGGGCCCAGGAAATGGGATGCAGGTCATGGAAGACAAGAGTTAGCAGTGCTTCCTGGAGGAGGGAGCTAAGAGCTGGGTAGCAAGATGATCTGAGAGAGTAGATTTGAACCACAGACCCCAAGTCAGCTCTGTAGGAGGACTTCTGTTATCATCCCTGTATTAAATAGAAAGTGCTTCACCTGGCTTCTCTGCAGCTTTCCTGCTGCTTCCTGGAAGGCAGACAGGGTCTCTGCAGTGTGGTCCCACAGGATGGCTGGATGGTGGTACAGCCCTTTGAAGAGGCTGAGTCCCTGTGGGTCTCTCAGGGTCTGTGGGAGGCAGCCCAGGAGGTGATGGGGAGGACAACTGAGCTGTGCTGTTAGTGAAGGTACAGGAAGATCCCATCAGGTGCTCAGTGTCTCTGGGCCTGGCTTTCAGCTCTGCACCCATGACAGTTACATGGGCCTTCAGTTGCAGGGAGCCTCTGGCTGCATTAGGGCATCAGGGTTGGGTTATGGGCAATGCCTACTTGATGTCAGGATGGGAGCGCTCGGTGAGATACTCAGTGGGAAAGCTTTCCGTCTCAACTGTGTGGGCTGCATGCACACTGCTCCAGTCTACAACGCTCTGCCACCCGCCCTCAGACGCAGTGTGGACTGAAGTCAGATGTCTACAGGCCATTGCGAGACTATGCTGCATATCCAATCAGCGAGCTTTTTACTCAGGGACTCAGGAGGCAGACATTCTCAGTCGTGCAAGCTCTGCAGCTTTGTGTGGTTCAAAACCAGGCAGTGTGTGAGTGGTGTGAGAGGCCGTGACCTTCCGTGACCTCCCTGTGGACTCGTCACGTGTCACGGTAAATACCGTAACAGTTGCTAAGTTGTGTACACACAGGTCACCTGTTACACCTATGGCAGCACCTAGTCACCAGTGAGAAGTCTCCTCCGTATGCCAGGCCTTGTGCTGGTCTGTGGTTAAGCAACCCTACCCTGACTACAAGCTAGGCAGGACGTTGGAGAGAGCAGGATGCAGCTGGTTAACTCTCTGGTCCAGTTTTCTCTCCCTTGTCAGCAGCTTGAGGAAGGGTGGCTGTCATGAGGTCCCTGGGGTCCAGAAGTGCGGTGCAGTTGCATGGCAAACTCCTGGGTGTCCCAGTGTCTCCCTGCCCTCAGACACGCTCTCGGCTTTGAAGCCTAGGCTGGTTCGCATCTGCTGACCCAGGATTGGTGGACCGCTGACGGTCAGCAGCAGAGCTGGCTCGGCCCGCACATGCTTTCTCAGCTGTGCCCTCTCAGGGGAAGCCAGTGGCTCAAGTGCCTGGTGCTGGCTGCGTTCACCGATTGGCTCACCCTGAAATCTGTTCACACACTTCACTGCTGGAGCTCCTGAGAGTGTGTGGCCCGTTCCTACAGCCTTTCTTAGCTCACATCCCTCCCAGAGTCCTGAGCACAGGCCACAGGACCAGCATGCCTCAGTCTCCTAGAAGCTGCACATGCTTCATGGGATCATAGATCAACTCACAGTGAACTTTGGCCAGCCCCTGCTGGTGTTGGGAAACACTGGAACACCAGGCCACCATTATTGTTAAAACAGACAGTCCCAGAGTTGGAGAGATGGCTCAGGGGTTCAGAGCACTTGCTTGTGCAGAGGCCCCGAGTGCACCCACAATGGGCAGCTCACAGTTGCCTGTAACACCCATTCAAGGGATCTGATGCCCTCATCTGAGCTGCATGTATGCCACATAACACATGAAGAGAGGGGGTTGGGGGATGGGTGGTACACACCTATAATCCAAGCAGTCAGGAGGCAGAGGCAGAAGGCTTTGCACAAGTTAGACCAGCCTGGTTTTCGTAGTGAGTTCCAAACCAGTCAGCACTACATAGGGAAGCCCTGTCTCAAACAAGCAGAAGCAGCAGATGAGTGCAACTTGATGTTTCAGGAGACACTGCATGGCTTTATTTGCTAGGTCTAGTGGCCTTTGAGGCATTGTCTAGGTACTTACCTTTCAACTAAGTTTGCCAGCCTGTGACCCACTCCTGGCCTCTGCAGTACCACAGCAGCCTGGCATCGCTGAATGGGCTGGAAGTCCACCTGAAGGAGACACTGCCCAGAGACGAAGCTAGCCTCACAGGCAACACATACAACTTCCTGCATTATGACCGCATCCAGAGCGTGCTCTCAGGTAAGGGACAGGTACAGGCATCCAGCTCCACATGGGTGGAGGGAGAACCCAGCTCCAGTCAAGGCAATACCGCGGGACACAGCCCTCTGGCCTCCAATAGGCAGTGGCCCCTGAGGTCACTGACAAACACTACTTTGTTTCCTTCTTGTTGCTGTTTCCTGGGTGGGATCTTGTGAGCTCAAACACCTGTGGTAAGGTGGGCCCCAGTGTGGAACTGGTGTGGCTTGCAGTGGGGCTGGCAGCACTTCTTCCCAGAAGGAGCAGTAGGGCGGGCATCTGGACTTTGGGCCCACACTCAAGCTGCAGCCTCACTGCCCCCCACTCAGGACTGGGCACAAGGATCAGGCAGGACTGCCACTCACCGCCTCTGTCTCCTTCTGAAGCCAACCTGTCCCTAGTGGCTGCTCCCCAGGACCGCCGATTTCTGCAGGCTGTCAACCTCATGCACTCCGACTTTGCCCGGCTGCCTATGCTGTATGAGATGACCATCAGGTGAGCCTCTGAGCCCTGCTTCCGGCATCCCCCCACGGTTCCACTCACTGGGGTACTTTCTGAGCCTGGTGGTGAATATGGTTAGGTCCCTTTGGAGGCCATCCTTCCATGTGTGCATGGGTCAGATTAGGACAATGGCAATATTCTAAGTCCTCACCGTCACAGAGCACAGGGCTCCACCATTCCTGAATGTGGGCCAGACAGCACTGCAGGGTTCTAATTACAAACAAAACCCACTGGGCAGAAACTTCAGATCAGACATTTCTCCACTGCCCACCACCCCCAGAGCCCACCTGCGTCTTTTTATGGTGGCATTCAGGGGCACTGCTGTCTCGGTTCCCATTACCTGTGGCTGACAGATGACACAGGTTCCATTTCCTTCCCTGTTGTCAAGCACATTAGACGGCTGGAGAGAGAACCTCCCCTGCCCCTCTGTTAGCCTGTGGCTCTCGGAACTGGCCAAGAAAGGACTCTTACTCCTTCCAGAGTGAGGGATATAAGCACATGTGGGGACAGTGACATCCCAGGCCATTGTCTCAGAGCAGAAGGCCAGGGTCTGACCCCAGGCCTCCATGGCTCTGTGGTGCATGCTCTTTCCCACAGGTCCCAGTCACTGGTGAGCTGTGGGTCTGGAGTCAGTGGGAACAGACAGTGCCTGCCACACTGATGCCAGCTGTCTGCCCTGTGTCGTCTGCTGCTGATAGCGCAGCCTGTCCTCTCTAGCTGACAGCCGAGTGTTAACTTGCATCTGGAGCCACTGCTCTGGGATCTGGTGTGCTGGGTGTGTGGCTGTTTGGTGGGAGGTGGCAGCAACCGTTCTGCCCCACCATCTGCTGGGGCTGCTGTGCGTCACCGTCCCAGAGCCGAGAGGGTTCTGTGTGGGGAGAGCTCGGAGCATGTGCTGGGTGGCCTCTTACCACTCTAACCAGAAGCTCTCTGCTTGCCAGCAGGAGGGCCAGCATTGCCACACAGGTGTGACTCGGGGTTTTTCCCACCAGGCCCTTTGACTTTTGAGAGAAACCTTTCAGATATCTTACAGGGGCTAAAAACCCCTATGCCAGCCAGGTCCCGCAGGTGCCCAAGGCCTGGAGGTTCCCCTCCTTGTCCAGCCCGAGATAGCGGAGGGATGGAGCCCTAGCAGCCCTGACCCCGTTATTAAATAGAATTAGAGAAACCGAGTTTTGGTGGGCTTGAGTCAGGAATAGTGAAGAGGCCAGAGGTAACTAGGTGGGTGTTAGCAGGTGAGGGTCTCTCCTTGGTTTCTGCGCCCTGCAAGGGAAGGATTCAGCTGAGACACAGTTTAAGGTGAAGTTTTCTTCACAAAGCGGAGAAGTTGGGGTGGGCTTTCCTAGGAGAGATGGGGGAGCATCATAGTAAATGCTGATTGTGGGGTTTTAAGTGTGTGTGTGTGTGTGTGTGTGTGTGTGTGTGAGTGATATGTATGCGTATGTGTGAGATGTGCACACACATGTCTCTATGTGTGTAATGTGTGTGCGAGTATGTGAGATGTGCACACACCTGTCCCTGTCTGTGTGTGTGTGATATGTGTGAATTGTGTGTGTGATGTGAATTGTGCACACACATCTGTAATACGTGTGCAATATGTGTGCATTGTGCATGTGTGTGTGCACATGTATCTCTGTGTGTGCATATGTGTGTATGTATGTGGTGTTCGCATATGTGTATGCACATGTGTATGTGTGATGTGTGCATATGTTTGCATGTGCACCACAGTATGAAGGTCAGAGGAGAGCTTGCAAGGGTCAGGCCCTTCTTCTATACTGAGGGTTTCAGGGGTGGAGCTGAGCTTGTCAGTCATCCCTCTGGCCCCATGCTGTGGACTTTTAAAGGCGTTCTTATGAACTTTATTAGACTGATGGTATACTCATGGGGTAAGGTAGCCCTTTCCCCCCCCCCCCAGATTTCCACTTTAGAGTGTTCACAGGTTTTAGCACAAGGGTGTGGGGGTATCAAATCTGCAGTGTAAATGATACTGGTGTCGGGGATGCAGACCCTTAGGTAGTGAGTGTCCTCTGTCCCAGTGTCTGAGCAGTGTGGCTTCAAGGACGCAGTGCAGATGGGAAGCATACTGTCAGGAGCTCCGCTACCAAGATGCAGCTGGGGTTTCCTTGGTTACCCAACACCTGCCTTCTTGAGTCCTCATCACAGGTCCTCTGTGCAGCACTCTGTCTGCTGTGGACCCAAGTTTCTCGTTTTCTGACTCCTCCCAGGCTCCTCGGCTGGTGGGTGGGACAGTCCCTCCTGCTGTGGCGAGTGGAAAGGCAGGAGCTTGGCTGTTGTTGTGTTGACAGAGCCCCGGGGTTGGTTTGTTCAGTAACTGGGTCTTCAGAACCTGGCTGCAGCCACCTCAGACCCAGAGCTGAAAAGACAGGACAGTTGCTCCCCAGGCCTGAAGGTCAAAGCGATAGTCTGAGCCACAGCGGGCACTGGAGGCGTTGGTGTGGCCAGCCTGGGCCCACAGCCACCACTGAGCTATTGTCCTGTCCCCTCCCCAATAGGAATGCCGCCACAGCCGTGTACGCCTGCAGCAACCCTGCCCAGGAGACCTACTTCCAGCAGCTGGCACCCACTGCCCGCGGCTCCGGTTTCCCCAACCCTCAGGATTGTGCCTTCAGCCTCGCGGGCAAAGCCAGGCAGAAGCTGCTGAAGCATGGGGTGAACCTGCTGTGAGCTGGGTGCAGCCGGTGTCACGGGGCTGAGGAGCCCAACCTGCTGTGAGCTGGGTGCAGCCGGTGTCATGGGGCTGAGGAGCGGCCCCCCAGACCTCGTCCCCAGTGCTGACACGGGGCTGAGGAGCGGCCCCCCAGACCTCGTCCCCAGTGCTGACACGGGGCTGAGGAGCCCTCCAGACCTCGTCCCCAGTGCTGACAGTGCTGACATCCTGGCAGCTGCAGGAGGCTGAGTGGGCTCGGGTTCTGTCATGTGTGAGTGCCTTGAGTGCAGTGCGGTGCAGAGCAGGCTGCAGGCTCAGGAAGGCAGCTGCAGGAATCTCAGCTGACAGTTTACGTGAGGTATCCATGGTGCTTTGCAACCTTACGGTGCCGAGCTCCAGGTTTTTGAAGCAGATTCCCAAAGGCTCAAAAATAAAATGACAAAACTGAGTTCTGAGTGATCAGCTAGCGTTTATTTCCGTGACAGAGTCAAGGTGTGGACACTTGACACGGCATGAGCCCGGATAGTCTCTTCCATTCTCCTCCCGCCACACAGAATTCTAAAGTTGCCATTAGAGCACAGAGCATCTGCATAGAACCCGTTCACACAGACCTGTACACGGGACTCACCTCAGGTGATGGACAGCGCCAATCCCAGCATCTTCATAGAACCCGTACACACAGACCTGTACACGGGACTCACCTCAGGTGATGGACAGCGCCAATCCCAGCATCTTCATAGAACCCGTACACACAGACCTGTACACGAGACTCACCTCAGGTGATGGACAGCACCAATCCCACGGGCCTGCTATGCAGGGAGTGTCTATACTGTGTTGCTGAGATTGTGTATGATAACAAAATGTGATTTCTTTTCCCATATCCCTTGGCCTCATGGGTACAGAACTCATGAATCTGAAGAGCTGGCTGTATGTTTTTCCCATGGACTGTATATACCAGTGTGCCCATCTGTGGAGACATAAACCACAGTGACCTCCAGTCTCTTCCTCTCCCTAGAGCCCCCCCCCCAACCCCCTAGCCACTAGCTGGCCAGAGGTTGATCTCCCTGCCAGGAGGGTCCGGCTTCCAGGCAGGCACAGGTATATTGATTGATCTCCGCCCCTGACCAGTTCTTCAGGAAAGAAACTCATTCCAAGTTTGTTGCCAGCTCTCAAGAAACCTCATGATGAATTCACAGCTTGTTCTGACAAGCAGAGCTCTCTACAGCACATTCTCCCTCAGGAGTTACTTCCCTCAGGTCTGTAGAGCCCCTCGCGTCTTACCCCAGGGCTAACACAGGAATTCATATCCTGAACAGCGGCCGGCAATTGCAGGCATTCGCCTTGCTCTGTCATGGGGGATACCTGATACTCCTGCAGTCTATAAACAGTGACTGTCCTGGAAAGAACATCAACCCCCAGCTTCCTGCTCCAGTGTCCTAGGCACCTGACCTTATGGGACACTTTGTGTCTAGCCCCAAACCCACATCTTCAAAATTACCCTCTAAGAGTGGGATGTTCCCACAGCAGAGGCTCGGCCTGGTCTCTGGCAGGCTCTCATTGTACTGGGTGAGCACCAGGCCCTCCGTGGCAGTGCCGGGGCCAGTGTCTGCAGAAGATATTCATCTGGCCATCGTTCCCACTGGGGAAATGACCGGGGCCCCCGGGAAACGATGCAGTCACATCACTTCCAAGTGATGTGTGTGGAAGCAGTCCTGTGGTACCCGTGGTGTCCAGGCAGGCCCTGAGTGCTATTTTTGGTGATGCTGAGGCAAGGGGTGTTTAGGCCAATGTACTCATCTGCTACAGGCAATGCAGGATTCTGCTACACCTATGCATCTGCAGACTGGATGCCGAGTGTGAAGCGGGGCTAGGTATCTCGTGGGAGAGGCAGGCCTGGTGAGGATGCTGAGGTGCCAGCCTATCAAAGGAGCCTCAGTATGAGAGGCTCTGCCTGTCCTTGGCTGGAAGGTCACCACTCCCAAGTGGGTGGGAAGCAGGATAGCAGTGGTGTTGGGCTTCTCGAAGGCTATGTATGGCTGGCTGTCGCTGGGGAGGGCTCGTGGTCCACAGTCCAGAGAGGATGCACTGTAAGTGGATAGACCTGGCAATCGACAGAGGACCCGGTCTACTTGATGGATGACAGGTACCCACCGCCTTGAGATGCAGTTCAGGGGGATTGTGCACTGGAGTGCTCACAATCCACTGTCTGCCTTCTGCCTGGTACACACACCTGCTCCCAGTCCTCAACAGCTGTCTCCCAAGAGGAGAGTGGCACCTGCCACTGGTCCTCTGTGAGGTGAGAACTGCCCTATATTCTTCCTATGTGTCTTTGAATCCTGGCAGGAGGTTGCTTGAGAATTGCTGAGTGCCAGTCCCTCTCTGTCCCACCTCCCCACAGCCAGACTCAGCATGCCAAGGTAATAGCTCGGCTCTGGCTAGAAGCCCATGGAGGCTGCTGGAGGCACTGGATTTACCCTGCTTCCCAGCTGCCAAGCTGGTGCCGGCATCAACCTGGGCTCCTGTTATAGCACTTATTACCAGGGACAGTGAGAAGCTGTTATCCTGTCCTGTGTCTCTCTGTCTCCCACATTGCCACCCCCAATCCCCACTCCTGCTCAGCTCACTCAGTGTCTTTGTCATCTTGCTAAAGGCTAGAAGATGCTGGCCCTCCTGCACCCCAGGAAAAGGCATTCTGGGAGCATCTAGGACATCAGCCGTTTTGGGTCTCAGTGCCAAGGTAGGGCTTAAGCTCATGTCCACATCTTAGGAGGTGAACAGTGCATGGGCTCCAACAGGACACCCAAATCTGAACTGGAGAGTCCCTGTGGTGTGGTCCTCAGACTTTATATCAGCCTCCTGATGACTACAGCGTAAATTACATCACAGGAAGCTCTGTGAGTGAGGGGCAGGCGTCCCCAGCACAGCTGCTGGGGTAGAATCTCAGGCCTCACACATACTAGATTCTACTACTGAGCTCCACATCTCTCTCTCTCTCTCTCTCTCTCTCTCTCTCTCTCTCTCTCTCTCTGTGTGTGTGTGTGTGTGTGTGTGTTCACTTCGATGGCATGGCTCAGTGGCCCTCCCTAGAATCCCCCAGCAAGGGGCTTGGGGCATAGCTCAGTGGCAGAGCACCTGCCTAGGATGCACTAGTAAGGGACTGGGAGATAGCTGAGTGGTGGACTGGCTGCCTAGAATCCTATCAGTGGGTGTAAATCAACAGTAATGTTTGCGCAGCATGCATGCAGTGCTGGATTCCATCCAACAAAAACCCCTAAGCAGTCACCATGAACTTAGGGTCAGCTCGAATGTGGGTTAAGAAGAGAGGTAGGAAGGAGATGGCCAGAAGTCACCTGGGAAGGCGGTAGAAAGTGACCATACCCATATGTACACCTCCTGCCACCTAGCACCGCAGTCAGCTTGAGAGTGTCCATGGCCATCTGTCGGCGGCTCTACATGACCTCATTCTGTCCCCATTTGCTGTGTTTGCATCTGGTGAGCAGCAGTCAGCTGAGGGGTAAATGTCGGGGAAGCCTGCCAGCAGTGGTGCCTGCAGTCAAGTGGGGATCCTTAGGAAAGTCTCGGCCTCTAGCCTACACGAATTAACGTGTGTGTGTGTGTGTGTGTGTGTGTGCGTGTGCGTGTGCGTGTGCGTGCGTGTGTGTGTGTGTGTGTGTGTGTGTACCTGCACGGGCCCTCTCATCCTTGGAATGCTGACATACTGCCTGATAGAAAAGCCAGGCTAAGCTTATTGAAGCAAGCAGGAGACCCCTGCCAAGGACAAGACTGAGTGGGTTGGGACTTCCTGGCGGCACAGGATAGAAAGCACCAGTCATACTTGGCTCAGGAATCAGTACAGTCTCTGCCTGTGGAGCCTAACAATCAACAGGCAGGTCTGGCTTCATCAGAGTTGCATGAGGATGTGGAGGGACTCCACAAGTGGGGCCAGCTAATCTGCGGTTCCTGCATGGGCTTCTTAGCTGTCTCGCTCAATGGCCCCAGCATTAAGAACTTGCATCCAACCCTGATTAACAGGATAGGAATTCAGGAGACTGGTTGGTCAGGACCTGGTCAGGGATGAAGCCCTCACATCGAGATTTGCCAGACATGAAACCCAAGGGTTGAGAGTAAGCTGTTAGGGTTTTATGCGGGGCCCAGTGGTATGGTATTTGGCTAGCATGTGCAAGACCCTAAGTTCTATCCCCAGCAACTGAAAACAAACACAAGCAACCCAGTGCCCAGGAGTCTTTCCTTCCTCTGTCCCTTCTTGGGCACCTGTGGCTTTGATATGTAGAGGGATCCCACACCTGCCCAGTACCTATTTGTTCTGAGATAGGTCATATCTGCAGGGAACTAACTGAGACCAGGAGAGGAGACATGACTTTCCAGGAGTGTCAGAGGAGTGAACTCCAGGAGATGAGCCTGAGGCTACCATTCCTGAACCATTCCTGAAGACATTTTTTTTCTCTTCAGGAAAATGCAAGAATTTGTAATTCTTACAATACATATATTGTCCATTTTTACCATTGGAGCTGACTTAACATCGCAGAGACCTGTTGCCTGTTCCCACACACACTTCCATACCTGGTGCTCATTGGGGATGGAACCCAGGGCCTCAGACCTGCTAGGCCAGTGCCCCTCTCTGTTAGGACAGCCATATATCCTCAATACATGTTGACCATGTGTTGCGGCCTGAGCTGCCCTACGTTGGGCGCCAAAAATGTTGTGGACCGCTCTATCAATGTTGGAACTGCACTGCCAAAAGCCTTGGGGGCTAAATTGTTAGAGCCTGTACTGCCCCATGCTGCTCTAGTCCACGGATCGGGGTTCAGCAAGAGAGAGAATGAGGACGGACGTGAGGAATGGGGACCAGACAGAGTGTGATTCAATCCCATTTATTCTTCTGTCTCTCTTCCTAGTCCAAGTCCCAAGTCTTGAGTCCCTAGTCCCTAGTCCCTAGTGCCTCCAAGTTCCAAGTTTCCAGTTCCAAGTTCTCTTCCAAGTGCCTGCTACCTAATGCCTAATAACTAACTCCAAGTTGTACTGAACTCTTCTGTCTGCCTCTCACCTTTTATATGTCTCACTTCTAAGTCATGCCCTTAAGTCACGCCCTTAGGTCTTATCTCTAAATCTGATCTCTAAGTCACACCCTTAAGTCTCAGCTCTAAATCACACCTTTACGTTTCACACACCCAAGGGAAGATCCTGGGTATCTAAAGCAAGATGTTATCAGAGTGTGCTCAGCTGTTGTAATCAAGTCTCTTGCCAGGGCATATGGCTGCAAGGATGATAGCCGCCTTCTGTCGGCTCCCCACAACTATGGCCTCAGCCATCTCTGTGATGCCACTCGGGAACCAAAAGCCACACTCCCACACCAGCCCATCAGTTCTTGCTGCCTTCTCTCATAAGTCGCTTGACCACACTGCTTGTCAGCAAAGCTCTTTGTTTACTCTCTGCTCCCTACCCAGGTCCTTGGCATATAGTGGGGGACAGTCAGGATATGTGGGGATCATATACTTTGAGGGGCTCTACTGAGACCCCGAGTGCAAAAGTTCAGAAGCCCGATGCTTCTCCCTGGGTATTTTTCCTTCCATTGTGGACTGCCATCATCAAATTACCTTCTAGAGTCGGCTGGTTTTGCATTTGGACCTAACATCAGACCTGTACATAAGGCTGTCCATTTTGTCCTGCTCAGAACCATGCCCGTGGGCCCACCACTTCCAGTGTGTCCCAAGAATGTCTAGCTGACTGCGTTCTCCCATTAGCTGGACTCAGGGCCTTTGGCTGGCCTTCACTTTGGGAATAGAAACTGTGTGTCTTCTCTGGAGACTGAAGAATCAGCGCCATGTCTGTGGATCCGGGGATCTGGAGCTGTCTCTGGTGTTATCACACCCGCTGGCTCTAGTCATTGTGTTGACAGACATGGCGATAACTCTTTGCTGTCTCTGAGTCTAGCATGTGAAAGTTTACATACAGATATAATAAATGTCAACTCTTTTGCAACAGACTGCAAAGCTTGGTGGACACTCTGGTCACATGGTCAGTGTCAGAGGTCCAACCCAGCATGCTTCCTGCCAATCTGTGGACTAGAAACCATAGTAGCAGCAGCATGTGTCAGGCCAGGCTCGGCAGTAGGCCTCTGTAGGCAGTGAGCTAAGTGGATCCCTGTTCTGTGTGACTGACCTGAGCCCTCACTGGTCTTCAGCTCTGAAGGAGGATGTGGTTAAAGAAAAGACCCAGGTCACCACCATCAGGCCTCTGATAGATTTTGGGTCTATCAGTGATAATGACTGATTCCCTGGACCCTGACTTATGCACCACCCCGATGGTATCTGGTAAGCCCATAATGAAGCCAACTGGGTGTCCAGGCTGTCTCTTGCTCTGGGACAGTAAAGGGTCCTTGGAACCCCAGCATCAGAGGCCAAGCTGTCTGGCTCGGTGGCTTCTGGTCTGTGGTTTTCTGTTCGTTGTTTCATTTTTGCTCTCTCTTGAGACAGCTACAGGAGTTTAAGATGATTACATTTAGACAAAACAGCCATTTGGTTACTCTATTCCAGAACACGGAGAGGACACCAGGTAGCAAAGTGACATGGACAGGAGAGGCACAGAGCCTCTGGTCACAGCCAAAGGGACACACTAGTAGGCCAGAAGTCCCAGCAAATAGCTGGAAGGGGAAAGAAACCGAAGAAGTTCCTAGTAACCAAAGAAAAGACGCCCCCACGGTGACAGGAAGCCATTCATGCTTCCAGCACGGATCAGGGCGTGGTCAGGGCGGGTAACCCTACAGTCCACCACTCAGCCTGGCTCCAGCCCAGGCAATGTCCTCATCGTCCCGGAGCAAAGATGAAATCCAGGGCCTGGCGTTCTGCAGCTGCCACGTTGGGGTGCCAGAGATCCACCATGAAGACCACCCGTGGGCCATCCTCAGCGGAACCTGGAGAGGAGGAGCGTAACGGGGTCAGGTTAACCCTGGCACAACACAATGTGGCCTGAGCTGTAGGGCCAGCAGGCACAGGAAGACCTCCCCTTCCTGGATGGTGAATGTTTACGAGGCCTCCCATGCCTTGGACCAAGTTGGGTGAAGGAAATGGGAATGGAGGGTAGGGAACTGTGGTGGTTTGAAAATGTTTGGCCCAGAGAGTGGAACTATTTGGAGGTGTGGTCTTGTTGAAGTAGGTGTGGCCTTGTTGAAGTAGGTGTGGCCTTGTTGAAGTAGGTGTGGCCTTGTTGGAATGGGTGTGGCCTTGGAGTGGGTGTAGCCATGTTGGAGGAGGTGGAGTCTTGGAGTGGGTGTGCCTCTATTGTAGTAGGTGTGGCCTTGTTGGAGGAGATGTGTCCTGTTTGGAGTGGGTGTGGCCTTGGAGTGGGTGTGGCCTTGTTGGAATAGGTGTGTCACTGTGAGCATGGGCTTTAAAATTTTCCTCCTAGCTTCCTAGAAGTCAGTCTTCTGCTAGCAGCCTTCAGATAAAGATGTAGAACTCTCGGCTACTCCTGCACCATGCCTGCCTGGACTTAGGGTAATGAGACTGTCAGAGTAGACACAGTCTGGATGCTGTTCTCCCAACCCACAGAATGTCTGACACTTAGAGCGAACCTGATGGTCATGATGGCCGTTAGGTCATGATGGCTGAAGTTGGCTTGTCACCTGTAATACCCACGTGGAGACACTGCACATGGGAAGGTGATATGGAGGGCTTGGGTCCTGGTAAAATTTGTCTGGTACTCTAAAAGTTCTCTTTTAAAAGTCTCTAATAACCACAAAACAAGCAGGTGGACAAGCTCTGGGAGAGGCAACGCCTACCTTCATGGAACGCAGTGTGGAGGAAGGAGTCATCAAAGAGTAGGCATCGGCCTTCCGCCCAGCACTGGGGCTCGCCTCCGACCACTAGTTCGCAGCCATTGGGAGTCTTCAGACCTTGAGAAAAAACACAGGATTGAGGGTGAAGATGGCCAGGTTTCAAGGTTGCTAGAAGATGGAGCTGGGCTGCTCTGGGGAGCACAGGAAAGCGTCAATCTTCCACATGCCCCCCTGGAGTCCACACTGTGCACTGTGTAGCCATTTGGATGAGGTGGAGCCTTGTTGGAGTGGGTACGGCCTTGGAGTGGGTGTGGCTTTGTTGAAGTGGGTGTGGTCTTGTTGGAGTAGGTGTGGCCACCCCGAGACTAGATTATCCCGAGATGATGGTGTTAGGGATCCTCTCGTGGGGTAGGTCATGACTGGAAGAGGTTGCCATACCTACTGTGCTGGCTGGTCTTATGTCAACCTGACACACCAGCTAGAGTCATCTGAAAGGAGGGAATCTCAATTGAGAAGATGCTTCCATAAGATTCAAATGTAGAACATCTCCTTAATTAGTGATTGATGTGGTGGCACCATTATGGGTGGGGCCAGCCCACTGTGGGTGGGGCCAGCCCATTGTGGGTGGGGCTATCCCCGGACTGGTGGTCCTGGATTCTATAAGAAAGCAAGCTGAGAAACCCTGGGGAGAAAGTCAGTAAGCAGAACCCCTCCATGGTCTGTCTATGAACTCCTGCTTCCAGGTTCCTGCCCTGTTTGAGTCCCTGTCCTGACTTCCTCCAAAGATAAACAGCAGTGTGGAAGTGTAAGCCAAATAGACCCTTTCCTCCAGGAATAGTAAATAGACCCTTTCCTCCCCAACTTGCTTTTTCAGTCATGGTATTTTATCACAGGAATAGTAACCCTAAGACACCCACTGAGCAATCGGCACAGCCTCAGCCTTACAGGGCTCTATCTTGGACTTCCAGTCTCAAGGCCACGAGAAGTACATCTCTGGGTATTATTTTGTTTATTCGGTCGGGGGGTCTCACTGTGTTGCCCAGGCAAGCCTTGAACTGTCAATTCTTCTACCTGAGTGTCCTGGGTACAGGTACCACCACCCAGCTGTTTCTGTTCTTTTTTAACTTAAAACGTTGTATCAGTGTTGTGTGGGGTGTACAGACACCACACGTGAGCAAGCATTCAGGGACTACTTACACGAGGTGGTTCTGTCCTTCCTCTGTGGGTTTCAGGGATCAAACTCAGCTCAACAGGCTTGTAGGCAAATACCTCACCCGCTGAGCCATCTCTCCCGTCACCAGCACATGGGACTCTTCACAGACCCACAGATAGGTCAGTCTTTCTAGGGACAGGGGACCAGTAAGGCCGGGCTGGCTGCACTGAGGTCCTCAGCAAAATCCCTCCTTTGTTGGTTCCATCTGTCTGGGTCCTAAACCCTTTTGCTTATGTTAATAGCTTGAGGTTCTCATGATCTCTGGAACTCCTGATGCCTTGTCCTGGGACCCATGGGAATCCAGGGATACTGAGTTCAAACCGGCTTCATCCATGCAAAGGTCTCTACAGCAGGGTCTTTTAAAGGACAATTTCCTGCTGCATCCAAAGGGCATCAAAGACCCACTGAGGGGCTCTGCTGAGACCCCTAGTGCTTCCCTCCCCGACTCTGAGCCAAGAAATGTTCTGGGTGCCTGTCCCTCCAATTGTGGACTGACATCATCAAATTACCTTCTAGAGATGGCTGGTTCCTTCAAGTTACTAGCTAGCCTGAGGGGAATGATCAAGACCACAGGTGTGAACATTCTACACATGCATGCACACATGTCATATACGGTATCTGCACATCCGATATTAACACCAGTGTCCTAGCCAAGATATCCTGCTCGCAGCCTGCCTACTCAACAACCTGGATCCCTACCCCTCCTCCGCATCCCAAAGCCTTTGAACAGCATGGTAGCTGAGGCTCCAGTTCAGGGCTTCCGTGCCTGCCCAGCATGCATGAGACTCGGGTTCATCCCAGTGCCCTGCAAATCAAAAGCTCCCACAAAGCAACACCTTTCAAAAGGAAATCTTTACTCCCGTTGCCAACAGCCCTAAGCTGCAGCCTGGCCCGAGTCTGATGTTTGCTCCCCGCCTCCCCTGGTCTGTCCTACCGGATTCCTCCAGCTCTGTTTACAACCAGAGTTTTATTAACCAAAGCCATTATGTGGATCAGAGCCTACCTGGTAGTAGTGATGGCCTCCACCTGCCAAGAACTCCACATGCATACTTACTAATGCTCCCCAAACTGCCCTGAAGGCTTCCAGGGCCTGACCCTGGAGGATGGGTGAGGGACTGAATCCAGACCTGCTAGCCTCCAGAGCCTCTGCGCTACTGTTTCCTGGGGCAGAGGTTGTGCCTTACACAGCATTGTGTAGTCATGAGACCTACTGCCACACTCAAGGAGGAGACTGCCAGGCACTATGCCAAATGGCCACTTAGTGAGTTTCTGTCCCCAAACTTCTCCACAGCTCGGGTGCTGGGAGTCCTTTTTGCAGAGAGGCAATGGAGACTCAGCCTGCAAGCACTGCATCTGCCCATGGATCTAGACTCCAGCTTCCACCCTGTCCTCCCTGCCTCCCTGTCAACTCCCCCCTGCAGCCATCCTCTGACACAGTTGCCTCTCAGCACCCACATCTTCAGTCCAAACCTTACCTTACCCAGAATCCTCACCCAGAGAGCAGAGAGAGCAGAGCTGTGGGTGGAGATGGGGTGGGGGTTGGGGGACTTAGCAACTGGCACAGGTTCCCTGCAAAGCACACTAGGGAACCCCACTAGAGCTTGCACAGGACACTCATCCTCCGCTTCCCCACCTTCTGAAGTCAGCCAGCACCGCCTCTTACAGCTGCCGCCTAGCTCAGCATGCTCTGCTCTGGCATGTACTCCAGTGAGGCCATGCGTGGCCTCCGTCACCAACTTTCTTCACCAGGAAGAAGATGCCATGTACTTGTGAAGCCTGCTTCCATGCTCATAGCTCTGGTGACCACTCTGAGACACACCTCATCTCATCAGATCCCTAAGGGAGAACTTCTGCCTCAGGATCTCTGGCCTCACTTTCTATTGAGGAAACGGAAGCTCAGAGAGGACTCAGAGAAGCAGCCTGCTCGATGTAGCACGGCTAGCTCATGGCTGGGCTAGGTAGAGGCAGCTTAGCTTGAGGCTCAGTTTGCATACCATGTACACAATGCATAAGACTCCTGACATTTGAAAAGAGTGACCAGAATACTGGACACCATTTATCCATGCGACTCAGAAAGTTTAAAACATCTCTTACAGCCTTCTGGGTACCACCAAGGACCTCTGTCATCACCAGAACCCCCTGTGAGTTCTGTGTCAGACACCACAGCAACCACCAGACATACCTGGATATGCAAACTTAAGTCAAGTGAGAACTTTAGGTCAACTGTTGTACTGACTGCAACCTAAGCCATCGGCAGCCACACGTGGCCAGCAGCTGGTGTAATGGACAGGAAAGACTGCAAACACTGTTGCTACCTTCCTTCCAAAGTTCTTTCTGATAGAGCGTTTCCTGCCAGATACTATGGTTAGGTTGGTGTGAGGCTAGGGAGCAGAGAGCATGCATTCTCCCAGGATCCACCTCCAGCACCACAGCAGAATGAACCAAAGTTTGAGAGGATACAAAGAAAGGAGTTTCACATTCTGCTCTAACACTTGTTTACAAACCACCACTCCCCCCCCCCCCCCCCCCCCCCCCCCCAAATAATTTTTTTCTAGGGCTGGGGATATGGCTCAGTTTTGTAAAGTGCTTTTGGTACAACCATGAGGACCTGAGTTAGAGCTTTGGCATGTGAACCAGCTAGCTGCTGTGGCACACACTGTAGTCACAGGGCTGGAGAATCGATGACAGAGAGATCGAGCCCCCTTGGACTTGAGACTAGCTAGTTTAACCTAACCAGTGAGCGCCAAGTCCCACAGAGGTCCTGTTAAAACACAGTAGACTCCTGAGAAACAGTACTCAAGGCTGACCTCTGGCCTAGCACATGCATGTATACAAGTGCACACAAATAATTCAGGCTAGCCCTTCAAGCCTTGACCCTTCTGCCTCAGCCTCTTGAGTATTTGGACTGCAGGCATGAGCCACTGCATCTAGCTGTATGCTTTCGGTATTTAATCAAATCACTCAAGAGGCAAAAGCACCTTTTTACTTGAGGCTTCCGCCGTGCATACTGGAACTCGGCCCTTCTACATACCTAGATGGCACCGGATGCGGATGTTTGTGGGCCCATAGTGCTCTGTGATCACAGTCCCAGGACTCAGCACTGAGATGCATGCGTTCCCGAAAACATTGTTCCCAATACAGGTCCGGAGGCTGCCGAGCAAGCGGTAAGTCCGTGGGCACTTCCTGCAGTTCCTGGGGACACAAACGCCCTGGCTGACAAAGTCAAAGGTGAACCACTCCCCGCTGGGGGTGTTGTTCACTTTCCACCCCTGAGGAAGGCTGCAGTTAGAGAAGGCTTTGTAGAGAGTCTCGAACTCGCAGAGGATGGCCTGGAAGTTCCGCTCCAACAGCTCCACATCATGCTTCTGGGCGTCCCGGGAGAAGTAGGGCGTAGTGGGGAGGTCAGGCAGGAAGAAGACCTCAGGCTTCTGGATGGAGGGCTGGCTGCTGAGGTAGCGGCCCTGCTCCCGGATGCCCTTGTGGATGCGGCCCATGCCCGACCAGGAGTACCGCTTGGCGTATTCCTGAAGGTTGTGGTAGAGCTTCTGGTTGAGACCTTCGTGGTGCGTGCAGCGCGCACACTCCGGTGACTGGTAGTACATGGATCCATTCTGTAGCCCGTTGGCATCCACACCCTGCAGGAGGGAGTTGACGGACACGTGGGGGCGGGGCTGCTCTCGGCCCACGTGGTAACAGTACCACACAAACAGGACAAGCAGGCAGGCCACAGTGACGACGGCTGTGCCATCGCAGTCCCGCACGGATTGGATACCGGTGGCAATGCAGTCCCTCAGGCCATCCAGAGACCAGCTCCAGGCCACCAGCCACTCCAGCCACATGGTGAGGGACTCGGTGCTCGAGGGAAGCTGGCTCAGATGATCAGTCCTCTGGGGGTCTCCAGGGCACCCATAGCATGCAAGTTAGCAGGAGGCAGAAGGAGTGGTGGCGGCAGGGGGAGGCATGACTGCCACTGTTCCTCGGTTCCTGCCAAGGGCTCCATTGATGAACAGTGAGGCCTGCCAACTGGGCCCACTAGGAAAAGTCACCGCAGTGGGGTGGAGGGTGCTGCCTTATGTCCCATTAGCAAATGGAGTCGGTCACCGTGAAAGGGTTTTCATGACGTCCAAACCTGGGATAGAGACCAGAGAACGGCAGCATGAATGTTATGACTAGAAAAGACCTAACAGAAGATGGAAATCCAGCCTCAAACAGCAGAGGGCTATCGCCACATTCCCCCTCCTCTTCCCAAGCACTCTCTAAGTCAGGCTAATATCACTTCTGAAAAGCAAACAGTGCCCTGGAGTAACCTCTTTCTGCCGCTCAGCTGGTAGGTGACCTAGTGGCCTCACCCACAGGATTATGGAAGGGAAAGCCTTCCAAGCCCCTGGCTCAGTTTTCCATCTCTGAGAGCAGCTGACACCGTCTTTTCCAGCCATCCTGCTTAGGGGACGTGGAGCCCGAATCACTGTAAAACACGATGCAAACCCAACTGTGTCCCCCTAAGGCTCTAGAACCCAGAGTGTCTGTCCCCCAGTTTCTCTTCAACCCTCCATTCTCAAGGTAGTGCAAGCATTCAGGTCTATGTTCTCCCGAAATCGCTACATCACCTGGGGAAGCACAACTGGGAGCACATCAGTGTTCCTCCCTCCTCCCTAAGGGGAGGAGGGAGACAATAACAAGACTTGTCACCCCACAGCCTGGATCAGCTAGGTCTTGGAAGTCTGCAGCATAGCAGAGAAGTTAAACACCCAAAGTAGTCATAGGCTAGACCAGGTATACACGCCTGTCTCTGCAAGGTACTTTCAGTGTTTTCATCCATCAGCTGGCTGGGGATAATGTTACCATAAATCCTCGATGTGTGATCAACAGGCAAACCAAAGGTGGAGAGTGTCCCAAGGCTCCCACCCCAAGCAGAAGGCAAAGGCTGAAGCAACCTGACTCGGGGTGATGTCCACTCCTGGAGTCAAGGAAAGCCTTTGGTACTCATTCCTCATCTACTGGCACCTTCCTGGTGTCGGCTGCATAAAGAATTACTTGACTATAATGTTTAGGAAGTCAAAAACACACACACTGAATATTCATGGGGACTCTTGGGCTTCTAGGAAAAGTACAGGAATGGGGAGAGGAGAAGAGTCAGCTTCTCAAGATGCAGAGCGGTGTTAAGCTTGACATCCGCCCTCCTCCATGGGTGATACCATTAGCCCTGGCTGTTTCCTTTTTAGGAAAAGGGGAAAAGCCCCAGAAAGGTGTCCTTTTTTTGCACTTGCTCTTGGAGACAGCCCAGGGTTCCCAAGATTTCTGTGTGAGACTCTCACCTGGTGTTCATAGACTCCGAGGAAACTGTAACTCTAAAACTGCCTTCATCCTAGAATGCCCGGAGACTGAATTGGTGGTAGTACCTGACTCGAGAAACTGAGTTCTCACCAACCTGCTCATGTCAAAAGCAGATACAAAAACACCCAGTGGGTGACCAGTGACCAGGAGAGCTCTCCACCGCCAACCCTTTCCTGCTCGGGACAAAGCAGACAGGAGCCCTCCCTAAGGCAGAGCAGTAAACACTCAGCAAGGAGAGACCCTAACCTCTCCACAAGACCAGATCCAGCACTAAGAGAGACAGCTGGGGCCTGCCACTCATTTAAAGCCCCAGGTGGCTGGCCGCCCCTACGCCCAAGGAGGGACACAAGCCCAGAGCTGATTTGTGACAAGCAAGCAAACTCTGGTTTTGGTAGAGTGGATAGCAGCAGGACAATAAGTAGACATGCATACTTCTGGCTCTCTTCACAGACCCATTCCCATCAGGGACGGGCATCATGCAGCCCCATACCTCAGATCTCAAAGATCAGCGGGCTCTGGGGAATAAAGGCCAAATTCAAGTCCAATCAAAGATAACTTTTGACGAGAGGAATGCCTGGGGAGACAGTCTCCACTTGACCCAGTTAACCCGGATCAGATGACCAGCTCAGGAGGCTTTCTGATGATAAAGAGCCGGGTCACCCTGAGGTGAAGCCAGGAGACCCTGAAAGCCCTGCTAGGTACAGCACAGCACAGGAGAGGATAGGGGTGGCTGTTTTGCTTGCTATCCTCTACCAGGGGGGCAGAGAGCTGTCCGGAGACGAGTCCTCCCCTCTAGGGACCTTCCCTCCTCACTGTCTCCCGCCAGTGTCACAGGCCCCGGGAAGAGAGTACGACAGGAGAGAGGTCAGAAAGATGCCTTAACGCAGGTAGTCAGGGGAGGAGATGGTGAGGTGAGGTTACCTGGAAAAGTGGGAAGGAGGTTTAGGGCGCGTGACAATTCACGGGACAGGGAGATGGGTCAAAGTGGGTGATGCTGAGGAGGATGGGGAACCAGGGGAAAAGGCGAAGGAGGAAGCTGGAAAGAGAGGAGGAGGGGGAGGAGAGAAGGTGGGGGTGATGCTGCGCTGCGCGGTCCAGCCCGAGCGGCACTCAGCACGCAGCCGGTGCTAGGCGACCGCGGGCCCTGGGCCGGCCCGGGATGCAGGCGCGGGCGCCCCTAGCATCGTCCTCTGCAGCCCCGCAGCCCTGGAGACGCCGCTTACCTGCGCGGGCGGCTGCGGGGACCCGGGCAACGCCACTGCCCCAGGGACGCGGCCGCCCCCTGCCGCGCCCGCAGCCGCCGCCCGGCCGGAGCTGCGAGCCCCGCCGAGCCGGTGCCGCCCGCGCTGCGCTCCGCGGCCCCGAGGACCACAACTCCCACAATGCCGCGCGCGCCTGGTGGCGGGGAGGGGGCGGCGGGGCGGGACCCCCGGCGCGTGCACCTGCCGCGCGTGTCCGCGGGGGGCTCTGCGCGTCCCGCCCCGCCGCTCTTCGTGCGCGCGCATCAGGTCCGGGGGCTTCGCGTTTCAGTTGCCCTGGTTCCCGTTCGGTCCTCCCTTCCTCCCGCATCCCCTCCGCTCGGTCCTCCCTCCCGCATCTCCTCCCCACGGTGTCCTTCCCCTCGCCCCTCTTGCCTGTGATGGATCCCACACACACTTCTGAGGCCCCGAGGACACGTGGGATGAAATTGCAAATGGAACAGCCTGGAAGATCCGCGGCTCCCGGCCCCGCCTGGGCGCTGCCGACTGGAGCTGTTGCAGACCTGGCGCCTGCCCACAGGGAGGCCCAGTCTAGCTAGCCTCGGCCAGTTCTGCCCAGCTCACTGGAGGGAAAGAGGCTCCTCAGCCAGGCCTGGGGACACCGCGCTGCGAGCGCCCAGAGAAGCGTGGGCTCCGAGGAACAGTGCATGGGCGTTCTGGGAGCGTGGGGTGGGATGCCAGCCTACAGCCCATCTGTGTCTGTCCTCGAACCTACTGCTTCCAATCCCAGCATGCATCTCTATCCTGGCCTAGAATCCTCACTTTTGTCCAGGATCCACCTTGAGGCTGTCCCAGAATCCCCCTGCCCTTCACCCACACTCACTCTTCTACAGTTGGTGATAGAGGAACCCACCTCCCTCGCCCAGGACCCCTGCTTTCTGGCTCAGAACCCACTCCATGCCCTGGAGTCCCCACCTCAGTCACTCGAGCCCTTGTTACAACTCCAGAGGTAGAAAATAGCATTTCCCCTTACCACGTTTTATTTTAACACAGTGACTCAAAACGCGTTCATTGGTTCAGCAAGTTCTTTTGCAGGGATGCCACCAAGGCACCCAACAGAAACGGCTGGAGGTGGAAAAGCTCCTCTGGGCTCACGGGTCAAAGGTTTTCAGCCCATTACAGCAGAAAACGCATGGAGGGATGGTACACAGGTAAGAATGTGATCTCGGCTCAGGAAATCGGGGCCAAAACCAGGGTCAGTCTTTCCTTTAAAGGCCACCTCTATTACCTACTTCTGCAACCAGACCCCACCTCCCGTAGGCTCCAGGGCCTCCGCAAACGGTACCGGTGCCGTAGACCAAGAACAAATGGTCAGATTACGAGTATGACTTACATAGGCGCATTCACAATTGAAGGCCTGTAAAATGTACCAAGGGTGGGTGCTGACCGCGGGCTGACTACGGAGGGCTGCGCGCTGAAGACACCCGGGCTCCTTCCGAGTAGCTGCGCTGAGTGGCTAGAGAAAGGACAGGGCTCGTGTTCTGCTTCACGTTTAGAAAAAGTTGCCCAAATTTAGCGTCGTCCAAGGCACTTATGCATAAAGAACGCCGTCTTTCACACGGTCGTCGGTACGCGTTCCTTTTCCCGGGCTACACCATCTGCAGTGCATTCCGAATTAATCCTGTCGATGAACCTTGTAATTATCTGTGACCACTGTGATTACAGGGCTCCGTGTTCGTTAAGCGTGTTTATTTGTTCAGTGGCCAGATTACAGACACGGCTCTGCTAACCTCTCTGGCCATTTCGGTTTTCTAAATTGCTGAGAGTCTCAGAAGATGAAAATCACTCTCATCTCTGTCGAGCTCCAATGGCCTTAGTAGGTGAGTTCTGCCAGAAAAGAGTGTCTAGGATTTGCAGGGGGGACTCTGGGGTGAGAGCTGTGGACACACTGCCACTGTGCCAGCGGAGGGGCAGAGACTAGGACTCGGTGAGTCTAAATTGCCTGCCTTCAGCTTGTCTGCCATAGTACTCTCCTCCCTCCTGTCTTGTTGAGGGCAGCCATTGCAGCCCACTGCAGATTGTGCAGCCCATCATTATACCACCGTATGAGCTTGTGGGCCACTCAACTCCTTCCTTCTGCAGATGCAGTGTGTGCATGTATGCGTGTGTATGTGTGCTGTGTGTATGTATATGCGTGTAGTGTATGTGGTGTGTCTGTGTGTTTATGTATGTGTGTTTGTGTAGTGTGTATGTGTGTGTGTACATGTGAATGTGTGTATGTGTGCATGTGTGTGTGTATTTGTGTAGTGTGTATGTGTGGTGTGTGTATGTATTGTGGTGTGTATGTGTGCATGTATGTGTGTGTACATGTGTATGTGTGCATGTATGTGTATAGTGTGTGTATGTGTGGTGTGTGTATGTATATGTTTGTATAGTGTGTATGTGTGTGTGGTATGTATGTGTGTGAAGGATGTGGAATGGAGAACAGAGGGAGCGCCTGCATTTTCCACAGTGTCTAATTTAAGTTGCTTTTAGATAGAGCTTTGCTCTGTAGCTCAGGCTACAGCTCAGACTGTCAGGTGTGGTGGTGGCACTGTAAAGTGAAAAATTATAAAGACCATTTTATAAAATATATACTGGCTTTTTCTTTACCCTTAGTCCTGAGCAAAAGAATGCAGGTTCCAGAAAGCAGACTGAATGTAAGATTTCAGGCCTTCACTGCCCAGGATACATTCCAGGAGGAGTACAGTATCCCTGAGTCAGAGGACACTTGCTGGAGTAACATTCCTCAAGCCTCAGGGATAAGAACTCACCTGTGGGTGGGGAGGGCCCAAAGCAGGAAGACACATTCCTGACCACAAAAAAAGATGCAAGTCATCTAGGTGGGGCTGGGAAGCTAGTGACCATGATGACAGGGCAAGTGACAGGGTAACAACTGAGAAATAGTTGAGCAAGTGACATGACAAGACCACAGTTTTGAGAGGAATGGGTATACAGAGTATTTTCCACATGACCCTGATTCACTTAGGTTGCGTTCCTCTGGAATTCTCCTCTATTTTTATTGTTATATTTCCTTAGCAACCTTTCACCCCCTCCTCACTCTCCAGGTTTGTGGTTTCCCCCTTTAAAAACCCTTCTCAGACTGACTGGCTTTGTCAAACTCTACTCCTGCAAGAGTGAGCAGTTTGACCGTTGGCTGCCAACTCTCCTCCCTAATAAACCTCTGCTGATTGCATCCAGGTACGGTGTCTTGTGAGTTTGTGGGTGGCCGTGACTTCCTGAGACTTGAGTAAGGGTCTCCTGAGTTTGAGGGTCTTCAGCACAAGCCCTTAAACATTGAGCCATCTCACCTGTCCTAATGACAGTTAAAAATCTACCCTGTGATCATAAATAGACAAAAAATGATTTTAACAAAATTCAACACCTAACAACTCAGAGCAAAGTAGGAGTGAAAGAAAATGACTGTCTGAATGCATGTGTGCATGTGTGTGTGTGCATGCAGGTCTGTGCATGCATGAGTACATGCCTGAATGTGCATGTGTGCATGTGTGTATGTGTGCATTTGTGTGTGTGTGTGTGTGTGTGTGTGTGTGCGTGTGCATGTGCATGCATGCTGTAAGTTAGGAAAGTTTAATGCCCTTTGCTCTGGATACATGTTCAGAGTAGGGTATATGTTCAAGAACGTTCCTTGCATTTTTTTTTACATAGGGGGAAAAAATCAACGCAGTGAGCTTTCAAGGAGAGAAAAACAAAATTCACAAAGAGGAGAAATGGCAGCACAAGCCAGAGACAAATGCATCTGCCTTGAAAGATCTTTAAAGTATCATGTCTGTAATTGTATGAGGCTGAGGCAGGAGGATTGCCACAGATCAGCCTATAATACATAATTGAATTAAAACAAATTTTGTATTGGTGTGTACTGCAGTATAAAGAATAAAATATGTAGTAATATTAATAGCGAGAATATCATGTGAGACTGATCAATACAAATTCAGACTGGTAGTTACTACTAAGCAGTGAGAGAGGCAGAGGAAACACATTTGGGGTTGCAAGGGTTGAGAAGGCAGCTCACCGAGTAAGTGTGCCTGCTGTACAAGAATGATCTGAGTTCAGATTCCCACAAGTCACATGGGAGCCGAGGCATGGCTGTGTGTGAGCCTGTGAACTCAGCGTTCCAGGGGCAGAGACAAGAGTATCGCTGATGCTCTCTGGTCATTAGCCTAATTCCAGCTTCACAGGGAGATCCTGTCTCAAGGGAATGAAGCTGAAAGTGACACAGCAGGGCACTCGGTCTGGCCTTCATGATTGTGCACACACATGCCTTTACACACACACAAACATGCACACACATTACACAAATGTACGTACAAGACACACATGCACATGCTTACACATGCACACACATACACCCATGCACATGCACACACATGTGCACACACATACACACATGCACATGTGTGTGTGTACACACATATGCACACATATTCACACATGCGCTTTTAAAAAATATCAAAGCCAAGGAAGGAGAAATGACTCCGTGGTTAAAAGTACTAGTTGCAAATCTAAATCTCAAGCTCGAACAAAGAAGTAGGCTTCAGGCATGAAAACAGGGAAGTAGGCTCAGATATTTTGGTCATCTTGATAAGCCCTTAGAAACAGTGATCACAGGAGTGATCACAGGACTCTATTGTCGTGCATGTTCTTTGATTATCTGGGTTTATTGTCTTCCTTGTTCCTTGACTATTTGCATCTATTGTATTGCTAGTTCCTCAACCTAGAACTGACCTTAATACTTGCATGTAATCTAAACAGTATAAAGGCAAAAAAGGAGAAGAAGGGATGGGATAGGAGGTTAATGGGGTGGGGGGGGGATGGGGAAGGGGGGGATGGCATCTGAAATGTAAATAAATAAAATATCGAATTAAAAAAAAGTACTGGGCGGTGGTGGCGCACGCCTTTAATCCCAGCACTTGGGAGGCAGAGGCAGGCAGATTTCTGAGTTCGAGGCCAGCCTGGTCTACAGAGTGAGTTCCAGGACAGCCAGGGCTACACAGAGAAACCCTGTCTCGAAACAAACAAACAAACAAAAGTACTGTCTGTACTTGCAGAGGACCTGGGTTCAATTCCCAACACCCACATGGCAGCTTCAGTTCCAGAGGATCTGACGCCCTCTTTTGGCCTCCGTAGTTACCAGGCACACGCGTGGTGCACATACATACATGCAGGTAAACATTCACATTCATACACACAAATAACTACAACTTTAAAAAGGTTTTTTTTTTTTTAAATACCAAATCTGCGAAGCAAAATGTTAAGATATGATAAAGTTGAGCTGTGACATGGTTTCTTTGATTTGTCTCTCTGAATGAGTGAAATGTTACAGATGATGAAGGGTTAACCCGACTGGGGAGAACAAATGTTTGAAAGTTTGGGTTGCAGCTTCCTAATGTAACAGGAGTGATTTGAAAGCACGGGAGTGGTCATTTCAGTGTGGCTCAACTTGGGGTCACTGGTACTACCTTTGGGGGGTTCTGTAGACTCCCCCTGAGAAGCTGCTTCTGTTAGTTTTATTTACCATTGTGTGTTTATGTGCACGTGTGTGCGTGTGTGTGTGTGTGTGTGTGTGTGTGCGTGTGTCTATGTGTGATGGCTAATGTTACCATCCACTTGACAGGATTTGGAGTCTTCTGGGAGACATACCTAGGCAAGTCTGTGAGAATGTTTTCATATATATTTAACCGAGGAAGGAAGAGCCCTGGGCACCCTGGCAGATTGCGGTCTCTGAGCTAGATATTTGGTCACAAGAATGAGAGAAGTAACTACACAAGAGATAAGTTAGAGATTGCTCGCTCTCTTCTCGGGGGCCCCAGGGAATCTCCTCTCTGGGACCCACCAAGAGAAGTCAGCCCAGCATTCTAGATGAGTTTGCAACTCTCCGAATGAGTCTTGTACTAGATGGTAACGTTCATCTGGCTGGCCTGGATCACGCAGGGCATTCCGTCCAGAAAACAGAGCCACAAGCTGTTGTTTCAAAGTGAACACGTTCCAAGAATGGTCAAAAACCACCCCACGCTAATCCAATAACGCGCTGCTGACATCCATTTAGCATTTGGACTTCCTGCTTATGGCGTAAATTGTGGGGCCAGACACGCAGCGGCCAGAACCTACTTCCAGATGCTGGAGTAACTGAATTACCCAGAACCTCTCTTGCAGAGCCTGTTTGTTTTGGCCACTGCCTGTCACTGGGTCAGCCCGCCTCGCTCCCTCGTTACTCTTACTGGGTCACTGTGTTACCATCTGAATGTGGAAAGCCCAGACTTGTTTCCAAGCTGATGGAGTTGCTTAGAAGGTTGTGAATTTTGTTTAGGATGATGTCCTTGCTGGAGTCAGCCTTGAGGTTTGCAGTGCAGACCCTCTCCCCGTCTGCTGTTTTCTACTTTCCTGAGTTATAAGGAGGTGAGGAGCCCCAGTCACATACCCCTGGCACCTGAGCCATTTGCCACCACACCTTCCTAATGTATCATGTCTGCATTCTACCACACTGATAACAAAACTAACCAGTGTGATCTGGTCCCCCTGTGTCCCTTAGATGCCTTAAACCAGCTTTGGGTAAGCATGTGCTGACATGGGTTCTTGAGGTGACGGTGTTAAAAGTGGGGTGGGGCTTTTCTGGGAGAAATAGAAGGTGACCAGGTCCCTGTGGTTGGTTGATGGCCTCAAAGAGGATTAATGTAAGTCTCTGGGAAATTACATTAGTTCCCGAGAGAGCACAGTGTTATAAAAAGAACCAGCCTGGCCCCTAAATCTCTCTGACTTTGTATGTCATCCTGTAATGTAGTACCTCCCTCTTGTTCACATTCCCACAACAGTACATGCTTTGATAAAGTCAGGATCTGTCAGAAGTTGGACACAAAGGGCCGCCCAATCATGGACTCTCAGCTTCCAAAACAGACACATATCCTTCTTTCTTTATACAGTATTCAGTTTTGGGCATTTTGTTATAACAATGTCAAACTGACTGGCAGGTTAGGCACAAAGGATAAAAGTGCCACTCCTGGACTGGAGAGATGGCTCAGTGGTTAAGACCACTGGCTGCTCATTCAGAGGTCCTAAGTTCAATTCCCAGCAACCACATGGTGGCTCCCAACCATCTGTAATGGGATCTGATGCCCTCTTCTGGTGTGTCTGAAGATATCTATAGTGTACTCACATACATAAAATAATAGTTTTTTTTTTTTTTTTAAGTGCATGCTCCTAATGTCTCCTACATGAGAAAACAGAGATGGGTTCGAGTCCGAAATGATCTTCGAGAGAATCTGCCTGGAGCCAAACCGGATGTAGGATTCCTTTTGTCTTGACGACACACTTTGTTCCCATGAGAACTTCTTATGGGAGCAGACTGGGACCAAATATAGGCTTCTGTGCCTACATCCAGCCAGGGTGGTATTGGCGCTGTCAGGCTTGGACTGGGGAGTGCCCTTGAAAGACCCTCGGAGGGACATCCACTCAAGTCTGGACTGGCACGTACCCAAGGACACACGAGAGACCTTCTTGATGCAATTGCAAAAGGCAATTTGATGGCAAGGGCCTTTGGGTCGAAACGTATCCCACGCAGGGGATAGAGGCTTCGACCCAGACCCCAAGAAATTTGGGATATTTATGGGTAGGGGCTGGGAAAGGGGGGAAGATTTGGCTCGGTTACATATGATTGGATATTTCAAACATCAGAAACTTGCAGAAGTGGCTACGTGTGAGCTGGCAGGATGACTATTTTTGACCATGAAACCTCAGACCTCACAGCAAGGGAGGGAGAGTAAAGTAAATATCAGATAGCCCATAACTCACTTAGGCTTGTCTGGGTCTGTCCTTGTTGGTCCCTTCATCTCTGGTCACTCTGCCCCTGAAGGAACTGGTTATGTTATTATTATGGCTAATTGTAACAAGTTGTTGGTGGTCTTTGCTGACCATGAATTTTTGTTTTTGCTTCAAGCTGCACATTTCAGATTTTATCCTTACACCCTCAGCTGCTGCAGTGCTAGTGTGAAGACCCAAGTCTGATCCCAGAACCCACCTTAAAAAAGAAACAGACAGACCCAAGGGTAGAGGCATATAACTGTAATCCCGTGGGGGAAACGGAGACAGCCACTCTGGACAGACGGTCTAACCTAACCAGCAAGCTCCAGGCCAAAGAGAGACAGTGTCTCAAAAACAAGGCAGACAGTTCATGAAGAAAGACAGCCAAGGTTGCCCATGGCTTCCATACACACGTGCACCCCCCCTCCCACACACACGCACACACATACACACACACACAAACATGCACCACAGATATGTAAATTATTGATAGCCAGTAACTAGGTGTACCAGGCACCAAACTGGAGGCTGGCTGTACAAAGGAGAGACAGCTATGTTTACAGACTGATCAGTATTTGGCCCCAGCATAAGTAAGAAGAAGTAATAGAAGAACCTGATCTTTTTATTTATCCATGTTTTTTTGAGACAGGATCTCTCTATGTAACCTTGACTGGCTTGGAGCTCGCTGTATAGATCAGGATGGCTTTGAAATTACAGAAATCCACCTAGGTAGCCTCAGGGCTGAGATTGAAGGTGTGCATCGTACCAGGCTTACACACAGGCTTCCCAAAGGAGACAGGCTCACTCTGGTCCTCAGCCCACCACTCTATAACCCAGCAGAAAAGGATTCTACTTCTAAACTCTGGAAAGCTGGCCCTGGGCTGGCCTCTGGGGTTCCACTACTCGCTGAGCACACACACAGCATCAATGAGATGTGGGCCAACACTGTGGAACCCAGCGCCAGGGGGCCTGTAATGTCTTCAGAGAGATTTTTCAAAGGAATCAGCATTGAAAAAGACACCTCTTGTCTTAGCTCCTTTTCTATTGCTGGGATCAAACAGCTAACAGAAGTAACTTCCTGGAGAATTTATTTTGGCTCATGGGTTCGGGGTACAATCCATCAGGGGAGGGGCTGCAATGACAGGATTGTGAAACAGACCCTCGGGTTACATCCACACCCAAGGAAGAGCAAGATGGCACACACCTTTAATCCACCCAGCACATGGGAGGCAGAGGCAGGCAGATCTCTGTGAGTTCAGGGCCACCCTGGTCTACAAAGCAGGGTCCAGGACAGCCAGGGCTACATGGAGAAATGCTGTCTAGAAAAAATAAACAAACAAATAAACAAACAAATTTCCTCAAAATAATTAAGGTAGGCTGGGCTCAGTGCATTTTCTCCTTTATTTTCTGCCCAGTGTCCCAGACAGGGGAATGGTGCTTCCCATAGTGGGCAGATCTTCCCATCTGAGCTTAATGAAGGTAATCTTCCATAGACTTTCCCAGAGGCCCATTCCCCAGCGATACTAGGCTTATCGAGTAGACAATTGAGATTAACAAGCATATCAATTAAAAAAAAAAACTAAAAAAAACCAAACAAAAACAAAAAACCCCAAAACAACAATTAACAACAACAACCAAACCAAACCAAACCGAAAAAAACAAAAACAAAAACAAAAACAAAAACAAAAAACAAAACAAAACCCAGGGCAGGCAAAATGGCTCAGCAGGAAAGGGGGCTTGCTGCACATACCTGGGGAATCCCATATCTCAAACCCACATGGTAAAGGAGAGAACGGACTCCACAAAGTTGTCTTTTGACCCTTCCCACAATGTGTCATCCCTATACAATAATAAACATTTTTAAAGTCTTTTAAGAAGGACACTTTCCAGGCTCTGTTGAAAAGAGATGACACTCAGCCACTGTAGGTGAGACGTGTTTATGGGATGACATATTGGCTGAGGTATATGAAAGCTTGCCATGGCCATGACCCTGTTGATGGCTGTCAGCTGTCAGCTGTCACTGTCTTTACATTGCACATGTTTGCCAGTGCTGGGATGGAGGTGCTGTTTTCCTGATTCCTCATCTCTATCAGAAGTAGAGAAACAAATGCCAGACAAAGTTGGTAGGCTGGTGAGTTGGTAGGTTGTGTGTCACCATCTGTGTCCCACAGACCCTTGGGTTTGAAACTCCCAAGGCCATGGAAAAAACTCTTAGAGAGGAAAAGAGTGTGTCTGTGTATGTGTGTCTGTGTATGTCTGTGTGCCTGTGTCTACATGCATGTGTCTGTGTGTGAGTGTGTATCTGAGTCTGTGTGTCTGTGTGTAAATGTGTGTCTTTGTGTGTGTTTGAGTCTGTGTATAAGTCTGTGTGTGTTTGTGTGCCCGTGTCTATGTGTGTATGTATGTATGTATGTGTGTGTCTATGTGTGAGTGTGTGTCTGAGTCTGTGTGTTTGTGTGTATGTCTGATTCTGTGTGTGCCTTTGTGTGTGTCTGTGTCTGTGTGTAAGTCTGTGTATATGAATGTGTCTCTCTGTGTGTGTGTGTGTGTGTCTGTCTGTCTGGATGTCTGTGTGTGTCTATATCTGTGTTGAGTCTTGTATGAGTGTGTGTGTGTGTGTGTGTGTGTGTGTGTGTGTGTGTGTGTGTATCTGTGTGTGTGTCTGTGTGTGTGTGTGGGGAGCAGTTGAGGCTGACCTTGGGTATCTTTCTCTACTGCTCCGTCTACTTTAATTCCCTTTATTTTTGAGAATTTCATACATGTCCTCAATAAAACATGATATCTAATCCCATTTTCTCCTCCAGCTCTCCCCCTAACAGCTCCTCTAATACATCTTTCTCCCAATTCTTTCTCTATCTTTTTTTAAATAATATTAAGGTGATTTTAATTTTTATTAATTAATTAATTAATTAATTAATTTTAATTTTAAAAACAAAAATAAATTAAACAATTATAAATTAAATAATAAATTTAAAAATAAAAATAATTTTAATATTATATTATTTATTTATTTAAAAAAATAACCCAATAAGTCCAGTTAGTGCTACCCATGGGTGTGGTGCATCCACTGGGGTGTGGAAAACCCACTCATGGCCACAGCTCCAAAAAAGAATGGTTTTCTCTCCCCTCACTGCCAAATAGCTCAGGAAAGGCTGGGGCCTGGAGGTCACTGGCCACGTCCCACTGGAATGTTGGCTGACTTGATCTTGCAGGTGACCATAGCTGCTTTGAGTTTCTGAATGCAATGGCTGGGTCATGTCCAGAAGACGGTATGCCACAGCCCCTCCTCTGGCTCCTACATTCTTTCTATCTACGTTTCCATGTCTCCCAACCCTTGGTTATGGTGGCTGTGGAATTGATATAGATGTAATGTCCCACCCACTTAGCACTGAGTTTCATATCCTTAGCGCTTAGACCAGGCATACATCTCTGCTAATCTCTGCACAAAGGCCCTTCTCTGATCAAGCTTAAGCGCAGCCCAGGTCACAGTTGTAGACGTAAATATTTACAATGTATCCTAGTTTGGTTTGTTTCTGTGATACACAAACAGAAACAACTTGAAGAGGAAATGTTTTACTTCAGCTTACAGGTGTCAGTTCGCCCTCCAGGGAAGTCAGAGCAGGGAGTCTAGGCAAGAGCGCGGAGCAGGAGGAGCGATGCTTAGGTGCTTGCTAAGTCTGCTTTCTTAGAGGAAACTGCCCAGCAGCGGCATCCTTCCAGCGTCTCCACCTGGATGCAGAAGAGGAGAACGCCCACTCACGTATCCTCACAGTGAGCCTGCCGGGACATCAGGATGGCCAGGAGGACCTAGAGTGGCCTTTGAGACACAAGAGGAACCAGCTCAACATCTGGGACACATCAAGAATGTGGGATCCCTGCTTGTAGCACCAGAGGCCGACTTTGCTGTCTCGTGGGTCTACTCAACCCCTTTAACTTCCGGCTAGTAAGATGTCCGGGTTTCAGGAAACCTGAGGCCCGGAGTAAAGGCAAACTTCTGCGTCTCTTTAGACGGGAAGCTTGCCAGGTGCTGATTTAGCACAGCCTGGATGGAGCATGAGGCATCTTCCATTGGATGGTCGTCCCTGGAGACATGTCCTTGATCTGCTGTTGCGGGAGTCTTGCAACTCCTGTGAAAGTTGCCTGGGGCATGGCTCACCCAGTGCACATCTAGACCAAGGTTTCTGCAGTATAGGGCCAGGCCTGCAGGACTGCTCTCCTGCTGAGCTGTAGTTCAAGAGCGCAGGCGTCACAGACACCTTGCCTGGCCAGCTGGCTTGGCACACTGCAGGTGGGCAGAATTTCCTGGGATCTAGAGAGAAGGAAACAAGGAGAGGAAACAAGCCCTAGGAGAGAGATAGCAAGTGCCCTGATCACCAGCCACATTCCTAGAGAGGTGAGTCATTCGAGTACTCACCTGGGTCGATGCTCTAAGCTGAGACCCTGGAAATAAATGCATATAAACAAACAAACAAACAAACAAACATAACTAGCTCCACAGATTGTTTCTGTACGTGCATCTCTCAACAATTGATTTGGTTTTCCCACACCTGGGAGTTTGTAGAGGCCTAGAGAGGGTGGATAGATGGATGCCTTAGGACCATCTCTCTTTTCTTTTTCTGCAGCCGCCTGGTCTGCATTTTCGCTTCCTATGAGTTGTGCTGTTTAGACTTGAGTGTGAAGAAATCCCATTTCCACCCATCATTGCCTATGTGGTCTTAGACATGGTTCAATGGGCCTCAGTGTTCCGTCTGTAGCAATGGGCCCATTACTACCTAGGAGCATTGTCCTGTTTAAATCGGGCGACCCAGGCAGATCCCTAACACGTATTCTGGCTTAGGAGGGCACAAGCATTCGGTTTGTTCATCTTCAGCCTCCTTAGCCACAGGGTGCTCTCATATTAACATGTCCCTGAAGCCATGCTCCTCCAGTCAGGGTCTTGCTTAACTGCCAGTCTGTTGCCCACAGACCTCTCAGTCCGCCCATATCTCTCTGGGTGCAGCTATCACCAAGCCCTGATTGGGCCTTCTGCCAGGCATCGTAGAGAGTGCCACATTCTCCGTTAGCTCGCCAGTCTAGCCGAATTACTGAACTTCGGACCCTGTGTCAGAAAAGGAGGGGCTGGCAAGATGGCTCAGGGGATAAAGAGGATTGCTGCACAAGCCTGAGAACTAAGTTCACACTCACACACATACACACCAAAGCTAATCACACACACATTCAACAATAGTAATACAATATATAATATATAAATAATAACATAACACAAGGTGTAAAAAACAGTAGATAAGTGATTGAGGAAGATATCTGGTCTACATGGCACATACACGTGTGCACACACACACACAGAGCACACACACACACATACCACACATATATACATATGAACAGTACACAGCCATGCACAGACAGTATGTACTTTCACATACACACACATGCATATACACATCACACATACCACACATACCATACACACACACTCAGCATACATACACATAGATAAATGCACATACCACACATACATACACAGCACACACACATGCATACACACAT
>JANHMN010000023.1:39263819-39321041 GCA_030674055.1 Rhabdomys pumilio | reverse complement strand
CCTCTCTCTCTCTCTCTCTCTCTCTCTCTCTCTCTCTCTCTCTCTCTATTTCTCTCTCTCTCTCCCTAGCAGGGTCTCGCTCTTGAACCCATGCTGCCTCTTTTTTCACCTCCCACATTCAGGGGTTCATTTTCTTCCCTCTTCTGGGTCACACATAGCCCAGGCTGGCCTCAGCAATCACACGTTCACATCAACTACAACCGTTTACCCTCTCTGTGCTCTGTGGCCTCAACTCTGTGCAGGGAGGCCTGTGAAAAAGGAGATCCATTTCAGGACAAGAAGTCTGGGCTGAGTCTTAGCCTGGCCACGCCCTCCCTGCTGGGCCATCCCCTTCTTAGGTTCCCCTGCAGAGTCCTCTGCACACCGAAGGATATCCATGGCTTGTCCTGGCCTCACATATATGCCAGCTCTTGACAAGCCGTGAAATGAGGTTTGTTGACCTGCCTGCTTGCACTTACGCGTGTAGGGCTGGTCTGTGACTCCTGGCTTGAATGTTTAGATGGTGAGTTTATGTACATTCGCCTTTCTGCTGGGACCTCTGGCTCTGGGGCACAATGTCTTCCCCTTCCCAGGCTAAAAGATCTCTCTGCAGGGATGCCTCAGCTGGCTTAGTTTGAGCCACATGTGGAGGCTGTCACTCCAGCACTTAGGATGCTGAGGCAGGAGGATTGCTGTGAGTTTTATATGAGTATGGGCGACTCATAAGATACTTAGCACTTTGAGGCAGAAACAGGGGATCCTTGAGGCTTGGTGAGCTCCAGACCAGTGAGAGACCCTGTTTCAAAAGAGTGAATTGGTTTCTCTGAGGATACTTGGTGTTACCTTCTGTGGTGGTTTGAATGGGTTTGAGCCCCATAAACTCATGTGTTTGAATGCTTGGCTCATAGGAAGTGACACTCTTAGGAGGTGTGGCCTTGTTAGAGTGGGTGTGGCCTTGTTGGAGGAAGTGTGTCACTGTAGGGGTGGGCTTTGAGGTTTCCTATGCTCAGGCTCTGCCCAGTGTGGAATCAGAGCTTCCTCCTGGCTGCCTTCAAATCAAGAAGTAGAACTCTCAGCTCCTCCAACACCATGTCTGCCTGCACGCTGCTTCCCACCACGATGACAATGAACTGAACTACTAAAACTGTAAGCCAGCCCTAATTAAATTTTTTATGTAGAAGAGTTGTCTTGGTCATGGTATCTCTTCACAGCAGTTAAACCCTAACTAAGGCACCTCTGGCCTTTTACATGCACAAGTACACACAAAAACATGTATACAGACATGTGTACCAGAGAAATATGAAAGGCAGACTTTGGATGAAAGTTTATAGGAAAAAACAAACAAACAAACCCTGAAAGGCTGGTAGAATTTTGGAAACAGCATTTCTACATGCCCAGGCTCCTCTAGCTGCAGAATCTGCATGCCCACCTCCTCCTTCATGGTTGATGACTGGTTCATGCTGTGCCACTGGATCTTTTGCTGTTTGGATGGAGGAATGCAGGCTTTTCTGAGACCCAGGCTTCCTCTCCTGCCTGCTGAGCTCGTATTTCTGTCATCCTGATGTTACTTCCACACAGGGACTGCTGTCCTCCAAGGCATCTGACTGTGTTTAAGGTAGGGAGGAAGGGAGTTGGGTTGGGACTGGAGCAGCCTTCAGTCTGCCTTCCCTTCAGGAGACTGGGTACTCTCCACCCATCCAAGCTAACTCTAGAGACTGCTGAGCAGCAGGTGTCGGGGAAGCAAGCCTCGTGTGAGGCAGATTGGGAAAAATGTAACAGTTTTTGTTACATTTTGTTACATTTCATTCACAATATTGTTGTGAATGAAATCAAGCACAACCTGCAGCCTGAGGCTGTGCTCACTATGGCTCATGGCTGAGACTCTGTCTCAACAAAGAAATGAACAACAAAGACACAAATTAATGATGTAGCAACAAATACATTTCTCTATTCATGTTTACTGAGAAAGCTTATTAGATTGGAAGCTTTGGAATTAAAATCTCTGGAAACTTTTTTTTTTTTTTTTGAGATACTGTGTAGCCCAGGACAGACTTGAATTATAGCCCTGCCTCTGTCTCCTGATTACAGGAGCGTGTCCCTTCTCACCTCTTCCTTTTCTTCCCTCTTCCCTCCTCCTCCTTCCTCTTACTTTCCCTCTCCCCCTCTCTCCCCTCTTCCTTCTTCTCTTTCCTTAGAAATGATCTGGTATCTTCTTTTGAAAGACACGCTTGAAAATTATATAGAACTCAAATGTATTATTACCCAAAGGAAAAACTCTGTGGCCTGCTTTCAGGTTTTTGGTCTATTGGGGGAAAAAAAGCTTTAAGATTATATTTACGTTCTTTGTGTGCTTGTTTATCTATAGGGCACATAACATGCACCAGGAGGTCAGAGGATAGCTACAGACAACTTTCTCCTATCTTGTGGGTCCCAGGATCGGATTCAGGTCATCAGGTCTACCCACTGAACCATCCAATTCCGCTAACTTTGCTTCGTCCTCTGGTAGCAATTCCCCAGACAGGTCTTGTTCTAAAGGTGCCCAGGGCCACTCCAGAGAAGCCTTGCATCTCCATCTGAAGTTTCAGCACTTGTTACCCCATTCTGATCCCCAGAAACCGGAAACAGAGCCCTTGGTGTCACCTGGGAGCTTCAGCATAAAACCTACACCCAGCATTCTTTTACAACGGTTTTATTAGCAGCAATATATACAAAGTGGAAAATGATTTCATTTCATTTTTCTAGCTTAGAAAGTTTGCCTTTTTAAATTCTGTTTGATGATAAATGAAAGAGCAAGCGTCCGCGAGAGAAGACGCCTGTCTTTGTGGGTGTCGACTGCAGCACAAGACCGGGCCTGGAGTGCCATCTCACCAGGCCTCATCAAAGACACAGGAAGGTCACCACCAAAGGAAGAGGTCGTTTTGCCTACGGTTTCTGAAGCTACCCATTGGTTCATCGGAGTCCCCAGGGTGCCATCCAGGTTCGAACTTTTCTCCTTTCCCAGGGCTGTGTGTGGATTTCCAGAGTTGTCCCCTGAGGTTTGTGAATTCTCCAAAAAGCTGGCTTCAAAGGCTCGGATGTGATCACTTGGAAAGATGGTCCCCCAGGCAGAGGTCAGAATACTTATGCTGGCAAAATGAGTCTACCAAAAGGCAAGCTAAGGGGTGGGGGTGGGGGGCGGCGTGGGGAGGGGAGATGAGCTCTGAGCAGAAGGGGGCGGAGCTGTGCGTGTTTTCAGTGCTGCCTGCGCCAATCAGTGTGAAGGATGAGCACGTTCAGAAACACGTGTCCCCACTGACGTCAGAACAGGGAGCTGCTTGGGGGAGGGCTCACGAGTGTATCCCGTTCGAAAAATATTTAATCCCGATGGGTTCAAATTTCCATCTTGTAAAAAACAGACAGAAGATGGACCGTCATGAAATGCCTTGGAACTGGCATCTGGTAATTTGGCACTGGTAACGTCATTGTTTTTTTTTTTTTAACCAAACCTTTACATGTTACAAATACACAGTCAAGTATTTAAAAAAAAAAAAAAAAGACACTAGCATGTTCTTTCTGTCATTGTACATTATGAGCTCACGTGATCCACCTCTAGGCTAGAACAACATTTTTAAAACATGGCCACACCGACTGTACCACTAAGTCAGAACTGAGACATTGGTCTCATGTTAAAAAAAAAAAAAAAGTCAACATTTTACCCCCACCCCCTCCCAATAGTCGAGAGATGACCTGGGCATGACCTAGTCAGTTTTAGGCAGCAGGGTTAGAAGGGCGACATACAGTCAGCATTTATAGAAGGCAAGTGCTTAGTTCCCACAGGGGCAACAGTGGACTAAAATCAAACAGCATAGACAGAATTCCCAGGTGACCTAGGGCTGGGGTTGGAAGCATCTCGAACAGGTTCTGCCTCCGGGAGAAAGGCCACGTTACTCATCGTAGGTCTTTCTCCAAGGGCCTGTATGGTTTCTCCTCTGGTTCTTCTGTGGGTGAATGAGCTGAGTGACCATAACCTCCCCTCCCAAGCCACAGTGGTCAGGCAATGCATACAGGGGGCTTTCCTGGAGGAAGATGAGTCCATCCTTGCTAGAACCAGGGCTGAGAAAATATACTCTCCCTATAACCCTGCAGTCAAAGAGCGCTGTCTTCTTTGAAACCCAGGGATTTAATACAACAACCCCAGACAGCACAGGAGAACACAGGGAAGGTCCTTGAAGCTGAATGCCCAGATGCGTGGCTGTGAACACCCCTGATCACTGCCCCCATGCCTGCTGTCTCCTCCAGCACCTAACCTTGACACCTTTCTTTATGACCGTACTTAAGAGAATAATCTTCTGGAGAGCCATGACCTCTAACGAAGGCTAACAGAGCAGTAGCTGAAGGCTGGGAGGGTCTGCTGTTCGGAAACCTTTTGTTTTTTACTGATGTTCAGGCTGGACCTTGCGCCTTGCTAGTTATCCTGTGGTTTTCCACCCTGCTCTGTCCACAGGGAATCTGCTTGGGTGCTGATGCCACCATCTCCACCCCTGCTCCCCCAGAGCCTGAGAGGCCAGGGAGGGATCTCTCTCTTTCTCAGCAAACCACCCCCTCCTGCCCCTGAAAAGGAGTTTGTGAGAACAAGGAGATCTGGAGGCAGTGTCTCTCATGGATATGTCAAAGGTCAAGATAGTCTTGGAGCCCAGGGGAGAATCAGAACAGACCCCTGACTTTCAGGTCAGAGCATATCCCTCCCTCCCCTGCAGACCTGGTGACTCTGTAGTCCAAGCTGCCTGTGGATTTATGTCCCTAGCCTCAGGATGACCATGCCAGCTGTGATGGGTTCCAGTGCATAGCTCATCTGGTATCCATCCCTCTTTGAAGTCCTCTTCCCCAGGATTCCTGTACCTCACCTCTGACAGTGCTTTGGGCTTAATCACCTTTTAAGAAAGGAGCTGCCTGCTCATCTTATCGGTGTTCCTTGGGCTCAGGGAATACTAGGAAAGTCTTTGCTGCCTTTAGATGGCCGTGGGAAGAAGAAGGTGGGGGTAAGACCTTTTGGAAGGATTTTTAAACTGGAAAAGAGGACACAGAATTTGTTTTGGAGGGGAAATATGGGCTTAAGTTCTCAGGCTAAATCCCATTCCAAGGCAAACCTGCAAGACGCACTCTGACAACCCCAGGGCTTCCGTTTGTACCAAGTCCGCTGTGGTGTGTTGCCAAAGACCATGCAGGACGGGGGGTGGCCCAAGCCTGGTACTGCTGATCCAACTCGACCTGCCTTTGCAACACAGGCTGTCGTGTGACCTTGGCTGCCTCCACAATGTACCGAACTCACCGGTGTCAATGCCTTCAATCTTAAATATAGTTAAGTAATGCGAAGAAACAGTGTAGAGGAAGGGTGGCGTCCACGCCGGGCTGCAACCCAATGCCACGGGGTCACTGATGAATGTCCGAGGAGGTCCTGACAGTTCATGTCTGTATGTCTGTCTCCGAAGACCCCCTTTCCAGGGCAGCTCTTGTTAGATGGAAACTTCATACTCTCTCGTTTCCTGCACGACAGAGTGACACACATGGGTTAAGCCCTGAATGGCAGAGTGATATCCCAAGACATCTAAGGTGTTACACCTCCCTGTGTTCCTGGCCTGGAGCCTGGGGCTCTACACTGTAGTCTGTTCTACTCAGTCACCATTACAGGTGTGCGATGTTCTATGTCATCTTCTGGGGTCTGATCTCCCACCAACACTGTGGCCATAGGGATTAAAAAGACAGGGTGGCAGAGGAGGGGGTAGGGCTGATATAGCTAGTCCTCTGAGACCCCCAACCCTCTGATACAACTAGCCTCCCATTGCCTCAGCACTGACTCTTGGGCGATCGGGATCCCCCACCCCCACCCCCAGTCAATACAAATCCATTCTTTGAATTCTGTCGTGACCTTCTCTTCAAATCTGAGAAAAGAATAAGGACCATGCAGCTGTGGCTGGTCCCCTTCTCCCCTTCTCTACTGAGTTGGAACCAGGGTTGAAGGCCAGGAGCCAATGACATCACAGGTTTTACCTAGGAAATGCTACAGTCACTTCCTGGGAGGCTAACACAGCTACGGTCACATTAACACTTTCTGGCAGATGGGAAGTACCATGGGAAGAATATGAGGTGTTCTCATGGTCCCCACCTTACAAAGGTCAGGCCTGGGTAGATAGAAGGAGGGGGGAAGGGCTTCCAGAAGCATGAAGACAGATGTGGAAAAAGCCAAGCTCAGATGACCAGAAACCTGCCCTCAGCTTTAGGGAACAAAACAGCCTGCCTGAGCAGAGAATTTCTACAATGCATAAGGGACCCATCAGAGATCACAGGTCCCCTGCCAATCCAACTCTGGCCTATTTTTTCAAACTTCTCTTTTTCTGTTACTACCCACAAATCCAAGCAACCACTGTGGTGTGATGAGCCAAGGTGGTGAGAATCCTTCCCCAGGTTAAGCCTTGGTGAACCCGTGGCTATGACTTGTGAGTCTTGAAGCAGAATGTTCATATAGGAGATAGTTCACACAGGAGGTCAAAGCAGGAAGTGGTGGTACGTCAGTATGGACCAGGTTTGCCCATTTCCTAATAGCAGGGAGAATTACTTCTCATGGCACATTTGTTTGAAGACAGAGCTGTCAACAGCCTTAAGCCTGGAGGCTCCCGGTATGCACCTCGGACCTTTTTACAAGCCTGACAATTTTTAACTTTCAGCCATGTCTACATCTCAGCTTTACTAACTCTTCCCACTCACCTCAAGGGTCCCCAGTATGCAATCACATGACCTGCTAGCTTTCCAGGTCCTTCAGGATAATAACTAATCGTAACTATGGACCGGTTTGATGGAGACTAAGGGAGGCAGGAGGGCAGGGAGGGCTCAGGATGTCAAGTCAAGCTTGTACAGCCTTGTCTGAGCCGCTTTCATCTCGCTGGACCTCCAAGTCCTCTTGAGTCACAGAGAAGAGTCTGAGGGTCACGTGGTACATCACACACCACTGTTGGTGCCCCGTGTGCTCTGCCACGCTTTTCTGCTCACTGGAGTCAGCCATTTTACCTGTAGCAGCTTTATAACCACAGGAACCTGCAGTTTCTGGTGATGCTGGAAGGCTTCCATGAGAGCTGAAAGGGCCCCACTGCCTATCAGACATAGCCACCCTCTGCAGCACCCTGGAGCCTGCAGCCAGGCTGTGGCACCTGCAGTGCACATGCCTGGTACATCCAATGCTGGATGGATAGACAAAGCTGTAAGTGGGATGGGACACTCCTGCCATTGCCGCCTGAACACCTTTCCACAGCTCATCCTAGCCATAGAAGGAGCAGACTTCAAATGCAAGTTACATGAGGCCAGCAACCACCCTTCATCTCTAGCTTAACTCCTGATACATCCAGAGGCCCCAAAGAGTGTGAGTGACCTGGCCACCTAGGTTCTTGGAAGAGTGCTTTGTGAGGTTTCCCTGACAGGGAGGTCAAAAGGCAATCTCTCTCTTTCTCTCTCTCTCTCTCTCTCTCTCTCTCTCTCTCTTTCTTTCTCTCTCTCTCTCTCAGATCACGTGCTTGTCTGTAAGTGAGGCACGGCTGTAGTATCAGCATTGTCTTCTGATGTCCACAGGAGCCTGCCCTGCAAAGTGCAGAAAGATCCATGGAGCTCAGCTGAACACAATAGCTGCCCCTGGATGCTACAAGCTGAGTTCTAATCACCGATGAGCAGAGCTGGCTTCTCCCCGAGGCACTCTGCTCATCTGAGGATCAGGTAGGACAAGGGGAAGCCCTCCAGGAGGGCAGCAGGGCCACTTACTCCAGTCTCATAGATGGGATTGTCGAACTCAGTCTCCACGGTGATCTGGCTGTAGGGGTGGGAGTACATGAGGGGCAGGCGGAGGCTGGAGTATTGTCGGCACCTGCGGGACAGACGACAAAGCTGGAGTTGCAACCCTGCCCTGCTGCCTTGGGGCTCTATGAAGGGCATGGGGTGTGTAGACACAGCCCTGGGTGGGTGGGGTCCTCTTGAGGGCAAGTGATCGCCACTCATGACCCCACAGGGGCTAGTCTTGCCACCTCTCTCCTCTCTCTCTCTGCTTTGACTTGTTTCTAAGCCCCGCCCTGTGTCTCCCTGGATGGCACCCCACCACACACTGTACTCTGGAAGGCAGGGGTGAGGTCTACAAGGCCTGCTCACCTTTCTCCACCTGCCAGCTTCCTATGTCACTCACGACCACTTTAAAGCCAGCTCAGAAGCATTACTAAGCATGGTCTCTTCTGCCCATTCCACTGGAGCACGCAACTTCTGTTCCAGGCTCTTTCTGTTTATCTACTATTAGTACTTGATTTCCTCCTATGCTTTGGAGATCGGCTACTCTTCCTCACTGGAGTCTGCTTTGCACACCGTGATGTTCCCAGAACCCAGAGGCTGCTGGCACATGGCGGTGGCTCTGAAATCATTTGGTGGATGTGTCTGTGACTGCTCTAGACATGCCTTTTTGTCATTCAGGGGCAAGTGCTGTGATGGTCGGCACCTGGGATCAAGTCCTGAGCTATCTCTTGCATTTGCTAAGTGAACAGAGGAAAGACTGTCCCCGGGAAGCCACAGGAGAACCGGGAGGCACCAAGACACCTTCTGATTCTGACCACAGTCTCTCACATCAAACAAGGCCACTGTATTCAAGCATCAGACTGAGATGCTGAGGCCCCAGAGGTGCAGCTCAGAAGGGCACAACCTCGCCTACTTCCTGACGAAGATGTAGGCTCCTCCCACTAGCAAAGGCCCCAGAGGTGGAGCTCACAAGGGTATAACCCCACCTACCTCGTGACGTAAATGTAGGCTCCTCCCAGTAGCAAGGAGATGAGAAGGACCGGAATGAAGATGGCCAGTGCCGTGTTCCCGCCTTCCAGTGAAGACTCTGCTGCCGCTTCTGCTACTGAGCACACAAGCCACTGAACTTCCTGTTTCCCACGAGCCCCACGCCCACAGGGAACCTGCTCTCAAGTGAGTGCCCCTCCCCAGCTGACATCCCACAGCCTTAGAGAGCTGAGGAGGGGCAGAGAGCAGAAGCTGGGCCGCTGGCCCTTGCTAAGGAGCCCAGAGTCACCCTTGGCTGTGGTGACTGTGGCTGAGAGCCATTTTGACCCCTGTTCATGTGAAGCCCATTGGAAGACGGAGATCTGGTGAAAATTCAATTCAGGTAGTGACTTCGACAAAGTTCTAGAACAATCTTGCCTTGTTCTCTGGACACTTTTGTGAGCAGCTGCAGCAGGCTGGGGCCCATTCTAGAGCTCGCCTGTGCGACACACCAAGGGATGGCTTGGGGCAGTGTGGACAGCCCTACTGCCCAGCTTCTTGCTGCCCCAAATGCCCGTGGCAGCCGCAGAGATCATGGCAGATATTTTGGGACCGTGGGATCATTTTTCCTAGCACAGTTTGAGATTGGATCATCCTCTTCCACATTGGTTCTAGAAGCCTGAGCCCTCTGCCATCCTCTCTGGCTGTGTCTCACAAAACTCAGCCATTTTTCCATCTATAACCCATCAGCCACTTCCTACATGAGTGAAAATAACCATCCCTGACCTCCACAGTGAACATGCATACCCAGGACCCTGGCTTTGTTCACACCTCCTGAGCACAGGACCCTGGGTGGCCTTGCCAAGGCGGCTCACTGCGCACAAAGCAAAAGGCAGCCGGGGACTCCTAGGCAGAGGGACGAACGTTGTGGGGGCATGCTGCTTCCTAAGATGAATGGCTGACTCATTGTCCTCCAGGACTTATCTTTGTCCCCTGCTTGACTTTGCTGGGCCAACATACATCTGCTATAGGAACATCAGCTGAGGACCTGGTACTTCACACAGCCTGATGCCTGGCCAGCTGTAGGTAGTCAGAACTACACTAATCACACTAGAGACCATGGGAACAGCCATTGAATTGGTTACAGCTTCTCCTAGATGAGACAAACAGGTCACCATCCTGCACTGAACTGACTGGACACGGTGTGGAAGACAGGCTGCTTCATGTGTGGGAGTGATCACCTTCACTGTCTTCCTGACTGGTTCAGGAATCCCCTGGGAGACACATCTCTGGGTGTGTTTATGAGATATCTGGAAAAGTCTACATGGGGTGGGGAGACCCATCCTAGATACGGGCAGCTCCATACCATGGGTCCCTGACCAAATACAAAGAAGAAAGTGAGTTGAACATCAGCATCCTACTTCCTGGCCATGGATGTGATGTAAGCTGCTCCCTCAGGCTCCTGCTGCCTTGCCCCTCCCCCCATGACAGGCTGTACCCTGGGCCCGTGAGCCACAATCAGCCCTTCCTCCCTTAAGCTGCCTTCACTGGGAGTCTTGTCACAGCAAGGAGACAGGTGACTAAGACAAGAACCAAAGGAAGGAATCTCAAAAATGAGAGAACATTGTCTATCTGTTGTCCACAAGAACAAGCCACAGACAAGAGGAGAGGTGGCTGTACCAAGAAGCAGAGCCAGAGGGAGGAGGACCCTGGTTGCCACCAGCAGCCTTTCCCTCTTCAGCTATGAGGATGCTCTGCCCAGGATGTGAGGTGAGTCTCTTTCATTCCTACGGCACCTGTGGGTTGGAAGCTGTTTGGCATGATGGGGCTTCTCAGGTTTTTCTGACTGAAAGGTTACTCTCAAATCCCTTCAAGTTATACTTAGGGACATAAGTTAATTTTCTTTTATTATTGCTTCTTTCTCCTCTCTCTGTATGTCTTTCTCTGTGTGTGTGCCTTATGAGTGCAGTTCCCACAGAGGCCAGAAGAGGGCGTTGGGTCCCTGGAGCTGGAGAGCTGCCTCACGCAGGTGCAGGGAACAAAACTCATGACCTCTGCAGAGCAGTGGACTCTCTTAACTGCCTATCCCTCTCTCCAGCCCTATGTCCGGAGATCCTGGGAACAAGCTATCAACACAGCAGCTGCCTGATGTATTAGAACTTATAAGATAGAGTAAGACTCACCTTCCAACGCGTGTTCAAAACTGTCTTGGTTAACTGAAACAGAAACAGGAAGCAGTGTCAATGCTGAGGGAGTTTACTGTTTGCACAGGCAGAGGTGGAAGGGCCCCAGGAGTGCCGTGTGAGCGTGGGGCTGACGGTGTTTTTCAGGACAGCTCTCCACGGTACCTTCTGCGACATCGAGAGGAATAAGATGGGCAAGCAGCCGCAGTGTCGTGGACTGTGATGGCATACGCCACGCGTTCTGTATCTTGTCAAGAGCTCGTGCATCCCCGCCCACCCCTTGCCAATCTCCTGCGTGTGATGGTTCATTGTCATGGTTTTACAGGAGAGGAAATGGGTTCAGAGAAGTGCAGCAAGGCCTCGGAGGTCACACAGTTTCTAAGCTGGGAACTCGGGATTCCAACTCGCATCTTTAGCCTCTCTCACGGATCTTAACATGTTGTTTCGCCTTTTTGAGACAGCTTCTTGTACTGGCCTTGAATGTTCATCATCAGCCTCCAAAATGCTGTTCTGGTGGTTGTATGGCACTACCTCTAACTATGTAATATCTTCATGGGGTCTTTTTATACTGTTTCTAAGGATGTGTGATTCAAGACCCTGACACCGATTGTATTACATTCACCTCCCATAGTTATTGACTGGGATCAGTATTCTATTTAGATTATTTTCATAAACCCGTATTTCTTATAAAACCCTGAAGTTCAAGGTCCCAGGGTGATAACCCATGCTCTATCTCCAAAGCCACCCAAAGCCACCCTGCTGGCCGAGTGCTGAACTGCTCCCACCAGGGCACTTCCGGTACTTCCGGATACAGAGTGTGGAGGTGAAGGTTTAAATAGCAGATTGCACCAAAGGCAATTGGGCTGTGCTGGCCACTCTGCATGCACACGCTGGCAAGTCCCCGGAATCCTGATTAGATTTCGACTAATTGAAGTCACCAATGAGCAGTGACACCCTCTGCGAGGAGCTAGCTGGCTGAGGAGCTAGCTGGCTTCTCTCTCTCTCTCTCTCTCTCTCTCTCTCTGTCTCTCTCTCTCTCTCTCTCTCTCTCTCTCTCTCTCTCTCTCTCTTTTTGGTTTTTCGAGACAGGGTTTCTCTGTAAAGCCCTGGCTGTCCTGGAACCCTGGAACTCACTCTGTAGACTCAGAAATCCACCTGCCTCTGCCTCCCAAGTGCTGGGATTAAAGGCGTGCACCGCCACCGCCCCGGCTGCTGGCTGGCTTCTCAACTGGAGAATTAGGAAAAGTATTGCAACAATGTATTTGCAGTGGACCTCTGTGATTGGATAGAGAAGATGTGGGCGGAGCTAGGAGTTGGGAGGAGGAAGGAACGAGAGGAAGAGGAGAAGCGAGATGGAGGCAGACATATGTGTCTCTAGCAGTCTCGGGTAGTTATCCATATCAAAAGGTTAGAGATTGGGTTAATAATTCTAAGTGTGTGGGCATCTTGTATATTGAGCATTTACTGATATATAAATCTATTTGGTTAATCTTAAACATTAAGAGTCTTATTTCTACCGGGTACTGGGAATTGTTATACCTACCGCATGGGGCTATAACAGCCCTTGAGCCACGCTTAGAGCCATGGACTCCACGGAGTTGACCGGCGGAGGCAACAGCCACGCCAATGTCTTGTGGGTCCCGGGCTGGCACCACTGGCTAGCAGGTGCTGTGGTTAGAGTGGGATCAGAGTGGGAACATGGTGGCAGCCGAGAGCTAGCAAGGACCGCGATGCACCAATACTTCCATCTACCGCTACATTAGTGCCAGATTTATAGGTTGATATTGTTTCAGAAGGGACCATGGCTGGGCTTCGGTGGCTCTGCAAGAGCTAGCTAGCATTCTCTCTCTGTCCCACTGTGGGATGGCCCTGCTGTGTTAGCAGGCGGCATGCATCCCCCAGAGGTGCACGGTTGTGCCTTGAATTCCACAACCCTGAACCAAACAGACTTCTTTATAAAGTATCTATTTTGGGGTATTTTGTTATAGTAACAACAAGGACTGGTGGCCTGTGCCTGCAATCCCAGCACTTGAGAGGTAAAAGGAGGAGGATGGGAGTTCAAGGCCAGCCTTGGTTACAAAGGAAGTTCAAGGCTAGCCTAGGCTACATGAAACCCTGTCTCAAGAAACATATGAACAAATGAAGAAACCAGACTGGATAGGCATCCACTGGATTTGGATTCTGTGAAACCCACGCTCAGAGTAAGCTCAGCTCCCCCTGGAGCCAGCCCTCACCCTGGTTCCTTGGCTCTCTTTACCTTTACAGATGGGCAGGGGCCCGCTCCAATGGGATGGCTGTCCCAGAATGCATCGGATGGTCACTTCACCCATGAGCTCAAAGCCCTCGTAGCACATGAAGGTGAGGGATTCTCCGGGCAGGTACAGCCGCTTGTACAGGATCTGGTACCCGTTCTCAGGCAGTCCTGGGTTGTCACATGCCAGGGACTCCTCAGCTGAAATGAAGACAGACATGGCTCTGAGACAGTCCCAGTCTCTGGGTGACATAGCCCACCCGGCGGCACCCTCTCTCTAGAACCACACCCCGTGCCCAGATGGTTCCCGCTGTCTCTCATCTCGGGATACAGACTACACAGTTCTGTGAGCACCACAGAACGAATAGGGTTGTGGAATCTGGGTGAAAAACATAAAAGTAAGATAAAATCTAGGTTCTTCCATCTACTAGCTGTGTGATCTCCAGAAAGTATTTACACCTTTTCTGGTCTTCAGCTTTCTCCTTAGCAAAAGGGAATGGGTATAAGAGAGGGAGAATGCCCTTGCTCTGTGGAGGGCGCTCAGTAAGGGATGCATGGTGATGGCGATCGATTAAAAAGACGGTCCACTCCTCCAGAGCCCGTCTGGTTCCGATCACTAATTTCTCCTCCAGGAATCTTTCCCCGACGCCACCTGCCACAAACCGTCTAGTGTTTCCTCCCTTCATCCAGCAGTGTCCGCGCATTAAAATGCTGCGTTATTTGGGTCAATTGTCTGTGGAGCCAAAAGCCAAGTGGCTGCAACCAATAGGCTCACGCTTCCCCCTGGTGGCTGCTCTTGGGTACTGCAGACGTCAAATCCAGGCAGAGGCAGCCTTTAAGGCAGAACTTGCTGGGTAAGTACCGCTCCGCGTGCAAAGCGCCACAAACTCTCAAACATTTACAAGATTTTAAACTGTGGCAAAATCCTCACAAAGTTTACCAACTTAACCGTGAACAGCCAACCTCTAGGACCTGGTGCCCCTTGCTGGGCCACTAGCATTAAGGACTATCTCCTGTACTCCAGTTTCTGGTGTCTGAACTCTAGGAGGGGAAAGGTGTGACTGTAATCTGGGTGAATGGCTTATTTCATCTCTCACAAGATTCTCGAGGCTCCTACCTTGAATCATAAGCACCTTCGTTTTCGTTTTTTTGTTTTTTGTTTTGTTTTGTTTTGGTTTGGTTTTGGTTTTTCGAGACAGGGTTTCTCCCCTGGCTGTCCTGGAACTCACTCTGTAGACCAGGCTGGCCTTGAACTCAGAAATCCACCTGCTTCTGCCTCCCAAGTGCTCGTTTTCGTTTTCTGTTTGTTTACTTTGAGACAGGGTTTCTCTGTGTAGCCCTGGCTGTCCTGGAACTCACTCTGTAGACCAGGCTGGACTGGAACGCAGAGATCCGCCTCTGCTTCCTGAGTGCTGGGATGAACTGCATGTGTTGCCACGGGCCCGGCTAGGGCTTCTGTTTTTAAGACTGAATGGTATTCCGTGGATGAGCAGACCATGCCCTGTGTCCCATTTTCACACGTGGCTTAGGCTAATGTAAACAGTATTGATGTCACCTTGGGAGTGTAAATACAGCTGAGTCCCACTTTTGCTTCTCTGGGGGAGACACCCAGAAAAACAATCACTGGCTCCCAGCCCGGCTCCTGTTTTGATTTTTGAGGGTTTGTATACAGTCTTGAGCGTCAGGTACCCCACGCTATATTCCTACTAACGAAGTGCACAGGTTCCGGCATCTCCCTATCAGAGCACTGCCTGTGGCCCCTCACGCTGGTTTGAGAAGGGCCTTGGCTTGTTAGCATCACATCCTGCGCCAGCTGCCAGCCATTCAGAAAGACGAGAGCTTCACTGGCAGCTTTAGGTGCTCCCAGGTGAGCAGAACTGGGGAGAGGAGGAACCTGAGGAAAGCCTGTGGTTTGCCTAGGCTTCCCCATCTTCTGTTGGTTTTCCTGGTGTGACCCTACTGGTTCAAGACTCTGGGGAAGTGGCCTGCCTAGACTCACAGGAACTGGAGACATTTGACAACGGCTCCCAACTGTCCCCCAGTGTCACTTGATCTTCCCTCCCCTGTGACTGTGCCTGCCTCCACTAAACACATGTGCCTTGCGAAGCGAGGGGCTCTCTCTGCCTGCCCTCTCTCCTCCCTTCCTGCCTGCTCTCCTTTCTCCCTGCCCTCTCTTCCTCTCCCCTCCCTACCCTGTCTCCCTCTCCCTCTCTCTTTGATTCCTCTCTCCCTACCCTCTCTCCTCCTCCCCTTTTCTCTCTTCTCTCTTCCTTTCTGCCTGCCCTCTCTTTTCCCTCCCTGACTTGTCTCCTTTCTCCTCTCTTCTCTCCCTTTCTCCCTACCCTCTCCCCTCCATCCCTGACCTGCCTCCTCTCTTCTTTCTCCTCTCTCCTCTCTCCCCTCCCTCCCTACCCTCTCACCTCTCTTCCCTCTCCCCTCCCTGACCTATCTCCTCTCTCTATCTCTGCTCTCTTCTCTCTCCCTCCCCCTCTCCCCTCCCCCTCTCCCTCTCTCCCTCCCTCTCTCTCTCTTCATTATTACTTGCTCTCCTTTTGTGGCAGGCAAGCTCTGGGATGGTCCTCTAAGTATAGCCAGGCCCCCTGAGACTCGCTGAAGGCCCTCTCCCTCTCCCTGCCCTCCTTGTTCAGGCCTCACCACAAGGACCCCAGACTTGTGACTACATACGGTAAGGGCCTCAAATGGTGTCAGGTCTTATTTTGTAAAATGCATCTAAGTACTCTTTGCTGACCCAGGTTTGTCCCCAGGGTTTCCAATGCCCCCAAAGCTTCTGTAAAATGTCCTCAGGACTGTGAGAGAGGTGGTGGAGTGTGTTTTCTCTGAGGCTTCTCTTTCCTGGAACTCAGTCTTACACTGTACTTATTTCAGGATCCCAGTGCCCAGCCCAGGTTCACAGGAAACAGTTATTTAGTCACCTAACCTATCCTGCTAACATGCTACAATGTGTCAGCAGGCTAGAATGAGGAGGGTTGTGGTTTGAATGTGAATCATCACCAGCAGGCTCCTGAGGCTGAATGTTGCCTGGTTGGGAAAGCAGTGGAACCTTTAAGAGGTGAAGCCTCCCTGGAAGGTGCGTGTCTTGGAAGGCGCGCCTTGAGGTTTTATACCTAGCTGCATCTCCTGTTCACTCTCTGCTTTCTTAGTGCAAATGCTGTGTGCCTCCCTGCCTCACCCTCCCCTCACCATGCTCCACCACTGTAAGCTGGAATCAACCCCTTTCCTCTGGAAATTGCTTCTAGATAGCACTCTGTCCTAACTGTTCACAGAAATAAATAAAACAAGTCTAATCCTCCTGCTCCCCGGGACCGAAGCTGGAGACCCACAGCAAAACACGGTGCAGATGGGCCCCCAGTGGCTCTGAGGTATCAGGAGTCAGGGCTTGTCATACTACAGGCTGGATCTCTGCTTCTTTGGAGGTGGCACTACTGGCTAGCCTGGAGGTCAAATAGCAGTGACCTGCTGGGGTAGTGCAGCCAGTGTGCTGCTTAGCCACAGTCCTCCTCAGCCCTAGTGTCTCATAGCCAGTGCTAGCCCTGTAGGTGGTCCAGAGTCTCAGTTCTCCAAAGAGAAAATGAGTGAATGGATAAAGGTGTATCAGCAACAGTTGTCAGTGCCAGGAAGAATTGGGAATTTCACCTGGAACGGGTGAATTGGTGGACACTGGCTCCCACCCTTGATATTGGGGTGATTGTCTTTAAACCCCAACAAAAGCCTTTAGGAGAAGTTAAAACCCCCATTTCTCCCCTCTCCTTAATACTCAGCATGCAGCTGGTCAGCTGGCAGAAAGGGACCTTCCAGGCCACCATACAGTTGGAGGCGTATCTCAGATAATAGCGGTAGTATGGGCAAGTCCTGGCAGGCACTCATACCTAGATTTCTAGGCTTCCTAGAAATTCCTAGAAACTTTAGGTTTCCTAGAGCCTTGCCCCGCTGTGGGACCTGCAGAGAAACGAGTGGGTCACTCAGTGTCCTGCCCTTGAGATCCAGTACACTCCATGTTCTCATGGGTCCACAGACACACAAGTGGGAGGTTTGGATACAGATGGTAGGCACAGGAGATAGATGCAGCCTCATGTGCTGGAGAGCCTCCTTCTGTGGGTGAGGGCCTTCACAGCAGCAGCAGGGGTGCGGAGTCTGCTTCAAACCAGCTCCCTAGAGGAGCCCAGTTGCTCATGAGGGCCATGCATGGCCAATGTTGCTGACCCATGAAATGGGAGTCCTCTTGTAGACTTCAAGTTCACCCTTGGCTCTGCACAGAGTTTGAGACTTGCAACCAAGTCTTAATCATGCCCTGGGGGCCTCCCTTAAGTCAGTTCTGGGAAATCTTCAAGAGTCCTTGCATTACACACCCGCGGATGGGTCTCAAGACACTGACAAGTGATTTTTAAACTCTGAAGAGAATCTCTGGGCCTGTGGCAAGGAGAACTTCTAAACTTAACGTTTAGTTTATTTTCCAAGTCTTAGCAAACACCCTGGGATACCCAGGAGGGAAAACTAGTGGGTTACATCCCAGTCTTTGCTTTTTAAAAGACAGGGTCTTTCTCTGTAGCCCGAGGCAGCCTGGATCCCACAAGCTTCCTGCTTTCGCCCCAATCTCAGGGTGGAGAAGAGACTCTTGTGCTGTGATACGCAGTTTAAATGGTGGTTTTTAATCTTTCTGCGTTGCTTAGTCAGATAAACCAAGTGACTATCCTCCAAATGGAGACAGTTCTTCAGGCTCTGCCTGCCTGAAGGCCTGCAGGCACCACCAGGTGTGCGCACCACTCTGGAAATCAGGACTGTGTTTGCTCCCTGGTTCCTTTGCTTGGCCTGGTAGACAGCTGACTTGCAGCCGACTGTGCCAGGCCTGAGCTTAAGGCCAGCAGGAGTGCAGGTTGTAAGCTGGTTTCTGTTCAGTTCTCCCAGGGTTCAGCAGCTAAGCATTAAGAAAGATCTGGCCCCCATTTTTCTAGAACAGAGGGGTGCCTTCAAAGCCCCCTGTAATCCCCATAGTACTATGTAGTACCCAGAAGTGACCAGCAGATGGCAGTGGCATCCCAGGAGACCTCTCTATAATGCTCTGATTATATATAATTGTCTGATCTTGAATTATCGAATGATTCCACACCCCCGTGCTGCTCCCCACCCTCACATGCCGGGATCGCAGGTTTGGCTACTGTGACTGGCTGCAGGATGCTATTCTGAAGTGGACATTTCATTTTGACACGTTGCTTGCTTTTCGGTTGCTGTGATACAACCCTTGACCAAAGCTGATCAGGAAGGGACGAGTCTTTTCTGGCTCACAGTCCATAGTCCACCAGGGTGACAAAGGCACAGAGGCAGGAGCATGAGGCAGCATTATGCTGTATCCACAGTCAGGAGGCAGAGAAATGTAGTCCCCTTTGTATTCAGCCTGGGACTCCAGGCATGGGATGGTACCCCCGACATCCAGGGTTCCCAGTGGCAGCATCTTCTCTCTGGAAACTCTGTACAGTCATATCCAGAGCTGTGTTCTCCTAGGTGGCTGCAAATCCAGCCACCATGGAGAAGAAGTGACATCATGGTATGGCTGATGGGTTCATTCATCACTGAATGAATGAATGAATTAGTTCATAGCTGAAATATTTGAATGTTCATTTTGGATAGATGATATCCAATCCTAAGCCTCTGGGGTCCCAGCAGTCATGACCAAAGTGCCCGTATCTCCTCCAGCAGCAACCTACAGCCAGTTTTGTCAGTTTGCTGTCCTTGAACTTGCAATCCTCCTGCCTCAGCAGTGCTGGAATTACAGGTGTACAACACCATAGCTGGCTCAGAAATCGTGTCTTTATAGGGTCTGCCAATGACCCTGAAACACAAATCCAATCCAAATGTCTTCCTCTCTTCTTATCAGTGGCAAAGAACCTTTGAGTCACCTGCCACAGTTGCTTGGCTATCAGTCAGTGGAGACAGGGCTGGTGGGAGTTTGGCATCTACTGATAACAACTTGCTGCATTGCCATTTTATAGATGAGTAAACTGAGGCCCAGGCAACTCATCTGTCCAGTGTCTCATAAGGCCAAGCTTTTATCTCAGCCTGGTGATACTCTGGCTCTCCCCTTCTCCAGTGAGGCTGCCCCATCCCTCCTCCCCTGCCCCCTCAGGTTCTCCCTGAGCCTCCTGGTGTCCTGACGCCTGCTGTGACTTGTGAGCTCATTAGTGTGGGTGTCAGGGAAGCTGGCTCCACTCAGTCCTGCACCTGACACTGAGATTTCCAGGAACTTTGGACCCAGTGGAGGGAAGCTCCAGGTTTGGGGATCTTGGGGCTTTGGTGGCCTGTTGGGGGGGTATCTCTGGAGACAGATGGCTTGGCCCATCCTCTCACCTGGGATCTCTGCAGCCTTGGTTGCAATTTGGGGCTTCTGAGTACGCAGGTGTCTCTGGGAAAGCCCAGAGCTCATGCTTTGAGCTCTGGAGGCTGCCCCTATCTCTAATGTTGAGTGTTCCTCAGAGCTCGATGTGTTGAGGGTTGTTCCTAAGAGGCCACTGTGGGAGATGGGGCCTAGTGGGGGTTCTGGAGTCATCTGGTTGTTCCTTCAAAGGAATCCTGGTCCCAGCTCTCTGTTTCACCAGAAACTCTGGCCAAGATGTATGTCAGACCAACTGCCCTGTACTAAAGACTACAGACCAGCGGGCGCTAGATGAACCCTTTTTCTTTCTAAATTAATCTGCCTCAAGTATCTAGTTATAGTCACACAGGCTACTTCTCCCTGTGAACCTCAGCTTTCTGTAATTTGCACATGTACACACAGGTCTACACAAGCAGGATCTTGGTCACAAGCCAAGGAGAGAGGAAGTTTTCATTTTGACTACTTTCCTCTATCAGAAGTAACATACCTCAGTTTTTTTTTTTTTTCTTTCTTGGAGCAGAGGAGTTGAGGCAGCAGTGTGCTGCCCAAGGCAATAAACACCGCTACACAGGAGAGCAGCCTCCTTGGGACTTGTCCTTCTCAATCTCCAGTGGTTTTGCCTGTCTGCTGTTGGAGCTGCTTGCCTGGTCTGGGGCCAGGCCTGAGTAACAGGTCACAGAATATATTGCCCCTGGAGGGGCAGCCAAGGCCACTGGCTGTCCACTGCCAGGGCTCTGTTCTCCCCCTTATTATCTAAGTATTAGTCCTGGGTCCCGCAGGCTCCTGAGGCTCAGGGGTGTTTGCTTGTCTGTCTCGAGTCTCTCATGAGTCAGATCCCTTGGGGCTGGAGTCACGGGCAGTTGTGAGACACCCAAAATGGGTGCTGGGAACACAACTGTTTTAAATAACCCTAATGATGTGTGAAGCTTTTTTCTTGCCTTGTACTGCCTTGGTCAGTAGCTGCTGTGAGCAGGGCTCGTCAGAACTCTCTGTTAACCGGCTGGTGACTAGTGTTAACTAGCTGGTGGCCAAGGCCTTTCTGAACCTTGGCACTCCCTCCTCTATCTCTCAGATAAGGTCTCCCTGTAAAGTCCAGCCTGGCCATGAACTCTCAGTCCTCCTGCCTCAGTCTCCCCAAAGGGATGTCAGACATGCCCCCCATACCTGGATTTAGAATCTTCCCTTTCTTCTCTCTTTCTCTCTCCCTCTTATTTTGCACGTTCGTGTTAGCATCATGTGGGCATATACATGTGTGTGACTGCATTTACGCATGTCAGCATGTGCACGGAGGCCAGAGGTTGAGGTCGGCGTTGGACAACTTTCTCTACTACCTTCAGCTTTACTGAGGTGGAAGCTCTCTCTGAACAGAGTTGTGTTCCAGTGGTCCAGCTAGACACTCAGCCTGGGATCCCGTCTCTGTCCCCTGAGCATGTTTACACTGGTGCTGGGGATTCAAACTCTGGCTTTCAGGTTTGCATGGCCAGTGACTCATTTATTGAGCCATTTCTCCAGCCCTAGCACCCTCTTCTTGACAAGGAGACAACAGCAAGGTCCTCAAGAGAGAAGTGAGGGAGGCTTGGCAGAGGGCTGCCATGTTTACCTGAAGGCCTTCTCATAAGCTCCCCGTCCGTGCCAGGTGTTTGGTGGTGCATGTACTGGGATGCCTCCCCACCCTGCCCCAGGCCTTTCTCCTCTGTAGCAGGAAGCAAGCCTGAAACAATGATCCCAGATTGAACACAGACTCACAGACACAGTGGGGCAGACGAGATGTCCAGATGGGAGTCCCCGTCTCGCGGCTATAGCAAGTGAGGAGTGAGCTCCCTTCGAGCACAAACCCAGGACTACAGGTGTACTGGATGGTGGTGCCCACTAGCAGCACAGGGTCTGAGATGAGGCGGGTGGAGTGCTCCACCTCCCCGGGGTCAGTACAGTACATAACTGCCAAGAGAAGAGCACATGGACACACAGTGACACACAGGTCTCCATGGTTTACAGGAGGATCTCCTGTAGAAAGCTTCCCAGGTCAGTCCTTGGCCCTTTGAGGACAAGGCACACAGATTCACATAGGAGGTTGGAGAACAGGTCTCTAGGTGGGAAGAAACTGGAATGCTACTCCTGAATGTGTCCTAAGATTTTTCACTAGGTCTTGAACTTACTTCTAAGGTATAAATCATCACTGAGGAGGGTGAGTATGGGTAGGGAGCACTGTGAGGAGGGTGAGCATGGGTGGGGAGCACTGTGAGTAGAATGAGCATGGGTGGGCAGGACTGTGAGGAGGGTGAGCATGGGTGGGCAGGACTGTGAGGAGGGTGAGCATGGGTGGGCGGGACTGTGAGGAGGGTGAGCATGGTGGGGAGCATGGAAGAGGGGGAGCACAGGCAGGGGAGCACAGTGGAAAGGGGAGAGCTCAGTTTGGGCTTTCATTCCATGAAATCCTGAGCAACAGCCAGTGTGGGAGGAACCAAGTGAGGGTTGTCCCTGTTCTCTCTGTGATCCCTGACACTAGAAAACAAGCATCAATTGCAGTTTAATTAAAAAATCAATACAGATAAAAGGGAAACAATAAACTAATTAAAAAGGAAGAAAGCGAACACCTGAATGATATAAATGGCGTCCATCATCCTAGTCAGAGCAGCCATGGCAGTTGATGCTCGTGGATCCCCTCACACACATCTCCCTCACACACATCTCCCTCATACACATCACCTCTCACGCATTTCTTCTCATGCTTCCCCTCACACGTATTCCCTCACATGCATCCCTCACACGCATCCTCTCACATGCATCCCCTCTCATGCTTCCCCTCACACGCATCCTCTCCCCTCATACACATCCCATCTCCTCACACGCATCCCTTCACACACATCCCTTCACATGTATCCCTTCATGTGTAGTATCTATCTGCAGCTATTTCTACCTGAAGCAGTCTGTCCGTCTAGCCACCCATCTGTCAGTCTTATCATTCTGTCCATTCATGTAGCCATCTACCCACCTATCTGACTGTGTATCCATCATCTGTCTACCCATCCATCTAGATATAATTTTATATAGATACAGAGAAAGATTATATGCCACATACAGTTGTATAACAGCTACCTTGTATACACACACACACACACACACACACACACACACACACATATATTATACACATTGTATATTAAACATATGGTCTATAACTCTGTCTTATCTGCATACACATCCATGTCTAGGATCACACACACGCACATGCACACGCACACACGCGCGCGCGCGCGCACACACACACACACACACACTCACACACACAACTGTACATCTATACAGAGAGAGATACAGAGAAGACCCTACACAGGACATGTCAGTAACCATCTATGTACAGACCCGGTCTGTCTGTACCTATCAACCCATCTACCTATCTGTCCATCTGTCTATCCATCCACCCACCCACCCACTCATCTACCTGCCTGCCTGTGTTCATCTGAGTGTGCCAAGTGCTTCGGGCACCACTCATGTGCACGTGACTGACTGCGGCTCTTCAGTACAGTTTCCTGTGTTGCCCAATTGCTGTCTTTTTCCTTACGTGGCCCAGCTCCTGCCCTGTCCCTTCCCATCCCCCTTATCTTCTGCCAGCGCATGTTATTATCAAACTGTTCTGATTCTGATCTTTCAAAACAGAAATATCAAACTGTTACCCAGACGTCCCCTGCAACAGGGTTGGGGTTGGGACTTTGATGCCAGGCTCAGCTCCTTTCCTTGTTGTAAGACATCAGCGAGAAGCCAGCAGCACCCTCCTTTCAGGACAGGGAGCATGGTTGCTACTCATGGCTGGCCCTGTACTTCTGGGGCAGCACCCTGGAGTCAGCAGGGAGGAGGCTAGCTGCCTATGGAGGGAGGTAGTGCTGGAGCAGGATGGTTTGGCTTTAAAGAGTCAACATGGCTTCCACACAGGCTGGACACACTATCATTTGCTACAGTCCCCACTGCCCTCTGTCACCCTGTACCCAATGTACTTTGTTTATATGTATTTCTACTAGGTTGTAGGCACTAGAGCCTGGGGTTCTAATAAAACTATTCAAGAGAGGTAACCAGCTCCTACCTTAAGCATGTGTTCTTACGAGGGGTTTTCCACCCAATGACTTAGGGAGAAAAAAAGCTCACTTACTTTTTTCACAAAACGGGGGGTCGCTGCTCCAACTGAGGTCCCATTGGCAGGTGAGGGTGTCGCTCCCCACGATGTCGTAGCCAGGGTCGCACTGGTATGTGATCCGGGCTCCCCTGACCAGCTCTGTGTGAGAAGTGGTTTTCCAGCCGTTCTGAATTTCAGGCAAGTCTGAGCAGGAGTCGTTCCGTGACACCTCTTTAAAACAAAGACATCTTCCTTAGGTTTGGGAGAAGCGGTTTCAGACTCAGAGTCATGCGCACTCCACCTGCCTCCCGAGCCTGTGGAGGATTAACTCACAGCAAGACAGTTTACCACCAGTGAAAGCAAGTGCGGTGTAGGTGTATCGGTGTATTGCTGGGGAACATCGGTCATACAGGGGACACCCAAAGGCAGCACTGAACTCTCCACTGGTGGCATCCTCTCTTCCTCCTCCAAAACCCTCCCACTGAGGTGACAGTCCAAACCTTACTCTCAACTTTCCTTGTGCCGGGAGGGCACAGTGAGCAGATTGGAGGCAGTTTTATGTCCTTCTAGGGACAGCAGTATCCTTGACTGCCCAAGGAAAGTCACCTAGAGGCTGTCCCCAGGATGTCATTGCAGTTTATTTGGAGAAAGGACCTCTCCAGGATGTCTGCCAGAAGGGGACAGGGAAATTTCTTCTAGAGTGGCTGAAGGGGAGCGGGGGGTGGGGCTGGGGGACTATTTTTAGGTTTGGGACTCAGCTGTCCTTGCTGGAAGGTGGATGGAGAGGGAGAGATAGGTGGACCCTGTGGGCTTTCTCTGGCCAAATGCCTCCAGACAGAAAGATTTGACCATCTGACCCTCAGTAGGCACTGCTGTGCCACAACCCTGTGCAGAACTCTGTCCCCTCTCTGGCAGGAGTTTTTGGCACTTTCTTGGCACCATTCTCTACTTGGGTGGCCATCTACACTAGCCATTCAGTTTCCAGAAGCTGCTACCAGGAAAATAGAAATTCTGTTTTTCCCCAGCAGATACCATGGAGACACCCAACTGCTCTCGTCTTCCTCTTCTTAACCCTGCTGCAAGCAAGGAGACTGGTCTAATAGTCAGACAATTCTCTCTGCTTCTGTGTCTCTGTTTCTGATTCTGTTTCTCCCCTCCTCCTTCTCCCTCCCCTCTTCCCTTCCCTCCTTCCTCCTTTCTCTTCTTTTCATTCTCTTCGACTTTCAGGGGTCTTATGTAGCCTCTGTCAGCCTGAACTCACTGTATATCTGAAGGTGTCCTTAAATCCCCAATCTTCATCTTCCCGAGTGCTGGGGTCATAGCTCTGCATTCATTTGTGAAGTACTTGTAGAGCCAGGGCTTCATGAGTCTCTCTTCCTTTCCTTCCCTCCCCCACTTTTCTTTTAAGACAGGATCTCACTATGCAGCCTTGTTTGTCTTGGGACTTGCTATATAGACCAGGGTGGTCTTGAACTCACAGAGATCCGCATGCATCTGTTTCCTAAGTGCTAGAATTAAAAGCATCCCCCACCATGCTTGACTCTTAGGGATTCATGTAAGCCAGAGCCCAGGCTGGTCCTTCCTCTCTTTTAAAGAAGAGGTGCAGCTCCAGTCATGTCTGAGACACACATTCCTCATCACTGTCTTCTGCTGCAGAATGAGGTCAAGAATCATGACGCTGTCTGTCCCACATGGCACGGAAACATGACGGTTAATTAACACAGGCATGGCTCTGATGAGATGTATGTACCTCTGCGTATTTAATTATGGGTCTGTGAAAGCCTTGGCCAGCACTAGGAATCTGAACTAATGACTGTCAGGTTCATGGCCAAGCTAGCACCAGGATCTAACCAATCTCTGGGCAAAAGAAATGCCCAGAAGTATCAACCATGCAGCACTTTGGTGGTTTAAATAGGTTTGGCTTCCATGGACTCATGTGCTTGAATGTTTGGTCATAGGGAGTGGCACTATTAGGAGGTGTGGCTTTGTTGAAGTAGGTGTGTCCTTGTTGAGGTAGGTGTGGCTTGTTGAGGTAGGTGTGGCTTTGTTGAAGTAGGTGTAGCCTTGGTGAGGTAGGTGTGGCTTTGTTGAAGTGGGTGTGTCCTTGGTGAGGTAGGTGTGGCTTTGTTGAAGTGGGTGTGTCCTTGGTGAGGTAGGTGTGGCTTTGTTGAGGTAGGTGTGGCCTAATTGGAAGAGGTGTGGCCTTGTTGGAGGAAGTTTGTCACTGTGGAGGCGGGCTTTGAGGTCTCCTATGCTCAAGCTACATTTAGTGTGGCACTCAATCTCCTGCTGATCAAAATGGAGAACTCTTGGCAACTCCAGCACCATGCCTGCCCGAATGCTGCCATGTTCTGGCCATGATGATAATGGACTGAGACTCTGAAACTATAAGCCAGCCCCAATTAAATGTTTGCCTTTATAAGAGTTGCCTTGGCCATAGTGTCTGTTCACAGCAATAAAATCAAACCAAGACAAGCACCATGTGCCAATTTCGTGTTCACAGCAGACATCAGTAATCAATCATTTCATTGGCTTTGAATCAAGTGGTACCCTTCAGTCCTCAGTTCAGCACTGCAGGGGGACATCATCCCTTAGGTTGGAATTCATTTACTATACCCTAACTAGAAGAACGGACAGGTAACATGCATGACAGGACCTGCCAACCGTGAACAGTCACAGCACAGTCAGCTTCATACTCAGTGTACAAGAACACTCTTCAAAGACATTGCCAAAGGACACTGGCCAGATTCTGTGGTCACCTTGATCAACCATGGAGTCAGATCTTGGCCATCTAGCTGATGCTGTTCTGTAAGATTGGCTGGGGCACTGGGCAATGGAGGAGCCATAGGATGACTTCATCTTACATTCAAGAGGGAGAGGGAGGCTCTGGAGACAGATGGGAGCCAAGTCACCAGAATCCCTCCTTCCAATGGGTACCCATCAGAAATGTATCCACCTGTGCCCTGTGAGAACTCAGGAGCTGCAGCAGTAATGTCCCCAGACATTTGCAGCATAAGAAGGGGGGAAAAAAAACAGGTCCAAGAAGCAGACTGGAGAGGATGGATGCCTGCCTTAGCCTCTTGGAAAGTCATAGAGGTGGGGGAAAAAGATGAGGGTGAAAGATGCCCACCAGCTGAGAAGATAAGAGTAACTTCCTTTTCTGAGCATGTTCCAGGCTCCTGGGGCACTTCTGGTCTGAAGCAAGCCTGTCAGCTTAGATACCAGGAGAAGGGCAGATAGAAAAGTTGATGTTGGGTAGAGGCCAGAAATTTCCTAGGTCAAACACGTGGAACCTTTATTCAACCCGAGGGGGCTCCATGGAGGAGATCAGGGGCTTGGCTGGATGAGCCCTCTGTTTCCCTGCTACATCCTGGTAATTAAGATGCCTCGATACTTTTCAGAATGAGCCAGCACAGACAACAACCACCAGTTTAATCTGGTTATCAGGATGTGCAGGGTATCCCACCATCCTGGCCATCAGAGGTTAATCATCCTTCTCACTTTCAGGAACTCTGTGTCTAACAAGAATATCATAGAATCAGGGACTTAGAGAACTAGGAATGAGGCTACCTGGATATGATTGTCAGCTCTGCCCTGACACATCAATCCTCCATCCTCTGGGATCCAGGGTGGCTTCTGCCAGGCTGGGACGGGGGCAGGGTTGGGTCAGAGGCTCTGCTGGGTGAGCAGGGTGTCATGGTGTCCTACCTTCATGACTGCTATGTGTGGTGGCTAACCTAGTCAAGGGAGTGTTCATGGAAGGATGTAGAGACATGCTCTAAGGATCTAAGACATGTCATGTAAGCGGGGAATATGGATGGATGGAAGCAAGGAAAGAAGGCAGGAAAGGCAGGGAAGCTGTCCTCCCACTTGCTAGGAAAGGGCACTTCAGTTGCTATTGCTGTTGTTGGTGATGCTGATAGAGGTGGTGGTGATTATGGTGATGATGGTGGTGGTGGTTGTGGTGATGGAGAGTGAGATGTAAACTGGCCTTGAACCTCATCACATGTTGCTTTTTTTCTTACGTTGTTTTATGGAGAGTTCATTGGTCACACTGAGAACCAAGGAAGATGTACCCTGCTTGTGTGTCCAGGCCTTGAAGCATGTGAAGGAGGACAGGCAGAGCTCCCCTGTTCAGTAACTCAGCAAAAGGGGTATGCTAGGGAGAGCTGACTTTAGGTCAGGAGACATGGGGGAGATGAGAGTTGGGAAGTACCAGCAGAGGGAGGTGGGAGAGTAGGTGTGGCCTTGTTGGAGTAGGTGTGACCTTGTTGGACTAGGTGTGGTCCTGTTGGAGTGGGTGTGGCCTTGTTGGAGGAGGTGTGGTCCTGTTGGAGTAGGTGTGGCCTTGTTGGAGGAGGTGTGGTCCTGTTGGAGTGGGTGTGGCCTTGTTAGAGGAGGTGTGGTCCTGTTAGAGTAGGTGTGGCCTTGTTGGAGTGGGTGTGGCCTTGTTAGAGGAGGTGTGGTCCTGTTAGAGTAGGTGTGGCCTTGTTGGAGTGGGTGTGGCCTTGTTGGAGGAGGTGTGTCACTGTGGGCATGGGCTTTAAGACCCTCCTCCTAGGTGCCTGGAAGCTAGTCTTCTAGCAGCCTTCAGATGAAGATATAGAACTCTCAGCTTCTCTTGCACTGTGCCTGCCTGGATGCTGCCATGTTCCCTGCCTTGATAATAATGGACTGAACCTCTGAACCTGTAAGCCAGCCCCAACTAAATGTTGTCCTTCTAAGAGTTGCCTTGGCCATAGTATCTGTTGCCTTGGCCATGGTGTCTGTACAGCAGTAAAAACCCAGGTGAGACACTCAGTATTTCTACTTTACACACATGAGAAGAGGTTCAAAGTGGCTCACTGATTCTGAGAAGGTCACACAGCCTTCCATAATGGTGCTAGGACATAAACTCTGGTCCTCATAACTAGAAAGCTTACCCTCCTAAAATCACACATGACAACTACGCCAACACACTAACAGATTCAGCATCCATACAGATGTACCCATGGGAAACCACCATGCATTTCCTCCGACACGAAGGGGACTGAAGGGTTGGGATACCTACCTATATAGTTCATGATAAATCCCTGGCCCTTGCCAAAGATGAGGCCGGCAGGGTCCGAATGGAACTGAATGGTGAGGTCTGGTGTGGAGGAGTACAGCTTCTGAGGGCTGCTGTTGCCGAAGTATTGGCCCAGGACGTGAGGCACAACCTCGTCGCCATCATAGATGGTCAGGATGTCACTGTTGCTCAGGTTCAGGCTTGATGGGCAGAGAGAAGAGGAGGGGGGGAGTCACTGGAGGTTCCTGTCTGTCTATCTGTCTGTCTGTCTGTCTGTCTGTCTATCTGTCTGTCTGCAAAAAACACCATGTCACCTTTTCAGGGACACAGAATTCTTTCAGACATGCACTGTGTCAGGCTGCAGGCTGGGACGCAGGGCTCGAAAGGCCTAGACAGCAAATGGGACCAGGACACACTGCTCCCTCCCATAAACATGACAGGCAGATCTGCAGGTGGATTAGTTCTAGAAGAGACCTTTATAAGGTGGCTCTCCCCAGCTGGGTGTGTGGAGCCAAATCCTGTACAGTGCTGGGCTGGCTTCAGGATCCTGTTAACAACACTGCTGGATGGTGCAGTGGAGTGTTGGGCATGGGGCTACGTGCCGGGGATGTGCCATGGGACATCGTTCTCTGATGCAGGTGGTGAGGTCACCTGACGTTCCTGTGGTTCTCCAGGCCCTGCTGACCACAGCCTCCTGTTCACGGGAGAAAGGTGAACTGCTTCTTAATATTCCTCAGAATCAACAGAGTTCTCCCTTGTGATGAACAGTGAGGTGAATGCATCTACAGGACAAGGCCTTGTCACTGACATTGCAGACTGAGGTGGAGGTTACTGACCCACAGGGCAGGTTCAAGCCCAGCCTTCTCAGTCTGCCTGATCTTAGCCCACCAGTACCCTCTGAAATCACCAGACCTAGCCAGTCTCACATCTTGTGCATCGGACCAGCTTCATGAGCCCCTCCTGTGCCCTTCCCAACCTACAGGCTCCAGCCTGCTGAGTCCACTTGACCCTATTTCCCACTCACCCTTGCCCCAGTTTCCTGGCACTATATCCAACCTCCAGACCTAGCAAGGGTCATACTTCCTGTGCTCCAGTTTGGTCTGGTGTATCACTGGATGCTAGTCTACCCATGCCGCATCCATTTTCAGATGTAGCCCAGGTTGCACATCCTGTGTGCTGGTCCAGTCTGGTGAGTCTCAAAGACCCTAGGAAGCTTGTACTCCACCCAGTCTCTAACCTAGAATGGGATGGGGTGTACATTTGTGCTCCCGTGCAGCCTGGTGACATCCAGGAATCTTGCCTGTCCATAGAGTCCCCAACTCTTTTTTTTTTTTTTTTTTTTTTTTTTGGTTTTTTGAGGCAGGGTTTCTCTGTGTAGCCCTGGCTGTCCTGGAACTCACTCGGTAGACCAGGCTGGCTTCGAACTCAGAAATCCGCCTGCCTCTGCCTCCCAAGAGCTGGGATTAAAGGTGTGCACCACCACTGCCCGGCGAGTCCCCAACTCTTAAGACCAACTTTGGTCTCACAGTTCATATGCCCAAGACCCTGCCCGTGCCATCCTTAACTCTCTGACAGAACTCATGTGCCAGTGCCTAAATAGATCCCACCATCAGTCCCACTGCATGCTTTCTTGCTCACTTCTTAATTGGAATCATCCCAATTCCTTCAATCAAAATTGCCCCTGAGCAACTGAAGGAGTTTCTTACCAGCTACTCATGTCTGACTGATTGAAGTCAAGCAAGCTTGGGCGACAGCAGAAACCAAAATCAAAAACCCACAAGCAACCCCCAAACCAAGCTTGCCACCACAGAAGCTGCCTAAAATCTCATGTCAGACATATAATCAACCATGAAAGTCTGTATGTTCAGGTCTTATCACAAAACCGGAACAATATGAAGGGTCAGGACAGTATGTCACAATCACACCCTACCCCTCACAAACCCACCATAGACTAGCTCTCTAATAAGAATTACCTAGATAAACTCCAGGACATAGAATTTGCAAGAACAATTATGAAAATCATCAAAGAACACAAAGGATTTAGACAAAACAAACAGCTCAATGAATTTAGAGATTAGCAATGAATAACGTGATAGCCCGGAAAAGCACAATGAATGGATGATGAAGACAATTTAGGATTTAAAACTCAAATCAAATAAAGAGACAGAAATACTGAAGAGACCTCAAACCAAAGTAAAGATGTATTTGAAAAACCCAGTAACCCAATTAGAGGCGCAGTGGAGAGACTTGTAGGTGGAATGGAGCAAGTGGAAAGAATACCAGGACTGGAAGATAAAGTAGAGACAGTAGACAGACACAAAATATTAACAAATTTAAAACCACTCAAGAGAATTATGAAGGAAATTCAAGACACCAGGAAAGCACAAAATCTTGGAATTATAGGCATAGATGAAGGAAAATTCCAGAGCAATGGCACAGACGATGTTTTAAACTACATCATAGAAGAAAACTTCCCCAAACTAAGGAAAGATACAGATACAAGAGACACACAGAACATCAAAGAGATGGAACCAGAAAAGAAACTCTGCACAGCACAGCACTAAAAAAATACAAAACAGAGAGAGGGTATTGGAAACTGCAAGAGGGAAATAACAAGTCACATATGAAAGGAAACCCAGAATAACAGCTGATTTCTCAACAGGAACATTAAAAGCCAGAATGCCCTGGTACTTCAGGTTCTGAAAGATCACAGATGCCAAGCTAGGCTACTATATCTAGAAAAGCCATTTGGCAGTTGAAGGAGAAAGGAAAAAAGCGTTCCAATATGATAGAAACAGGCGAAAATAATCCACGTCCACTGAAACAACTCTACAGCGAATAGTGGAAGTGATACTTTGGATCTAACAGAGAAATAAACATAGCCAAGAGAGTATAGACAAGAAAAGTATAATTATTGAAATATAAAATAGGACTAAGAGCACACACACACTCACACACATGCACACATACACACTCACACATACACAATACTCTCATACACTCACACACATACATATATAAACACACACGCATATTCACATACATAGACACACACTGTCACACACACAGAAAGACATACACACACACATACACACAATACTCACACATACACACACAATACTCACTCACACACACACAATACTCACTCACACACACACAATACTCACACATACACACACTCACACACACATACACACAAGCAGAGGCAGAATCAACACTTCAACACATACTTTCCTTTTATCCACCCCCCCTCTCTCTCTCTCTCTTTCTCTCTATGTAGCCCTAGCTGGCCTCAAACTCACACATGTCTGTCTGTCTCTGCCTCTAGAGTAATAGGATTAAAGGTGCCTCCACGCCCAGCACCATATACATTTCAATAATAACTTTAAATACTAATGGCCTCAACTTTCTAATCCAAAGACACAGGCTGGCCAAGTGAATTAAGAAACAAATACATCTACAAGAAACTCAACTTGTCTTCAATGGTAGGAACCACCTTGAAGTGTAAGGGTGAAAAAAAAAAAGTACTCCAAGCAAATGGTACCAGGGAAATAAGCAAATGCCGCCATCTTATGAGACAGGATTCAGTCTAAAATAAACCAGATTAGGTAGAGAAGGATGCTTTGTTTTGTTAAGAAGAATTAACCAAAAGGACATTACAATCCTAAACATATACACATTTAATTTTACAAAAGGTCTATTATTGTGTGAGGAGCCAACAGAAGGCGGCTATCATCCTTGCAGCCATTTTGAGCCATATACCCTGACAAGAGACTTGTTTTCAACAGCCTACAACAACTGAGCACACTCTGATAACATCTTGTTTTATATACCCAGGATTTTCCCTTGGGTGTGTGTGACTTAAAGGCCTGACTTGAGAAGTCAGACTTATAAAAGGGGAGAGGCAGACAGAAGAAAGGACTGGAAACTTGGAACTTGGAGGCACTAGGGACTAGGAACTAGGGACTAGGAACTCGAGACTTGGGACTTAGACTAGGAACAAGAAACTTGGAAGAGAGAAGAAGAGAGACTTGAGAATAAATGGAACTGAATCACACTCTGTCTGGTCACCATTCTTTGTGTCTGCCCTCACTCTCTCTCTCTTGCTGAACCCCGACCTGCGGACCGGAGCAGCAGTAGGAGCCAGGACAATTTAGCCCCCAAAGTTTGGGGCAGTGTGGGTTCCAACATTTGGCAGAGCGGTCCCCGACACTATTGAACTTAAAGACACAGGTTAACTCCAACTTAGTAATTAATGCCCAACTCTCTCCAATAGGCAGGTTACCTGAACAACAAACAATATATACAGAGAAATATCAGCATGCGGTGACATCACACATTATATGAAGTTAACTGTTATCTACAGAGTAGTGTTCCACTGAAACACCAAACAACACATGTTCTGCTTATTGGGCAATGAAGCTTCTCTAACGTACACCACATCCCAGAATAGAAAACAAAATCCTTACAAATAGAGGAAAATGAAAATAATCTGCATATTCTATCTGACCAGGATGCTATGACGTCAACAAGAAATGATTCTCTCGTACTGCGAAAACTCATGGAGATTAAACAATGAATTAACGGGTGATTAAAAGGGGTTGAAGAAGAAATCAAGAAAGAAAATTTAAAAATCCCAGAATTAAACAAAATCTGAAGACCACAACGAGGCGTCTGGGATGCATCAAAAATGGTCTCAGGAGAAAAGGTTTTAGCTCTAAGTGCTTATGCAAAAAAAAAAAAAAAAAAAAAAAAGTCAGAAAGAGCATGAATAAATGATGGAGCTGAAGAATCTGGAAAGATGGGAATAAACCACACCCAAATCCAGGAGATGAACCATATAATAAAAATCAGAGCAGAAATCAAAGAAAACAGTATGCAGAATCAACGAATCTAAGAGCTGGTTCTTTGAGAAGATAAACAAGACTGACAGACCCTGCTCCACCTAGCCCAAAGAGGGAGAGGACCCAAATGAATAGTATCAGAAATGAGCTGATGAACATTGCAACAGACGACAAAGAAATTCAAAATACTATGAGAGAATCCATCAAAGGTTAGAAAACACACCAAGTTAAAGAAATAGATGAATTTCTGGATTCATCCGAACCACAGAAGTTAAGCCAAGAGGAGAACAACAGACCCAAAACAACGGAGATGGAAGCAGCAAGGAAAAGCTTCTCACTAAAAGAAGTCCAGACTCAGATAAAAAGATCCGTAAGCAATGCTTAAGTTATTTTTTTTAAGAAAAGAAACCGAAGGAGTGCCTTCAAATTCTTCCTACAGAGCCAGGATCACTCGAATTCTAAAGCCAGGTAAAGGCACAGCAAAAAAGAAAACACGTCCGTATTCCTGATGAATACAGATGTCAAAACCCTCGGCAAAATACTCGCAAACTGAATAGAGACTTATATGAGAAAGGTCACCCACCATGATCAAGTTGGCTTAATCTTAGAGGTGTGGGGTGGCTCCACCTACGGAGATCAATAAATGTAATAAATCATACCAAGGGGAGAAATACCAAATACCCACCATAGAATCAGAAAAGAACTTTGACAAAATCCAACACACCTTAGTGGTGGCTGTCCTAGAAACAGATAAATGCTGTATATAACAAACCCACTGGAACCCCAGTGGAAGAGCTAGGGGAAGGACTGAAGGAGCTGAAGGGGATTGCAACCCCATAGGAAGAACAATATCAATTAACCAGATCACGCAGAACTCCCCGGGACTAAACCACCAACCAAAAAGTACACATAGATCCATGGCTCTAGATACATACGTAGCAGAGGATGGCCTTGTCTGGCATCAGTGGGAGGGCAGGCCCTTGGTCCTGTGCAGGCTTGATGCCCCAGTGTAGGGGGATAGTGAAGTGGGAGTGGGTGAATGGGTGGAGGAGCACCCTCCAATGGGCAAAGGGGAGGGGGACAAGGGGGATGGGATGGGGGTTTGTGGAGGGGAAACAGAGAAGAGGGAATATCATTTGAAATGTATGAATGAAAAGATTAATAAAAAAAAAAAAAAAAAAACCCACAACTAACATCATCCTAAATGGAGAAAAATAATCTCTAAGCGATCCGGCTAAAACCAGTAACGAGCTAGGGATGTCTGCTGTGCCACTTATTTTTTAGCACTGGAAACACTATCCCCAGCAATAAGGACAACAGAAGGAAATTAAAGGGATACAATTAGCAACAAATTATCTCTATTTTCAGACGACACATACTATATACGAGAGATCACAAAACATTCAGCCAGATAAACCTCTAGAACCAGAAAGAAATGGAAGCTTTCAGCCAAGTGACCGGATACAGAATCAACTTGTGAAGTCAGTGGCCTTCTGTATGCTGGTAATTAAAAAATTGAGGAAAAGATCACGGAAACACCCCCATTCACAACCGCTTCTAACTGTCTAGGAATAAACCTAGCCAAGGCATTGAAAAGCTTCTATAACGAACTTTGCCACTCTGCAAAAGGAGACTGGAAAGTCACTAGAAAATGAAAAGAAATCTCGTGCTTAATATTTGAATTAGTTTTGTGAAACTGACCCCTCTACCAAAAGAAATGTACAGATTTCCTGCCATCTCAGCCAAAAATCCCCATGCCGTTCTTCACAGAAAGAGAAACTAAGGTCCTAAAATTTATATGGAACCACACAGACACCCTCCCCACCCGCTACCCCTATAGCTAAAGCAGTCCTGAGCTAAAAGAACAGTCCTGGAGAAATCACCATTCTGGGTCTAAACTGATACCTAGCGGGTGGTTGATGATGCAGAGGGGGAGGTCAGGGATCACAGAAGCCTGTACTTAGATGTACTTAGATCCATCGCTGAACGACAGTATCTCAGGTTCTCTCTCTCTCTCTCTCTCTCTCTCTCTCTCTCTCTCTCTCTCTCTCTCTCTCTCCCTCCCTCCCCCCCCCCCCCCCCCCCCCTCTCCCTCCCTCCCCCCCCCGCCCCCCCCCCGTTTCCTTTGAGATCAGGTCTCACTGGGTATCCGTAGAAGCAGCTCTAGAAGTCAGGCCGGCCTCAAACTCACAGCCTATGCTAGCACCTCCCAGTGCTGGACTGAAGATGTCTGTTGAGTACTTCCCTTCCCTGCGGCTTCTTCTCTTTGTCTTTCACTCTTTCTTCACTCCCACCCCCTTTTCACATGTCCTAGGCACCGAGTTGCTGTCTGCATCCACAGCAGACACACAGCAGGGCTGAACTGAGACCCAAGCTCGGGAACAGGACAAGAGATGAGGTCATTGGTGGCACACAGAACATCAACTATGCGTGGCCTATCCCAGAAACCTCTTCCTGAGTCTCCAGACAGACGGACACGTCTCCCTGCTTCCTGCTGCTCCCGTGGGTCTCCTGGCCTGGAAGCACTGAAACCTCCTGTCCCACAAGTCAAGTGCTCTCTTCCTGGGGAGGGGGTTCCTCAACTGTCCTTCACAGCAGGAGAGCCAGCCAGTGCAGTGGCCATGCTTTGGGGGAGGGGTCCTCGGCTCTGCGGAGCTGCTGTTTGTGGGAGGTTTTCCTCCTCCATGTCCTTGGCTATTCGTTCCACACTCGGGGCCTTCTCAACACTAATTGCGGCACTGAGGTGACTGTGCAGGATACGATTTTGAGGCGGCTCTCCCTTCCTGAGAAACGGAGGTAGCTGGTGGTGCAAGCCCCACCCTTCCCATCAGGAGGACGCTCATGTCACAGGGAACTCAGCGGGCACCAAGGGTGTCCAAAGCCTGTGGAACAGACTCAGGCTGTGCCAAAACTCCTCACTGCGAAGCAAAACTAAGAGCATGGAGGCTCCAGGCCCTCGGTACCTTCCGTCTCTCCCTTCCAGCCCGCATCGTGTAGGTGCAAAGGGTTTTCCGGGCAGGACTGATAAAGCCTGGATGCTCACCGCCATAGGCGCCAAGCCTTTGAAACTTTTCCTACTTTGCTGAATACAAGCTCCAAGCCCAGGGTCCACCCAGGCTCCGCCCTCACACCCTCTACAGGCTCCGCCCTCCCAACCTCCACAGTCCCTGCCTACCACCTGGCAGGTCTCCTCTTTCCTTCCCCCCCCACCCCACATCTGTCTCATGGCAGGTCCGGCCCTCTTTCCTACAGGCCCCGCCCTATAGAGCCCCCTCATTACAAGACATTCCACCAAGCCCCACCCACCAGATCACGCCCCCTATTTGGCCCCACCTTCTCCTGCAGCCCTCCTGCTAGCCCGTGAATCCCTGGCTTCCTGAAATCCTCTTACTGGGCCTTAGCAGGCCAAAGAATTAGACTCCCAGAACATTCCACATTCTGAGCCATCATTGTGCAGAGAACCCATTTGGTTCCAAGACTTGGGCAAAGACGGTCAACAGTATTAGAGCCGGGACAATGTAGGGAAAGTGGTGGCTTACGGACAGGGATGATGGCCGGCTGGGACGACTGTAGCCCGCGGAAGGTGCTGAGCATCCGATAGTGGAATCTGTGAAGAGCAACACCCTGCCCTCAGGAGGTGAAAGGACTATGGAGTCCCAAGGTCAAAGTTACCCAAACTGGAGGACTAGGGGCAGGCGAGCTACCATCTTTCCCCAGAGAGAAGGAGCCAAGACTTCGATATCCGTTTCACTCCCTGCTCAGCAGGAAGAGACTTTTTTCCTGACACCCACATACAGGACTCTCCTGAGCAGGAAAAGGGCCTTGTGTGACTTCAGGGTGAGATGGCCAGAGCTAGTTATCAGGGAACAGGAGGGACAGGAAGAGGATTCATCCTGTGTAGGACTCCCTTCTCTCGAGAGAAAATCGACAGACGTAAGTTCCTGCTCCTCAGGGGTTAGCATCAGTCTCAAAAACCAGGAGAGTAGCCACAGTGAGTTCCAGGATGTTCAAGAACTCACTGGCCTTTCAGAGGCTCCTCATATAACCATTCTCAACAGCTATCTGAAACCAGAGTCGATGACACGGCTGGAGAAGAAGGTGAGGAGAAGGACCCTAGTGGTCATGAACCAGATGGAGCAGGAGAAGGAAGCTGCTAAATTCCGGAGGGCAGTGTTGCTGAGGGACACTAGAGAGCTCCAGGATGAAAAGGCTTACGAGGAAGCAGAAAACAAGCCGTTCTTGGAATACCTGACGAAGAAAAACCAGGAAACCCAGGAGAAGTATGACTCCCTGTGGAAAGACTACATCCAGCAGTGTCAGGAGATCAAGGACAGGAGGCGAGAGCTGGTCTCTACCTTCACCTCACGCACGGCACACCTCCAGAAGCAGCTGAAGGAGAACAAGAAGCTCGGGGCCAGCTTGAAGAAGAAGCTGAAGGTTCTGGAGCCCATCGCATGCATAAAGAAGAGCCAGGACTGGGAGATAGAAGCCTTAGAATTGGAGAAAGCCAGCATAGTAGCTGACATCCCCTTTGTGGATCGAGAGGCACACTTTCAGTTCCTGAAGGAAAAGGCCGCCTTGGAGAAGCAAATGGAGGATCTGAACCTGCTGGAGTCTGGAGAGGAAATCACCAGGGAGCTGAGGAGGAAGACCAAAGCCTGGGACACTGTGGCCAAACAGGCTCACGAGGACTTCTGCCGCGAAGTCAATTCTCACAACAGGCAGCTGCGAACACAGCTCCGGCAGCTGGATCGGGAATTCTGCAAGCTGGAGGCCAGGAGGGAGAAGCTGGAACGGCGAAAACAGCGGTGGAAAGAGCAGCAGTGGTACCTGGAGGCTCTGACCCGGGGGAGGGCACGCCTGCTACGGCGGGAGCACCGCAGGCAGCAGCAGGAGCACCCAGCACTGGGCCGTCTACTGGGTGCCAAGCCAAAAGTCAACCCTAAGTAATGGCTGCCATGTCCCAGGAAGCAGACTGGAGCAGAAGCTGGGGTACTACACAAAGAATGACGATGCTATCTGATAATGCAGAGGACAGAAGCAGCAGGGGACAGAGGGCTGAGCTTCTTAGAGGGGCAAAGCGGTCCTGGGCTGGCCTGTCTCCCAGGCTTGGCTACCACACAGCACCCCAAGGGCTATCCTAACCGAAAGCTCCACAGTACTGGGAAGCTTTGTTCTTCAGAAGCCACACCTTCCATATTCCCTGTTACAATGTAGACTTCGGTACTCAATTCCTGATCTAGTGTGGCCTTCATGACGACGACAGGGTGCATTTTGTAAGGGGCACTTTGCACACAGTCAGCCCATCTCACAGTAGAAGCATCGGTGTCTTAGGTGGGTGTGGGGTGGCATTTGGGGAACTGGGTTCTTTGCATTTGTGTCTGGCTGAGGCTGGATTGTTTGCAGAGCTGAGGGTCCTGATGTCGAGCATTTGAGCGGTGTGCTCCATGCGACAAAATACAGCCAGCTCTCTGCGTCTTGGGCATGGCTCCAGGCAAAAAGCCTCAGCCTTACACTGTAGAATTTTTACCTTTTACTTAGCTATAACATGAACTCATTTAAATCTGTGCTAAAAATTAATTGTTGAATGTACCTTTGGCTTACAGAGTTAACTTGCACATGAAATGTTGCGTTCTTAAGCCACGTTATTGAAAAACAAAGTCTACCTGTGACTATTCAAAATAAAAGTCTGTTTATCGTTACCCAAGCACACAGCTCTTTCTTTTTTTATGTAGAACAAATAAACCTTGGGGGACTCAAAACGAAAGCTGCTTGCACCCTTGAAGGCTTGGCTACTCCATGCAGATTGCTAAAGGATTGAAAAGGAAGGAAGCCAGCCTGAAGTCCTACCTGGAGCCTGAGGTGACCGTGAAGTCCAAGACAGGCAGGACTGGCCAGTCTCTACCTGCTCACTTGAGCCTCACCCAGCTCTTGCAGAAGCAATAGATGTTTGGTGCCTGTTGTGCCTGGATCTCAAGAGGCTCTACCTGGCTTTCTTATTTAATTCTTATTGAGCACCTACGGTGTACAGAGGAAGGTGGCACCTCCACAAATTCAACATAATAGGATTCTGGGAGCTACTGGCTACTTGGAAATGTTTGGGGGACAGGAATCTAGGACCTACATCCTAAGACAAAAATTAAAGCAGACAGCTGCAATAGGGAGAGGCCGCCTTGGGGTGGGGAGGAGGAAACCGGTGGATGTGAGGAGGACTGACTGGAATCTCCCCAAAGCCTCCGCTGGGCTAAACCTTCATGAGGTGCTGAGACAAGTGCAGGGTGAGGTATTGCTTGGTATCACATGACCTGCCAGCCTGTGGCAACCCAAAACAAAAGCCTATTTGTGATTATTCAAAATAAAACATGACGGTAAGGGTCAGAGGGCACAGACAAGGGTCAGAGGGCACAGACAAGGGTCAGAGGGCACAGACAAGAGTCAGAGGGTACAGACAAGGGTCAGAGGGCACAGACAAGGGTCAGAGGGCACAGACAAGAGTCAGAGGGAACAGACAAGGGTCAGAGGGAACAGACAAGGGTCAGAGGGTACAGACAAGGTTCAGAGGGTACAGACAAGGGTCAGAGGGCACAGACAAGAGTCAGAGGGCACAGACAAGAGTCAGAGGGTACAGACAAGGTTCAGAGGGCACAGACAGTGGGGAGCAAGGTGGAAGTTGAGGGTATGACAGGGAAGGAATTTTAGATCAGAGTTTCAGTTCACTGTCCATCTCGCTGGGCACAGGACACCTGGAGGGTTTAAGAGGGAGTGGCACATTGGCTTCCCTAGTTAGAGGCCACGAGGTCCAGCAGGTGGCCAAGTCCTTGTGTTTGAGCTGATGGACAGTTGTCACCCCTGCCATCTCCTTTCACTTCCCTACGTAGCATCTACCACTGTGTGTGTTCTGGGTCCAGTGGTCAGAGCTGAGCAGCAAAAAAACAAAAGTCAGTAAGCAGCCCCCTGCATGGCCTCTGCATCAGCTCCTGCCTCCAGGTTCCTGCCCTGCTTGAGTTCCTGTCCTGACTTCCTTCAGTGATGAACAACAATGTGGAAGTGTGAGCCGAATTAACCCTTTCCTCCCCAACTGGCTTTTGGTCATGGTCTTTCGCACGGCAATAGAATCCAAACTAAGGCAGGACCCTAACTCTGGATTTTCCCGTTTCAGTATTGGAAGGGGCCCCTATCACCTGGCCCTACGGGAGTCTATAGAAGCCATGCTTTCCCAGAGATTGTTCCAACACTTTCCTTGGGCTCGCACCTCCATTTTTCTTGGCTGTGAAAGGTATTGGTTAACCAACACATTGCGTACCCTGCACACAAACTGTATCTTCAAGGCTTGTCCGACTTGGCCTTACCCCAGGCACGTCTGTGTCCCATCCCAGGCCTCTGAGCCTTCACGCTGTCTGTCCTCAGTCTTCCCAGTGCCTCCTTCATTAGAGTACCCAGACCTACTGGAGAGCTGCAAACAATTTCTGATACCACACCTAGCTTCAGAGAAACAATGCTTTCCGTGACAGAATAAGTGTTCACACTGCCTCCCATGTTGGAGGACTGTTTCTACTTTGCAGGCACGGCAACTGGAGGTCAATCAGAAGAAGCCACCTATGCAGGCCACAGGAGACCTAGGGCTCAAGGCAAGTCTGTCTGTCTGTCTGTCTGTCTGTCTGTGCTGAGCCTGGCATCTCTTTTCTTTTTCCTTATCTTCCAAAACAGGATTTCCCTGTGTAGCCCTGGTTATCCTGGAACTTGGTCTGTAGACCAGGCTGGCCTTGAACTCAAGAAGCCTCTACCTCCCAAGTGCTGAGATTAAAGGAGTGTGCCACCACTGCCTAGATGAGCCTGGGCTCTTAACTCTTAGATTACACTATTCTCTTAGAAAACCACAGGTTCAGTCTCCAAGCAATGTGGTACGGAACACCTGGAGGTCTATGTGTCAGAAAATGGGATCAAACAAGCCACACCACAGGGACCGGTCTCACTGTCTGCAACGGCAGCAGCCCCAATTCCCACATAGTCACAAACACAATGCTATCTGCTCAGATGCCAGTGTCGTCTGCTCTCTGGGGACACCTGTATCACTTTAGCTCACCTATTTTATATTCCTCGGTGGCGATTAACTTTGTTTCCTGGATTACTGTTAAGAGTACCAAACAAAGCCAGTGTGAAACCCTGTTAGTCGGGGTGCCTTTATTTTGTCAAGTAAGCCATCTGTGCTGTGTTTTGGAAGTATTTTAGAAGCACTCTGAAAGATAGAAAAGGGAGGTGGGGGTGGGGAGGGGCTGGTATGGAGCTGGGATATGGGGAGAAGGTGAGGCTTGTGACTATGAGGCTGGAGTTTGCCTTCTGCAGTGTATACAGGAAGAAATGATGGGCCAACGGCCCTGTCTTCCTTTATCCCTTCCAGATAAGTGTAGGAGCCATACATAGGTATCCTGCCCCTGAAAGGTTGTCCAAGAGGCATTTGCAAGCTGATTTAGACAGGCAAACATATGGAAGGATGCCGAAGCTTATGCCCTTATTTAAATATGAATTATATACATGCAGACGCATGATTCATCCGTCAAATGGCTAATTTCAGCGTAGAGGCAAGCCCATTTATATGCAGCTTTAGGGCACTCAAAAATCAGCTGGCAGTGGAGCTGGGTTGTAAAAAGTAATAAAATGCAGCCCACACAGGGCAGCCCACTCGCTTAGTCCGCGATCCAGTGATATCCAGGGTTGGGTCTTGGCCACTTTCTGTTTTGTCAAACAAGGTCCCAGATCCAGATCCGCCTCTGGGCTTCCACCATGTGTCAGTTGTCTGTGATCACATTCTGACAAGAAGCTACTTAAGGGAGCATGGGTGTGTGGGTGTGTGGTTTTGCCCCCCAAGTTAAGAAGGGACACAGTCCATCTTGACCAGGAAGCATGGTAGCACAAGCTCGAATCATCCGGTCACACTGCTTCTGCACTCAGGAAGTAGAATGTGGACAGGAAGTGAGGCTGACCAGTAAAAATCTCAAAACCTGACCCCTTTCCCCGAGTGACTAACTTTCTCCAGGTAGGCTCTATTTCCTAAAGCCTCCACAGTATCTACCTAGTCAGGAACTAGGTAATCAACTGCACAGATCCACGGAGGCCACCTCATAACCACTCCATAGTGTCCCGTCCCCGATGCCCATATGACATCCACCGTCATCTCTGCTCAGAATGCACTCAACCCAACGCCAAAAGCCGCCAGGGTCTTTAAATAGTCCTTTAGCTGTGAGCTAAAGTCAAAAGGCAAATTCTGTATGTCTACCTCACGACGGCAGAGCGAGTGTGTTATTCCAAATAGCAGGAGGGAAGGCAGGGCAAAAAAACCCCTTAGAGCAGAGTAAGATAAACCTAGCTGGGGAAACCCCAAACTCTTCAGCTTTATGTCAGCCATTCGGGACTCATGATGGAATAAATGACTGGGTATCCCCGTCTCCTCCAGTTCTACCTCCCGTAGCTCCCACATCCTCTCTTGGTTTGCCTCTTCTCTGTCTACACCTTTCCTTGGGATGCCCCATGGTCTTGGCACTTCCAGTGTTCTGCAGTCTCCATCATGGCTGGGTAGCTTCTTCTTTATAGTTTCATGCTCTTGCCTCTTGGGCTCTCTTTGCAGAGACTCTGATCTGCCTCACGTGGCTGGGCTTCAGCGGCTGTCTGGGAATCCTGGCACAAGCCTGCAGGGTCCCCTTCACTAAAAGGAATCTTTTTAGGCCATTCTTAGTTCAGGCTCATTTTAAAAGGCATTCCCATGCTCACAAGCCAGAGCCTTCATCGTGGTCTCTTCCCTCCCAGTGCCTATCCTGTTAGCCTATGTGGAAACCAGTGGTTTCTGAAAGGCCTGATCCTTTGAACAGCTCCAAACCTCACAAGCTTCATGTCACTCAGCTCTTTCTCACTGCAGACCCAGATGGCAGCCATGAACCTTGGCCATACCTAGAGCCCGCCATGCTTGATTCCGGCCTCACTCAACTTCTCAGGACCCGGGGGACATGCAGCTAGGTTCTTTACCCTCATATCACACAGGTGACTTCTAGTCGGTACCCATGGAGAGCTTTTATGGCTGGTTTTATGTCAACTTGACACAAGCTAGAGTTATCTAAAAGGAAGGAGCCTTGACTGAAAAAATGCCTCCATACAATTAGGCTGTAGACAAGCCTATAGAGCATTTTCTTAATTAGTGATTGATGGGGGAAGATGCAGCCAATTGTGGGTGGGGGCCAACCTATTGTGGGCGGGGCTATTGCTGGGCTGGGGTCCTGAGTTCTTTAAGAAAGCAGGCTGAGCAAGCCATGGAGAGCAAGCCAGTAAGCAGCACCCCTCCACTGCCTCTGCATCAGCTCCTGCCTCCAAGTTCCTGCCCTGTGTGAGTTCCTGTCCTGACTTCTTTCAGTGATGAACAGTGATGTGGAAGTGTAAGCCAAATAAACCTTTTCTCCTCAAGTTGCTTTGGTCCTAGTGTTTCATCCCAGCAATAGAAAACCCAAGACAGAAATTGGCACCAGGATACTGGGGTGTTGCTGTGACAGACCCGACCATGTGTTTTAGGAAGAGTTGAGGAAGGACTTTGGAATTCTGGGCTAGAAGAGACAGAGTGTTGAGAGCTCTGTGAAATGTTCTGTGGGAACTCAGAAGGCGAGAATCTTGTGAGCAGTGTAGACAATGCAGGCCTGGCTTGTGAGGTTTCAGAGGGAAGCAAAGACTTTACCGGGTGTCTTGTGTGAAGAATCTGTGGTGTCCGGTTAGCTGGAGCTTACTTAACGAGAGACAAGAAACAATACAGTTAAACCTTTGTTTTGATGGGACAATGGATGCTGCTCAGACAGGGCTAAAGAATCAGCTGCCATGAAGAAGAGACCAGCATCGCTGAGGTGAAATCTTCTGGAAAGTGTTCCTTCAGGGTCAGCACACAGAAGCTGTGTCCCAGAAACCGCCAATGGTTTACCTTGTGCTGGCAACTGAACTTGGTACTGTAAGAGTCACCAGGAGGTCTTGGTTTTGAAGGCATGAAGGGGTCATGGAGAACAGCTGAGGCTCAGCACTGTGTGGCAGGGCTGGGGTCCATGAAGAGAGCCCTGGGGAGGCTGTTGGTGAAAGTGCAGCCCAATTGCAGCAGGGACCCAGCATTTTGGAGATTCCTGTACCATGGGAGGACAGCCAAGAGCAGCAGCAATGAAATGGAACTGACTGGAGCCTGAGTGTGCTGCAGAGGGAGGAGCCCAGAAGATTGTGAGTGCAGCCCAGATAACTGGTGGCCATCGTCTCCTCTTCCCGTCTTGCAGTAGGATTACAGAAGCATGTTACCACACCTGGTTTTGCGTACATGCTTCAGTCTTGAACTCAGATCTTATGCAGTAAGCGCTTTCACCACGGAGCTGCCTCTCCAGCCCCTTGATAACAGAACTTTCTCTAGTATGAGGTATGAGGAAAGAGCCAGTCGGAGCGAAGGATTCACACACTGCAGAACTATAGGAGCTTGACCACAGCCAGCTGAGGTTTTCCCCATCCCCAGGTCTCTGTCTCTGGGATGTCACATCAGTGTTCCCTACTGCCTGCCATCACTGTCTGGCTCTACAGGACTGGAGGTCCCTTCTCCCCTGAGCTCTCTTCTAACATTTGTACAGAGCAGCCCCAAAGTGCTCTGAGGAAGGAAACTGGGGTGCCAACATTCGGTTCATCTGCCTGAGTAACAAGGAGAGAGGTCACCAGTCTTTTGAGATTCTCCACCCGACGCCGCTGCCCTGGCCTGGCTGCGGGGAAGGACTCTGAGTTAATGGTTTAAACCTCTCCGTCACTCACGAGCTTTGAGATGGACATAAAACCGATCTGGTGCCAAGCTGAAGGACAACTGAGCATTTGGTGTGCAGCTGGGCACATGAGAAAGGTTCCATTTCCCCTCCACCCTCAGCCAAGCTAGGCGCCCACGGATGCCGATGGCTTGATGTGGGGCAAAACCGTACATTTGAGAGGCTTCCAAAGAGAGGAGGCCATGATGAGCAGAAATGGGACGGGGAGGTCCTCAACAACTTACTGGGTGGGGCTTGAAGCTGGGAGGGACTCACCCCTCAGAAACAAGAACCTGGGAGTCAATCCTTCTCCGAAGCAGCTTGGTGAGTTTGGCCAGTTGAAGTCCTTGTAAGCAGAATTGTATGTTTGTGACTCATCATGCGAGCAATAGGCAGCAGCTTATGTGCACGTGTGTGTGCATGCATGTTCACGTGTGCATGGGTACGCATATGCACGTGTATGTGTGTGTGTGTGTGTGTGTGTGTGTGTGTAGAAGACAGAGGTTGATGTCAAGTGTCTTCTCCCACCTTATATACTGAAGCAGTCTCTCACTGGCTAGTCAGCTTGCCTGGGGAGCCCTGTCTCTCCCTCTGTAGTACTAGGGTCACAGGTGGGCTGCCACACCCATTTGGCATTTACATGAGTGCAGGAGCTTTGACCTCAGTTCCTCATGCTTGTGAGGCAAGCCCCACTGAGCCATCTTCTCAGCCCCCACACCGTTCTAGAATGGAGTTTTTCTTCCAAAGTGTCAATTCAGAGGATTCCCCAGATGACTCTTTGACTGGTCCTTTCTATGACTGATTCTTCTCAGCTCTAGCTGAGGTAGGTCTCCCAAACTGGACCACCCCTCCCTCACTTCCAGCTTGTGTGGATGTTGTCTTTGCAGCCTCAACATTTGGCCTCTCTCTCACTTGCTTTTTTTCTTTTTTCATCCTTTCTTGAGAAGTGCTTGCTCCTGGCCACCCTCCCTGATTTACCCAGGCTCCATAGCTGGACAGTCACCATTCAATCAGTATTCTTGCCTCTCCGTGCAAGGCCCACCTCCAAGAATCACAGACATTGATATTCCATGATCCCTACTGAAAATTAAAGAGACTGCAGCCAGAGAGAAGGCCTGGGTCACATAGCTGATAAGTAAGGGAGATAAAATTCTGTCTCTGGCCTACTGAGGATCAGCTGTTCAACATTTGTGGACTTTTAGCAGGACGGCCAAGGATAACCTCTGGAAACAGCTTCATACCGTCTCAAAACATATACACCTGAGAAAAAATAGAGGACCCAGAAATGAACCCACACAGTGACTGACAATGTGATTTTTGACAAGGTGCCCAAATCAGACACGGCACGGAAAAAAGAATTTTCAACAGACAGGCTGGGGGAAACTTATAACATAACAGAAATGGATCTATTCCACTCTCCAAAAAAAAAAAAAAATGCATTCAGCATGGATCAAAAAATTCACTTTTGTACCTGAAATTACAACCGTTAGAGGAAATTTAAGGAAACACTCCAAGAAGCTGGCACACAGAGGGATTTCCAAGGGGAGTCCAATGGCTCGGGGGGGGGGGGGGGAAGCAGCAGCAAAAATCAAGAGACAGGACCACAGGGAATTCAAAAGCAAGAGAAGTCACCAGCAGAGCTAAGAAATGACAGTCCAAGTGACTGATCTTTGCCAATGCGACATCAAAGGATTGATGGCTACTGTAAAAAATAAACAGTCTCCAATCATCGTATAAGTCAATGAGCAAACGAACCAGACAGACAGGTCCCTAAATGTGATCACAGGCCTTTAAAGATGAGAAAACGTCCTTAGTCACAAAGGACAGACAAATTAGAAGTTCATTTCGCCAGAGTCGGTATGGTTGTTGTCAAGACCATGAATGACTACACATGCTGACACGAATGTGGGCGAGGGGAACACTTTGTCACTGCAGGCAGGGTGGCACTAGGACCACCATGTTGGGAACCGGCATGCATGGGTCTCCAGGAACTGAAAGTAGAAAGTAGGACCCCAGGCAGTGCTCTGGGGAGTCTCCACAGGACGTAAGTCAGCCTTTTTAGAGAGCTCGAACATGCAGGCCAGTCACAAGGGACAAGTGATGCGGCTGGCTTAGACATCTGCGGACAGACGCGTGGGTAACGAGAAAGTGGCGTGTTTGCACAGCAGGTTGTCTTTGGCCATCAAGAAAAATGAAACTATGCCATTTGCATGAAAATAGATGGAATTTGAGACTATTATATTTAACAAGATAGCCAGACTCAGACAAATGCTACAGTTTCTCCCATATGCAAAAAACAAAAAACAAACAAACAAAAAAAATCTAGGTTTTTTTTTTTTTTTTTTTTTTTTTTTTTTTTTTTTTTTGATAAGGGAACTTATTTGAGGGGACTGGAAGAGAGTTGGGGGGCAAGCCAGGGTGGGGATGGATCTGGCCAAATTGCATCATAGACACCATCACTTCACACAATGAATACACACTACCAAGATGGCTACTAGGCCTGTGGGACCTGTCTGCTGCTTGGAGAGCCAGAGGCCCTGAAACTCCTGCTTCTGGCCTCTTCCCAGACAGCTGGGTCTGCCAGGAAACTTTTTTTTTTCTCCAGACGCCACCATCTGTCCCTGTCTCCATCTCACAGAGGGCAGCAGGAGGAGGTGGCTGAGAGGCCACCAGAGACTGCTGCTCTCTTTGCCCGTGAAGCCTCAGCTGCCTCCCTTCTGGTAGTCCTTGGAAGCTGCCCTCACAACAACAGATACAAGAGGCCAGAGCCAGAACCTTCACTCTGGGCTCAGAGTTGCCTTCCTGGGCAGCTGGGAGGTATTCTGGATAAGCACACTGTGGGTGTGCCCAGGGACAGGGAAGCAGCCTAGGGCCACTGTCCCCACTCACTAAACACTTCCCAGCCACCAAGTGTAGCCCAAGGTCTGTATTAAACCTGAGAAAAGCAAAGTAAACCAATGCCCCGACTGACAGGGACATCTGTACTTAGCCGCGGAAGGCAAGGGGTCATATCACGGCCCCCTTCCTTCACTGCTGCCCACACTGGCCATTTGGTCCTTCGAAAATTGGAGGCTGGCAAGATGGCTCAGTGCACAAGGGCACCCAGTGTCAAACCTGACATCACAGTTTGATTCCTTGGACCCACAGGTAGAGGGAGAGTATCGACTCCCACAGGCTGGCCCCTGATGGTTCCGCACACATTCCGCCATGACAATCACACCCCAACCCCCACTCAGAATAGATACATAGTAATACAAATAAAAGAAAAGGACCCTTGCACATCTGTATGCTCAGCTTTGCTATGGAAGCCCTTCCTCTCCTTCTCCTTTATGTCAAATCCCCAGTGGCTGTGACCCTTCCTTAGGCTGACAACTGAAGTCACGCATATGCTTATCTGGGTACATCAGTCTTTGTAGTGGAAGGAATTAACAAGAGTAGGGACACTCGCTCTGAGTGCTGCTGGTTGTGTTGCTATAGCAACCCCAGGGCTCTGCAGCTCCCAGGCATGTACTAGATGCTTAGTTAATCCTGGCTGGAACAGTAAAGCTGAAGTCAGCACCTCCCCATCTGCCTGCTGCGGTGGACCTGGGTGAAGGGCGCCTCAGACACTCACAACTGAATGTCCAGGAAGATCCGCTTCTCCTCCCCAACGTGGATTTTCCACACACAGTCTTCGCCTTCTGCATAGGGCTCTGGCCAGTTTGGAGATAGCACCACCCCAGCCACAGCTGAGAGCTCCCCACCACACATGGCTGTAACAGACAGACAAGAAGACACTCTTGTGAGGAAGCAACACAGCATAGTGGATAGGAGTTGGGGGTGGCATGAGGTTGGCATCTGTGGGTCCCTGTGTAGTATGGGGTGGAGCAGGGGGCAGCATGCACACATCTATGTGTGTGTGTGTGCATTTACATGAGTGTGCATGTATGTGTGTGCATACATGGGTCTGTGTGTGTGTGTAAAAAGGTTTCTGGCCTCACCTTCAGCTCAGAAAGGGCAGAGGTTGGCAGTGTCTTCTCCATTAAGGGTAGCCCCCAGTTCCCGCTAGTTCCCACTGTTCTGTCAGCTTTGCATAAGGTGTTTATATGGCCTGATAGCATCTGACCTCTGAGAGATCAGACAATGTTCTACCAGCCCACTGGCTTATGATGGATCACGACTGAGGTCACCATGCCAGCTTGCAGCACCTTGTCTGGCCCCAGTGTGTGCTCAGGTGGCGAGTGGGCTCCAGTCTCTGAAAGGGTTAGTCTGGACTGACCGCAGAGATGCAGAGGCTGGTCTCCCAATCCTGCCCCTCAGCATGGCAGAGGCTGAAGTCTCAATACATTCTTCTCTCTTAATGGAGTACTTTTAGTTCAGGGGCCAATCCCTCGCTAGAGCAAGGCAATGACTTCATGCCAACTGCCAGGAATGAGGGCATCCTTCATTCCCCCACATGCCAGGGTTCAGTGGCCTTGGACACAAGACCTAGGGAGCCAGTGTGGGTGAAGGTTGTGGGTGAAGGTTGTCACAGCTAATATTGTCCAGGCTCTGAGCACAGAAGGCTAATCCCACTGGTTCTTCCAGTGACCCTAGAATACTCTTGGGTATATTCTCTCCATGTCTGATTCCTCATCATGAATGGGGCTGTGTATATGGCTGTAGAAAGGGCCTTGTCACATGGGACACACAGCTCTCAGCAGCGTGCCCAGTTATGATGAACAATGATGGTCACGCATGTCTACCAAGGTTGCCACGTGCTGTTGACTGGGTTATGCCCTGCAGCAGAATGTGAAGCAGGGTGGGTCTATGAGAGCTGACACCCTTGCAAGGCTCACCTGTCACAGCTGCTGCAGGTCCTGGGCCTGCAGGAAGGAGCACCATTTTCTGATTACCCCAAGAACCAGCAGCAACCAGACCCAGAGGACCATTGATTTGGAAAAAGTCTTATCTGAAAACCACTGTATAATGTGGCTACCCCTTTGAGGCTAGGGTCTTGTTCTTTGCTGAGGTGGAGGCTCCGGGAATTCTGACCTTGGGAAAGATGTTGGCTTACCTCTGCATAGAGGTTCCGTGTCATTCCAGTATGGGTCACGCACATTGACACACTCAATGACAGCTGGGCCCTGTTCCAGAGAGTGGCCGGGGTCGCAGGTAAACTCCACAATGGTGCCAATGTTATAAGTGGGGTCCGATGTGGTGAAATTCCCATTTTGGATGTAAGGTTCATAGCAGTGACCTTTCTCAAAGGCTGATATGGGGACACAGAGAGGGTTAGTGGACAGTTGAGGTAAAACAGCCCTTACTGCTTAGGCATAACATAAAGAAAAAGGCACTCCCAAGCATGGATGCTCATGTCTGTAATCCTAGCTCTAGAGAGCCTAAGACAGGTAGGTCATTGTTCAAGGCCAGCCTGGGCTACACAGTACTTTCCAGGACAGCCTGAGTTTCTGAAGGGACCCTGTTCCAGAACAGAATGTTTCTGACCTGGGCCAGGCACCTGGACCCTCCGGCCTTGTGTTTCTTATGTGTGATGCAGATAAGACCATCTGCCTGAGGCCCCACATTCTCTCTATGCCAGTGCTCTGGGTTCTGCTGTTGGATACATAATGTCTGACCATTGGATACATAATGTCTGACCATTGGACACATAATATCTGACTATTGGATACATAATGTCTGACCATTGGATACACAATGTCTGTCCCTCAATGGGACCATCCACTTCCAGGCAAGCCTGAGCTGTGTTCCTAGGGTACACAGAACACCACCGTCTGTCTGGGTCAGATAGCCTGTTCCTGGAAGGAGGCTAGACCCCCAGAAGCATTGCTCAAGAGGAGCAGAGGAGGACAGGCTGGCAGCCATTGCAGCCACATTGTGAGTGAAGCTTCAGACAGGCCCCCTGGCTTCTCTACTGTGAGAGGAAACAACAGTTTCCCATCTCTGTGTGGTGAGTGTCACACAGGGAGCACACACAAAAGCCTGATGCAGTGGCATGCAGGTATGATTCCTTCACCAGGGAGGCAGAGGTGGGAGATTGTGAGTTCAAGGCCAGCCTGGAAGATTAGAGTCACCCTGGCTCAAAAAGCCGAAACAGAAGGCAGAAGGGGATGGAAATAGGGCTCCGTTGTCAGGAGTTCTGCCTAGCATGAGGGAAACCCTAGGTTTCATCCCCAGTGCTGCAGGAGCTAGGTGAGGTGGTTCATATGTGTAACCTCGGAACTTGGAAGGGAAAGGCAGGAGAATCAGAAGTTCAAGGTCATCCTGGTCTGCTTATTGAGTTTGAGGCCAGCCTGAGCTATATGAGATCTGCACTTAAGACAGTCTCTCAAAAGAAAGGAATGAATGAATGAATAAAAAATAAATAAAGGAAGGAAGGCAGGAGGGAGAGAGGGAGGGATGGAAGAAGAGAGGGAAGAGGGAAGGAAAGGAGGGAGGGAGGACCAGGCACCAGCACAAGAGCTGCTTAGAAGGAAGATGGTATCAATACAGTAAAACTGAAAGCCTGTCTTGGAAATCCTGGGTCAGCCTGGGTCCCTTACCTATTCCCCATCCCAGGCCCCAGTTCATCCCTCACCCACTTTCGCTGGCCCCAGATCTGACAAGGAGGGAGCCTCTTACCCTCAAAGCGGATGTTGAAGGCAGAGGCTGCCTGACCCTGTTCGGACGTGAACTCGATGCAGATACTGCTGCCCTCACTCAGCAGGCCCTCGAAGGGCACGCTCTCCGTTCGGAGTGAATCGTACAGGAGGGCTGACGCATTTGTTCGTCCACTGTAGACAACCATCCTGGACAGAGAAAGGGCAGAGGGAGGTTGACGTGTCTTCCGGGGTGTACCGGCTGGTTTTGTGTGTCAACTTGACACAAGCTGGAGTTATCACAGAGAAAGGAGCCTCCCTTGAGGAAATGCCTCCATGAGATCCAGCTGTAAGGCATTCTCTCAATTAGTGATCAAGGGTGGGAGGGCCCATTGTGGGTGGTGCCATCCCTGGGCTGGTGGTCCTGGGTTCTATAAGAAAGCAGGCTGAGCAAGCCATGGGGAGCAAGTCAGTAAGCAGCACCCCTCCATGGCCTCTGCATCAGCTCCTGACTCCAAGTTCCTGCCCTGTTTGAGTTCCAGTCCTGACTTCCTTTGGTGGAAGTGTGAGCTGAATAAACCCTTTCCTCCCCAACTTCCTTCTTGGTCATGATATTTGTGAAGGAATAGAAACCCTGACTAAGACACAGGGTCAGTGACATTAGGCCAGAGTGGAAAGGGTGTGTGTGTGTGTGTGTGTGTGTGTGTGTGTGTGTGTGTGATACTCACCCAGGTCTCCCTCTGAACTCAAATCCTGCCTCTTCAGTCTTCCTCATCCCTCATGGAAATGGAAACTGACTGCTTGTTCTGAGTCAGTCCCTCAGGGTAGAGGGTGGGTTGTGGCGAATGAAGGGCACCTGGGGTAGTTACTGTGTCAGGGTTATTCTGTGCTGAGAGAGTGGGGCTTGGCCAGCAATGTTCAGTCAGGCTGTGTCCCTCTATGCAGGATGAGGCCTGCCACCCAGCCTGCCTAACTCTATCCAGCTGAGTTTCTCCATCCCTGCCTCCTGTCTTCCTGGGAACCAATGCTGTGTATGCAGTATGTGTTCTCCATGGAGCCTAATCATGGCTTTGTGTAGTCGGGGTGCTCAGTAGATGCACCTTCTTATTCCACTCAGGGACGAGATGCCTGGGTGGAGGACCCAGGCAATGTGCATGTGTGTGTGCATGCATGTGTGTGTGTGTGCCTGTATGTGTGTATATGTGCATGTGTGTATGCATACATGCCTGGGTGTGTAGATGTGTATGTTTGCATGCATGAATGAATGTGTGCATGCAGGTGTGTGCATGCATGTGTGCATGCCTGTGTGTATGTGTGTAAATGCCCATATGTGTGCATGCATGTATGTGTGTGTGTGCATACGTGCCTGGGTGTGTGGGTATGTGAGCATGCATGCATAAATGTGTGTGTGCAGGTGTGTGGGTGTACATGTATGTACTTGTATGTGTGTACGTGTGCATGTGCTTGTGAATGCATGCCTAGGTTTGTGGATGTGTGTGTGTGTATGTGTGAATGTGTGCATACAGGTGTATGTGTGTATGCATGCATGTGTGCCTGTGTGTGTGCATGCATGTGTGTGCATGTGTGTATGTGTGTTTATGTGTGTTTCCCATCCCCTTTTTTCCTTGATTCCTAGGTGGCGCAGGAAGGCTCCTTTCCCCCTGAGTGCCTCAGTCTCCTGGCCAGAAACAGAGTGTCATAAGCTCTTCATCAATCTCCCCAGGGCCTTTTTCCTGGGGTTCAGCCACACCCAGATTACACACCCCACCCTCTCTAAGCTGGGGGAGGGGCAGTCGGTGTAGACAGCTCACCTGTCTTTCTCATGCAGCAGCAGCCTTTCAAGATGCAGGTGAAGCTTCTGACCCTCTGGAGCCTCGATGGTCCACACGCAGAGCTGACTGCCATTGGCATTTCCTGGGTAACTGGGGGAAAGAACTCGGCCGATGGTGGCATTGTGCACTGCTCCTCCACAGGGGGCTGGGTGCAGAAAGTGACATGCCAAGTGGTGAGGGAACAGCAGGGAGGAATGATGGGATTGGTCTCCCCTGACTGTATCCAAGCCCTCTAGCTAGAGTGGAGCTGGGAACACATGGACGGGTCTGCTGTCCTGTTAACCTCATCCATGCCTGGATTCACCAACTCAAGTCTAATGCTGCAGGGAGGACCTCAATTCAAGACTCTTCTGTGGTGCTGACTGTATCTAGACATTCATTAAAAAATTCACATTCATTCATTCATGTGTGTGCATGTGTGCACACATCACAGTGCCTGTGTGGAGGTCAGAGGACAACCGGCAGGAATCAACTCTTTCCTTCCACCATGTGGGGCTTTGGGGACTCAGCAGTCAGTGTGTTAAGTTGCTGAACCATCTCCCTGGCTCGATGCCTAGACTTTCCGTTATGAAATGATTCCCAAGGGCAGACAGAAGCAGTTCACGGGAGAAGCATGCATTTAGGACTGCGTGTAGAGTGTAAGAATGGAAGACTCTCCAGTTGTGTTCTACTTTACCTAACCAACGGCCGGCTGAAATAGATCAATAAAACAGCAGTGTGGGTTGTAGGCATAACCTTACTTATTCACGAAAATCTCACCAGGAGGATCGTGACCATTTCCCGAGGTGCAATTCAGCAAAAAATGCTTTTAAAACCATGTCGGAACACCCTGACCCAGAAACGAGCCCTGGGAGTGGATCCTGTGGAAAGCTTTGGAGATCTGAACTGGCTTCGGATGAGGCTGTGCAGCTCCGCTTTCACCCTCAGATTCAAAACCAGAGCCAGGGTGCATCTCTCTACACACATTGGGTTTTCATGGAGCCATCCAACACTGCGTTCTCAGACACTGTTTACGAATCCCAGAGCTTGAAGAAGCATTCGAGCAAATAGCCTGCTTCATCCATTCCTGTGAGCGATGTGTGCAAGGGTAGATCGAGACTATCGGATATAAAGGTGATTTGTTCTCATCCTCTGCACATTTGTGTTTCTGGAATTTTTTTTTAACCAGAGCCATATAACACTTTTACGTTAAAATAATATGGCGAGATGACACTGCAAATGATTTGTGGCCCACGGGAGCAGCTTGGCTGTCAGATGAGAGCAGAGAAGAGGTGTCGGGACCCGGTCTCAAAGGATCAAGGTGAGGGTCTGTTTTAATGTGGTGTTTGGAAGAGTTGATCCAAAGGTCCTTGAAGAGGATTGAGGACATGCAGGAATCTTTCTTGCCCAAGCACAAGTCTCTGGTTTGTCCCTTAGGGTCAGAGGAGCAGAAATGCACAGGCAGGCGGATCAGACCAGTTATGCTTTGGAGCTTGTCTCTTCTTCAGAGGACAAAGACTCCCCCATGTCCTGAGAGTCTGATCTCCTCAAGTCTTTTCCCCCTTTTCTTTTAAAGACAAGATCTCATGTAGTCCAGGCTGGTCTCAAATTCACCCTGTAGTCGAACATGACCTTGAACCCCTGATCTTCTTGCCTTCAGCTCCTGAGATTTCATATGTGCTGGGGATGAGAGCCCGGGGCTTTGTGCGTGCTAGGTGAGTGTTATAATCCATGTGTCTCAGCCGCTTAACACCATCTCTGAGTTCTTCACATGTCTTCTCACCAGCAGGGACGCAGCCCTCTGCCTTCTAGGAATTTCTCTGCAAAACACATCTCGAAACATCTTGGGCTCTCGGCTGTGACGACAGTAGGTCCTAGTGGCTCCCGGCACCAGATGACGTGATTTGTAGTACATGATTCATAAATAGTAATTTCTGTTTATTTAATTCTTAAAAACTTGAGAAAGGGGTCTCCCTTTGTAGCCCAGACTGGTCTTGAGCTGTGAACCTTCTGTTTAAACTTCCCAAGTGCAGGGACTTCAGGCGTTCGTCACCTGACACATAGTAGATTGCTCACAGACCGTTGAATGACAGCGTGGTGGGGTTGGGTTGGCAGGAGGAGACAAGCTGTGACAGCTTTCCTCTGCCCTGGACTGGGCTGTGTGACAGGGTGGACAGAAACTGTGCTTCCTTCCTGAGCATGAGATTCCCTTCCTATTCCATCCCAGGGATGCTGTCTGTCTGTCAGTCAGCCTGAGGCTCCAAATTGCATTGTGTCGTGTACCTGTGATGGACTTCACACAAGCCAGTGGTGCCCTTGGAACCTGAGCTGTGCCAGCAGTGACGGGGGTAGAGGAGGGGGAGACATGGTCTCACCCCTGACAGATCCCTCCAAGGAAGGGTTGCTGCTTCCCATCCTGTTCTGCCATCTTCTTCTGACGTCAGTATAGTCTTTCGTTTTTGTTTTTTTTTTGTGTGTATGTTTGTGTGTTTTCTTCTTTTGCTTGTTTGTTTTGGAGACAAGGTCTCACTATGTAATCCCAGCTATCCTGGAACTCACTGGCCTGGTTAGCCTTGAGTTTACAGACGTCCATCTGCCTTTGCCTCCCAAGGGATGCTGATATATGCTGTCTTAGTCAGGGTTTTACTGCTGTGAACAGACACCATGACCAAGGTAACTCTTATAAGGACAACATGTAATTGGGGCTGGCTTACAGGTTCAGAGGTTCAGTCCACTATCATCAAGGCAGGAACATGGCAGCATTCAAGCAGCCATGGTGCAGGAGGAGCTGAGAGTTCTACATCTTCATCTGAAGGCTGCTAGCAGAAGACTGGCTTCCAGGCAGCTAGGGTGAGGGTCTTAAGCCCACACCCACAGGGACACACCCACTCCAACAAGGCCACACCTCCTCCATCAGGACCACACCTTCTAATAGTGCTACTCCCTGGGCCAAGCATATACAAACCATAACATATGCTGACTTCCTCAAACTTACCGAGCCCTTTCACCCACCGGCCTTTGCACAGGATAGCCCACTGGCAGGGAAAACAGACATCTTTGACCTTTACTTTGGTACTTCTCACTCAGCTTCCAACAGCCTGGCTCCTTGGAGACTCCGTCCCTAGTCTCTGGTCTACCATCACTCTTGTCCCTGTCCCTTCTGTCATGGTGACAGAGTTTCTCTTGTCCCTACCTGCTCTGTGACACTACCCCTATGATCCATCTCTGGCACTCTCTGCACCACCACAGCCCCTCCCTCCACCATGTTTTCTCATCTGGTCACAGACTGTGTAGGTTTGAATGAGAACGGTCATCCACCCCATAGGCTCATATATTTGAATTAGTCACCAGGGAGTGGAACTGTTGGGGAAGGATTAGGAGGTGTGGCCTTGTTGAAAGAAGTTAGTTCCTGTGGGCAGGATTTGCAGTTTTAAAAGAGTGTGCCAGGCCTAGTGTCTGTCTGTCTGTCTGTCTGTCTGTCTGTCTGTCTGTCTGTCTGTCT
>JANHMN010000023.1:39225570-39251866 GCA_030674055.1 Rhabdomys pumilio | reverse complement strand
TGGTGAGAGGCTACCATGTGCAGTGATGAAACCTCCTTACCCCCACAGGAACAGAAGGGAACATTCCAGTGAGCTTGGACTCCATGACTCACCACCATCACACCCACCCTCTTGGTCTCCGGGGTGCCAGTCCCGCAGGAGGCAATTCTGGATGCTAACCCTGCCCATCCAAGGACTTTCTGGTCTTGTACTGAAATGCCCTCCCCTGCATATAAAGCAAATCTTGCTGGCTGGCTCTGAACTCGGGGCCAACTTCAAGGCTTGTGAGTTGCGCCTGCAGCCTGTGGTTCACTCAGCCCGAGGACTCAGCTCAAACGCCAGCCGGCTGAGAGCCACTCGGAGCCAAGTCCCACTGCACTCAGTCAGATTGGATCCCAGGCTTCAGAAACGCCGCGAGTTAATAACTCGCTCTAATGGGCTTTTTTCTCCAGGCCCCAGAGACCACTGAGTTAGACGCATTCTTCTCTTTCAGAGCACTTAGAAATCTCAGTTACACATGGCTGACTCTGCCTTTATCATGCACACTCAGCACTCAGCTCGGGGACTGTCAATCAACCCAGTCACCCACCAGCCTGTCTGTGAAAGAATGCCTACTAACTTTCTCCTCCAGCTGCCCCTCACATTGTGTGACATCATTTCCGTTCTTAGGAGGACACACATGGAAAACCAAATATAACAGCCATACAGGAGGGGATGTGTGTTAATGAGACACACCTAGTGTGGCTGTTCTCTCCAGGGACAAACTGAGTACCTACTATGCTGTCTAACTTGAGAGGCAGCATCTGTTTGCCCCTCTGTCTGTCATCTCCTCTCTCCCTCTGTCAGGAAAACAGAGGCACTAGTCAGTGCTCATCAGCCTGGGTCCTGGGAAAGCCGGGAATTCCAAGCAATGGGGTGCTGCCTTCTGCATTCTGAGGTCTTCTCCACCGACTGTAATAACGCTTCCCGGTAATGGACACCAGCGGGTGTCTGCAGAATTCACCAGGGACAACCAGGAGGGAGAAGCAGAGAGATGATGAGCCATGGGAGGAGCAAGCAAGGAAAGCTGGCTGGGAGGCATGGTCATGGGGGAGGGAGGAGGAGGAGGAGGAGGAGGAGGAGGAGGAGGAGGAAGAGGAATAGGAGGAGGAGGGAGGAGGAGGAGGAAGAAGAGGAAGAGGAGTGAGGAGGAGGAGGAAGAGGAGGAGGAAGAGGAGGAGTGAGAAAGAGGAGGAGTAGGAAGAGGAGGAGGAAGAGGAGGAGGAGTGAAAGGAGGAGGAAGAGGAGGAGGAAGAGCAAGGAGGAGCAAGGAGGAGGAGGAGGAAAAGGAGGAGGAGGAGGAGGGTTCAGGGGATGCAGCGAACACTTTCTTGGGAGTCTAATGATATTCCCTTGAATCCACCAGCTCTAGAACGTTCTGAATGTGTCAGGGGCAGGGTGTAGACATCAGTATATGTGACCATATATATCCTCACATCCTGTTCCAATGGATCCTTCTACAAGTTCGTCCTCAGGCCTCTCCAGGCCAGTTCTGGCTCCCTCACATCATGCAAGAGCGTGGGGCAGCTCATCCCTGTGAGGAGCTGACATAAGACCTGCCACAGGCCTCCTTCCTTCCCTAGTGCCACTATGCTTGCAGCACAACCATTGTGACCATACAAGCCACCCCTTCAGCTCACTGTCTGCTCAACTTCATATCTTTCCCTAGAAGGTTCTGGAGATCTGTCTCATGCCCACTGACATACAGCATCTCAGGGGCATCAGTTTTCCTAAATCCTACCCATCCGTGTATCTCTCCCCCTCTCTGGCTCCTGATTGACAACCTAGGCTCCTATTATGATGAGTTTTTGACTTTAGGAAGACCTGAGATCTTGCGGTCATTCAGAAGGAGTCAGCCTTTGAACCTAGAATTTTGTTATTTCAGGGCCAACCTCACACTGTCACAGTGCAGCTTCCAGGGAGGCAAGTCACCCTTAGCACAGCCAGGGATGGAGGTCGGGACATCAAGCGCATTTTGATTTATAATGCCCGTGATTTAAAGTGCCTACTTGATTTATAATGTCTGTGATTTAAAGTGCCTATTTTCTCCATCTTAAAAAGGAGTGGTGGAGGCGGGCAGTGGTGGCACACATCTTTAATCCCAGCACTTGGAAGGCAGAGGCAGGCAGATTTCTGAGTTTGTGGCCAGCCTGGTTTACAGAGTGAGTTCCAGGACAGCCAAGGCTACACAGAGAAACCTTGTCTCGAAAACCAAAAAAAAAAAAAAAAAAAAAAAAAAAGAGGAGTGGGTCTGGAGAGACAACTCAGGACTCAGCAGTTAAGAGCACTGACTGCTCTTCCAGAGGTCCTGAGTTCAATTCCCAGCAACTACATGGTGGCTTACAACCATCCGTAATGGGGAATCCAATGTCCTCTTCTGGTGTGTCTGAAGACAGTTACAGTGTACTTATACAAATAAATAAATCTTAAAACAAACAAACAAAAAATCTTAAGAAAAAAAGGGAGCACTTTTGGTGCTCTGTCCCTTGTGGAGGAGCTAAGGTGGGAGGAGTAAGGAGAGGAAGAGGAGAAGGAAGAAGAGGAGCTAGGTGAGAGGGATGAGAGAGAGAAGGGGGGAGGGAACATGGAAGTGGATGTGTTCGTGTCTCTAGCAGTCAAAGGTAGTTGGTATATCTAGGTTGGGTATTGGGTTACACTTCTGATTGTGTGGGCATCTTGTTATTGAGCATTACCAAATATATAAAGCCTTTGGATAATCTAAGTATTAGAATCCCATTTGTACCGAGCCTACATGGATGGCGGGATGGTCTGGGTTCAGCCAAGCATTGTGGAGACAGCGTGGTAGATTGGCAGAGCCATCTCCCACGCTGGCATCTCATGGGTGGCAGGGCTGGTGTCTCTGACCACCTGAGCAGACGGCAGAGCTGAGCAGCAGCAGTACAGCCGCAGCCGCTCCTGGCTGCAGGCCTAGGCTAGTCGGGAACATGGCGGCTGATTAAGAAAAGCCAGATTGAACACAGCCATTTTAAATATCTCTGGAAATATTGAGGGAGGGGGTTTAGGTCCCTCCCTTAATCTCAACACCACCAAGGACACCAGACGCAGAATTGGGGAGCTCTCTCCCGTGCAGTCTTTTCTGTACCCCACTTTCCCTGAAGATAGGTAGCTCCCTTAAGGGTATAGCTCACATCTCTTGACTTGTTAGCACCTCTCGGAACCTGTTCTGTGACCACAGACCTGGCACACAGGCACCCCGAGATATATTTCTTCAAGAGCAGGTTTGCAGAGTAGACAGTCAGATTTGGTGCTTTATACAAGGCCTACTTGTCAAAATGACATCTTGTGGACCGTTTACACCGCAGGCTGAGCATTCCGTATCTGGAGGTCCAAAATGTCCCGCCTCACACCACAGATGGAAAACCTCATGCCACGAAACGTGGTTTCGTGAACGGCGTTATTGAAAATGCTGTATGGAAATAGCTTCTGGCTGAGCGTGTAAGGCACCTACAGAATGGGATGGAGTTTGTTTTCGGGCTCGGCTCCACCCCCAAGACAGCTCTCGGTGCTTATGTGTAAATAGTCCTGGATTTGAACAAACTGAAATAGGAGCTACTTTTGGCCTCGGGGGCTGCTAACACTGGTCAAGTTACTTCTCAATAAGCGTGCTTCAGTTGACATGCAGAGCGCAGGAGGCAGCTGAGTCACGCACGGCATATGGCTCCTGGTTGCATCGACAGGACAGACGGATGCTCAGCTGGTGCCCTTGCTTGTTTGAGGTCATGGTTTGGAACCCCGATTAGCATGCTGTGCTCACGGACACATGTCTCTCTAAATCCAGCAAAGTATACATGCAAACTGACCCCCAGGTTGCCCTCAAGGTAGCACAGGACCCTGGGAGCTGCAGGGGACTCTGGCAGGTGCCAAGTGGATAAGCTTGCATAGTAAATTTCACAGGACAGGAGTGACTTTGGCCATTGTCCCCTACACCCTGGCTTCTTTCCAACCCATGGGCCTCCTTTTGAACTCATGCTGGGTATAGAAATCCTGGACCATTCTTTATGTTCATTTACATTTCATCAGCATGCTGGCTGGCCACTGTGTCCTCCCTCCCTGTGAATAAGCCGGGAGACCTGCTGGCACTGTATGACAGTGCCTGGGTCTTTAACCCTGATTAGCAGGACTGGCTCCCTATTAGTTGAAGCCTCTTCACCCTGCCCACCTGCCTCTCTCCCCAGCTTCTGTCACCCATCCCCTCCACTCATGGCTTTTGCTGGACCTTGTGACTACTTGCACTGCCACCACAAGGAGAGGACACACTGTGATTTATTTGAATAAATGAGCATCTGAGTCGCCCGGGGAGGAAGCCCGCGTGGGAAACCCTGTTAACATCAGATCATCCACATTCCCGGGACGAGAAATCAGATCTGTGAGGGAGGCTACATTGTTCAGAGATGAGCTTCCAAGACCTGAGTAAGTTAGCCATTTATCTCCTTTGGTGTGAACCTGAACTTAAGAAAGAAAGACCCCAGAGTGTGCCTATAAACGTGTATTTCGAGGTGCTTTGAGCCAGGATGGTAGGGGACCAGAATTCATCTCCCAAAGCCTGTTCTCCATTTTCTAAAGTTAAGACACGAATGGCTACACTTTCATCCTTAAAGAAGCAAACACAGCGTGTGTGTGTGTGTGTGTGTGTGTGTGTGTGTGTGTGTGTGTATGTCCCGAGTAACACCAATGATTGACTTAAAGAAGCAAACACAAGTCCTGGAGGTAGGTCAGATGATGAGATATTACTTGTGTAATACTTGGGAAGGATCAGAAGCCGACTCACCTTACTGCACAGACTAGCAGCCAGGATAGCAGTGGCTGTGTTTGCTGGGGGTCTGAGGAACGAAACTACTGTAACCTCCCTTATAGAGATGAGGAAACAGAGGAGCAGAGAAATAGAATCAGTTGCCTCTGTAGCTCTAAAACTCTGTCTAGATGAGGCAAGGAAGGCACTGGCTGTGTCTGTCCCAGGCTCTATTTCCTGGCCCACCTGTGGATCCTGGCCAGGCTGTTTCGGAGGACAGCACAATTTTGAATGTCATATCAAAGGTCCCCAGGGATCTCCCAGGGAGTCCTGGGACAATGGGGTTGCACACTCACCCCTCAGTAGCAGAGGACAAAGTATGTCACCTGAGGATATGACTTTAGGGAGAGACAGGGGAGCAGAGCCAGGAAGCAGTTTGTGGCTCCGCCCACACCCTTTTGTGATAGAAAGAGAATTCCCTTGGTAATACCACTGGAAAATCCCGGCTCAGGCCATGCATAATAGAATCATTTCAAGTTAGGTGCCTAGTGGAACCAGGATTTGGTTGGCCCTTGACCTCTGTGCCCGTAGGTGTCTGAGATGCAAGCAGCTGCAGGTGGGAGGTGTTTGAACCCGTGTCTGTGCTGAGTCTGTTACAAGTGTCCCGACCACGTTCTCTGCGTGAAACATTGTAACAGCTGTGTGATGGTTTGGGCTGTGTCAGCTGAGGTAAGCTCTTGGAAGTGCTGCCCACAGGAGGTTGATGTAGGCTCTACCCGAACACCATGCTGTTTTATATCAGGGAATGGGGTGTCCTGGGATTTTGGCTTGTGACAGAGAAATCCCTTGGAGTTACCTGTCCTCATTTCAGATACAGATGTGCCCTTTGCTTCCTCTGACCCCCTTCTCCTAAATTATATGCTTCAAGATTTCCCGGTATTCATGTAATAGCAATGACAAGATAAAATAAATATTTAGCTCTTGGCCTTGGTATGACCCACCTAAGAGTGCCCTGGTCATGTGGAGATCTTGGTCTCTGCTCACACAGGGGTAAAGAGTCAGGCCTGGGACATGGCGTTACCTTGACCTTTGGAGGGACTGGAGTCTAAGCTCAACCTTGCTTGCACGACCAGCCCTCCATAGAGTCCCTGGGTCAAGGCTCATATATGGGAATGGAGGAAGGGGAAGGGAGACAAAGCTCATTGCTGGTCCCCCAGGGCCTGCTCTGCCCACCTTTGCCTTTTGCTGATGGGTCTTCTGAGTTCTTTTAGCCAATTATCAAAATGATGGTCTCCGTGAAACTTGGTCTCCGCTAACCAGCCAAAGCAGGAGTATGTGGACTGAAATAGGGTCAGGTGGGATTCTCAGCACTGTTTCTCCGGGTTGCTCCTGACTGTAGTTATATGGTGATGCTGGGGATGGCAGAGACGGCTGGTAATCGGAACTCATGAGCTGGGCCCTCTTGTCAGGGCTTTTACATGGGTGGTATCATTACTCTCTCAGTTGGGAGGCAGGTGGTGGTATTATCCCGTCCCACAGAAGAGAACACTGAGGCTCAGAGAAGTGTAAATGCTTACTCCCTCAAAAAAAAAAAAATACAGCGGGCAGACAACAGAATAGGTCTAGCATAATTTGTCAAGAACAAGTGGGATAATTCCCAGAGTCCCTTCTAGATTGATGACCTTGGACAGGTGATTTTATTTTTAAGGGACAGTTTCTGTTTTGAGGTTATAATATAATATAAACTTCTGGGGCTTGGAAGGAAAAATGTTGGGGGATCCATTTAGCAGATGTAGAAATTGAGGTTCAGAAAAATAAGCTGCCATCACCAAGCTCTGGAAGCCAGCTCATGCCTGCCTGGGTGTGTCTGACCCTGGGACAACATCCTTAGTGCTCTGGTCTCCTCTTTTTCATGTGGATTTCCTGCAGCCATTTTACCTAACTCCGGGACTCCCTTCCTCTCCCCCAGGGTGTCTCTGCTGCTTGGGTGGTCCTGACTCTCTGGGCATAAGGCTTGTGACATTCAGTTGATGCTGTGGGCCAGGTAGCTCAGTTCCTGGAGCCACGTGGAAAGCAGATTGTACACGTGGGAGACAGCATCAGCAGGGTAGGGGACAGAAGGGGCCACATGCCTACTAGCCTCAGGAAGACGCCCCTCCACCTCTTTTGATCAGAGGCTGGAGAGGATCGGGTGCTTGGGGGGTTGGTCCATGCTGTGTAATGACAGAGTCTGTTGTGGAGGCTGCTGAGGTGGAGGATGGGGTTCACCTGTCATTTCCAGAGGGACATTTGCTCAGATGTCCACCTGAGCCAGTGTGGTGGCATTTACTCCACCTACACTCCTGGCTCTGTTGTCCCTCAAAACAGCTGAGTGACATGAGTGTGGGGTCTGGGGCAGCGGATGGTCTGGGAACCCCGTGTTTCTCAAGAGAGTCTCTCAGGCTGGTATTGGAAGTGTGCTTCGGATGTTCTGAGTTTGACCTTGGATGGTGGGGTAAAATCTTCATTAAGCACGTCACACAGCCATTGTCCCATGAGAATCACACTACATCCCATAATACCAAGGCCAAGAGCGTGCATCTGTACTCCCACACAGTCATCACGTGGGCTCTCACAGTCATCACGTGGTCTCTCATACAGTCATTATGTGGTCTCCCACGTAGTCATCACGTGACCTCCCCTAGTTATCACGTGGTCTCCCATACAGTCATCACGTGGTCTCTCACATAGTCATCACGTGACCTCCCCTAGTCATCACGTGGTCTCCCACAAGTCATCGCGTGGCATTCTGTGGCTGGCGGTTTGCAGCTGAAGGGGTTTTGCATGGTCACAGCTGGGGAATTTTTACCTGTCCTGCTAGGATGGGGGCTCTCAGCATTAGGTGGGTCAGGTTGCTGCTCTGTCCTACAACAGAGGGACAAGTCTTTCCCAGTGAAGAATGAAACAGTTCTCATGTGCACTGTGACCAGCGGAGAGGTCTGGGCTGTGGGCACCCTGCCCCTGTCCGTGCAGGTTTTAGGACAACTTCATTAGCTGGGGTACATTTTATACACACGTGGTCAGATGAAGGCTTCAAAACCCCTGAGTACTGAGGGAAAGGAACCCATAGATGATGAAGGAGGCTTGGATTTAAGTGGAGAAAGAAAGGCTGGGCTGAGGCGAGAGATAATTTGGCTGGCACAGTGTTTGCCTTGCAAGCAGAAAGACTGAGTTTGAGTCCAGAACCCGCATAAAAAGCTGGGCATAGGAATACACTTGTGACCCCAGCACTGGAGAGGGAGAGACAGGGAAATCCCTGCGTTCACTGCGTGGCAGACCCTGTCTCAAAAAAGCAAGGTACATGACACCTGAGAAACAACATCCAAGGTTGACCTCTTGCCTTTACATCCACTATACAAATGTGTAACGCACACATCTATAACACACACACGTGCAACATACCACACATGTGCAACACACACCACACATACATGCAACACACAGCACACACATGTGCAACACACACTACACACATGTGTAACACACTACACATACGTGCAGCACATCCCCATCCCAAACACACATGAACAACACATGTGTGCAATACACTACACACATGTGCAGCACACATGTGCAACACTACATACATGTGCAACACACATTACACACGTTTGCAACACAAGTAACACATGTGCAACACACCCCACCCACAACACATATGGAGTGAGGGGAGTAGAGAGGATGAGAACAGAAGGACCACTGGTTGAGAAGCTCCGACCTTGTCTGACCTTGCTTGACCTTGTCTGACCTCATCTGACCTTGGATGACCTCGTCTGACCTTGGATGACCTAACCCTTTGCTGAGCCTGTTTCCACTCAAGTAATGCAGGAAAAGTGGGACGAGCGCCCACCATGGGATGGGAAATGCACCCCGAGGGCGAGCATCGCTTTATAACGGTGTCACGATCTAATGTAGTCGGACGTTGCAGCGGATGACCTGCTTTGGAAGGGAAGTAGTTGCTGAGTGGCGCCAAAGTCACGCAAGGGTTTGCTCGCCCCCTCCATTTTCCTGCCTCTGTAGCCAGATCCGGTCTCAAGGCAGAGGAAAGCTTTGCACGGAGATGGGATGGCAGTTTAATGCATGGCCTGGAGGATATGCGACAGTCGTCAGGCTCACCTGCGAAACCTCAGGACGACATGTGAGGAGTGTGCATGTCCGCTGTGTCTCCGACGCCAGGGTGTTCGAGGCAGCCCTCCATCGCAATGCTCCCCAGTGCTCCATCCCATGCTGCCTGGGAGAATCTTGAGCCCAGCATCCCCCTAGCCCTGCCTCTGGCCTTCTCTCAGGCTCAAAAACCCCGCAGTCTGGGAATGCTGTCACCTCTGACCTTGTGGCCATCACCTTACATTACTACGTCGCCTTACGTCATTACATCACCTTACGTCATTACGTCACCTTACGTCATTACATCATTACGTCGTCGCCTTACATCACTACATCGCATTATGTCATTATGTCACCTTATGTTACTCCCTGGCTCTAGCGTCTGCTCAGCCTCCACCAGGTTTGCTGTTCAGCCTCTGGGAAGCTTGCCACGCTTTACGAGCTTCCAGATGCTTTCTTGGAGTCTCAGAGGACTGTGGAGCCTACCTCCCTGGTCAGGGCTGCGACAAGTCTCACGGCCAGAAGAAAATGCCTTCAGCTCGGGTGAAATTCCCGCCTCCCAAGTCATCGGCGCCCGGGTGTCCCCCTCCGTTCTCTTGACTCACATCTTGCTCTTCTACACATTGTAAAATGGCATTTCCCAGAATGCCGGCTTTATCCAGATTTAGCTAACATCTTCAGGCTGGATATCAAGGTTCTGAAGGGGAAGTCTCGCCAGTACCCACTGTCCTGCCCTACCACGAGGCACACCACACTCACAACTCCACTATCCCGTCAACATCTGAAAACACCTTGTGTTTGGGAAGGGAGGAAAGAAAGTCCAGTGGTCGCTGCCAAGCTTAAAGCTGCAGTCAGCGGTCCCTGGGAATGAGAGTTTGAGGGGGGAGCGAACCTGAGTCTTAGTCTCCTCACCTGTGAAATGGGTGCGTGGGCACCACCTCACAGGCAGCTGAGAATGAAATGTCCAGAGCAGGAGCAGAGGGGACCCCAGGTAGCACTGGCTGTAGTGACAGATGCCCCAGTGGCACGCTTTCACTATTGGGACCCTTTTTCTCACTGCCAGCCCATGAGCCCAACCTAAAGTCATACTGCTTTGGAAGATATGTCTACAGAACCTCTAATTAATTAATTGCTTTCTTCCTTTGATTGGTTTCCAGGCAGGCTCCTGTACCTGCTACAGAGCTTAGAAGAAACCAGATAAGGACCAAAAATCAACAATGGTGGCTTACCTGCCCTGGGATGGCAGCGTTGGGAATGTCTGTGGTTGCTAAAAGCTCTTGTTTCTGTATGTTTCTCAGTCTCTGAATCTTTCTCTCTCTTCCTGTCTCTCGGTCTCTCTCTCTCTCTCTCTCTCTCTCTCTCTCCCTCCCCCCCCCCCTCCCCTCCCCTCCCCTCCCCTCCTCCCCATCCCCTCTCCCTCTGTTTATTTTACAGCCCCTTTCATGCTTTGGACCAGACCTGACCATTTGTGGAGAAGGGAGGGACCTTGAAAAATCTACAATGGGCCTGGGTCCCTATCCCTGGCCCCTGTAATCAAACATTTCTGTCGGCTCCTAGGATAAAAGGCACCCTGACCACATACAGCCAACACGGAGGAGACAGAGCGACCTGGCTCGTTCCGTGCAGGACTGAGAGCGCCCAGCCCCCTGGACAGACTCAGACATTTGCTTCATTTCTTGAAGAAAAACAAGGAGCTAGACTGTGGGCTAGCCCTCTAAAGCCGACCCGGGCTGCATGCTAGCTCTCTAAATATGAGCCAGACTTCAGGCTATCCCTGTAACAATGAGTCAGGCTGTGGACTGCGAGGTGATTGCTCTCCCTGTGGGTTTGTGGGCTCCAGCAAGACGGAAAGGCGACACCACGCTTCAAACAGAAAGTCTCTTTTTAGCGAAGATGCCACCGTCTCAATTAAAACGCAGACCAGAATATTTAATGGCACGGAAATTGATTTAGATGCTATTTGAATAATTTCCCCCTGGAGAAGATGGGAATTACTTGGCCTAATTTTCTGGAAGCATCCACTTCCTTCTCTCTCAGAACTTCCACCCACGGCTCCGTTTGTTCGCTGGGGTGAACTACAGTACGCAGCCTCTCGGGACGCTGCTCCGCAGGGGAGCGGAGCTGGAGATAGGACAACTGGGTCACAGGGAGGACAGAGTGACTCAAGGGGCTCGCCTCAGCCTCACCAGCTTACTTGTGTATGTGGCCAAGAGGACCAGCTATAGGGAGGAGCTTGGGGGTGGGGCTTGGGAAGAATGGTCCATGATGTCATCAAGAGTGGGCAGAGCGAGGGCGGCAGGCTTCATAGTGGGTGTGGCCTGTGAGCTCTCTCCTCCCCTTAAACACAGTGCGGCAGCCTGCAGGGTATTAGGGATGTCTCTGAACTGGAAGTGGATACAAGAAAATTGTACATGGATCTGGATTTCTTCTGTTACTGTTTGTTTTCCTTCCACAGTGGAAAATATGTAAGTTCAAAGGGAGTGAATTATACCGACTATAGATCCTGGACCGAATCTGGTCCTCTGTCTGTGTCAATAAAACTTTATTGGGACATAGTGTGCTTTTCCTTTTAGAGGTTGTCTATAGTTGCTTTCTGTTTCCTCAGCTTTATCAGGCAGCCTAAGTTACTATCGAGTGCTTTAGAGGAAAATCTTGCCAAGTTCTGTCTGACGTACGGACATATGAAAACGGCTGTTTTAGAAGATTAAAATAAAATAAATAAATAAAAAGGGAAAACACCATCAATTTCATGTGGCTGGATCGAACGCCCCACTTTGGTGTTAAAGTCTGGGTGAGACAATTGGTTTTATTGTCTCCCTGTGATTTTGTATAGTAAACAGAATGGAAGCTCAGAGAGGTTGAGTGGCTGGCCCAAGGTTGTACAGCTGCAAACACTAACACAGAGGCTTCTCTGACACCATCATAAAGGCTCTGCTTGCTCTCCATGTCTCTCTAGTCTGAGCTCTGTAGTCATGTGACTGTGTGCAGCCAGATACTGATCTGTCACGGAAGCCTCACATTGCCTGCCCTGGAGCATGCTGGGAAATCCAGAATGGGAAGGACCCTGGCTGACTCTTTGCTCTGAGTCAGAGCCCTGACTGAAACCCTCTACCTGAGACAGAACAGGCAGCTACCCAAGCTGGAAGCTTCAGGACTTGGCAATGAAATTTAAAGCAGAGAAAACCCTAATTAGACCTCCAAGGGTTCCTCCACTGTCACAAAACACCTGATCCAGACGGGAGATGCTGAAGCCACAGAGAGTCAAAGGTCTGTGGGAGCCTGAACAGGTTGGTTTGGAACCAAAGATCATAGAGTTCCGTTAGATGAGGTGCAGGGGTGAGTGTCAGAGAAGGGGGCAGCCAGCAGGACAGCTGGTGGAGGTGGGTGCTCTCCTGAGACAGCGCTGCACAGAGTGAGGGGCAGCCGTGCCTTGTGGGTCACACTGCAGAAAGTGGAGACTGTTTCAAGTGGAGGCTGTACAGCACTGAGCACAGCCTGTGTCACTCAGGAGCACAGATAAGAAGGGACGAGGGAAAGCATCAAGGCAAGGTAGGCAACAATGCTAACCCCAGAGTCTCAGCGACAACAATTCCAATCTGCAGGTCTGCTGCTCGCTAAGTGAGAGTGGACACCTCATCTCAGTATGGCGCCTTGGGTCTGAGCCGTGGATTCCCGGGGAGGGACAGAGACTAGAGGCTGGAGACTTCATGTCCCCTTTAGTTCTTGCATGTGTCCTGACAGGTATCGATACAACTAGACTCGTTCTACACACAAGGACGACGAAGTTCTGAGCCCCATTTCACACAAAAGGCAGCGGATCCTTACGCTTAGTCCATGCCTGAGCTTCTGCAGTGACCCCTGTGATCAGAGCATTGCTGTGAGGCCAGGGAGTCAAAGAACATGGCTGGATATTATACTCCAGCACTGGGCAGGACAGAAGGATGCAGGGGTACAGGACCTCACCAAAGGACGGTTTCTGGGAGGCTTCCTGTGGGAGAGGGTCTGAGCTCCAAAGCTGTCAATCAGGCAGCACATGACATGGAGGGGGAGGGGGGAGGGGGGAGGGGGAGGGGAAGGGGGAGGGGGAGGGTGAAGCTAGCATGTTTTTTCAGAGTATAAAATATGAATAACCACGTGCTAAGCCATCCCCTCCTGACATGGATATCCATTCTGGTGACTTCACACAGACCTCTCTTGTAGGACATTAGTCAGCCATGCTGGGCTTACAGGTCTGGGTTGTTTGAGTGCAGCCCTGTACCTGCAAGCAGCCACCTCATCACCACAGGCTGGTGTTTCTTGCTCAGCTGTTCTGCCCCGGTGCAGAACTATATAAGTCCTATCTGCAATCTCCACACCACATCTGCCCTGCTCAATAGGAATCCATGTGGGTGCAAAAACACTGCTCTTACTTCAAAGGGGATGAGAGAGAGGAGAGAGAAAGAGAGAGAGAGAGAGAGAGAGAGAGAGAGAGAGAGAGAGAGAGAGATACGAGAGTTTATTACACAAATAACCACAACCTAGGAACACAGATGCAGGTTAGCCCAGACTCCATGTTTTAATGAGAGGTCATTTTTATAAAGTTTCACAGGAACAAAGTACTCGGAAGTCAAGTGGCTGAACCCCTGTAGGTGAAATACCACAGAGGACGGAGATCTTCGCTCTCCATCTCTGCTTTCTGACAGCATCTTGAGCGGTTGGTTGGTGGACACTGGGGCCTGTACCTTGCAGTGGATTTACACAACAGTCATAAAGATGTCAGCTCACACCGGGGAGCTGACAAAAAGCTGTTAAGGCTGATGGGGGGGGGGGTCTCGAGATAACTTAGTTCTAGACTCACAACACTCCAATTTCTCATCAATGAAATTTTAGTAAGCTGATAAGCCTTCAGAAGGCTCAGTGAAAGGTATTTCTAGGGATGTTGGTTCTGTGTTTAGGGATATGGCAGCCTCAGGGAGTCAGGCAAAGCAGAGGGCAAACCTAGTGGGTGAATGAATGAGAGAACCATCATTATGGTTCCTGACCACATTTGGGTCAATGACTTGCTTTGTCTTCTCTGGTGATCTCCACAGAATGGCAGGAGGATCTAGTCTGGTCACCTGTGTACTGCATGCTGTCTTTCTGACAAGGAATGGACTTATGTCTTAATGGATCCCTCTTGGGATCCTGGGTGCCATACTAATATTCCTAGAATATTTATCTTCTTTGTTTCTCTTTTATTCCACCACACCAGAGGCAAGAGAAACTGAGATGATTAGATTAGGAGGTCAGGCTTTCATGACTCTGAGTGACTGAGCCAAACATCTCCAAGGTTACTTCCTTTGTTTCTAGCCAATGGGCTCTCTCTTCTTCCTTCCAAAGCTGACTGAGTTTCTCCATCTTCCACATTTGCTTCTCAAAGCCACCCCTAGTCACCATACACTAACCTGACTCCTCTGAGATTCTGATACCCATTTTCTATGAACCAATTTCTTACTGGCTAATCCTTGTTCTATCCCTGTCACCCCAGCTCACCATTGGTTCTAGCCAGAGCTATATGCTGGTGGCACCTACATCCACCCCCAATGTCTACCCACTGTGTATCGCTTATGGACAGCAATCATTTCTCCCACTGCTACGTACATGGCCAATGCTGTCTTTCCCATTTGATTCTGAGCTTTGTGAGAACAAGGGCCGTGGGAGGTCCTCACAGAGTGAAAAGTGTTGAGATCTTTCTTAACATTGTATTATGATGATGTGACTCTAGTTTTCAGTGGTTAATTCTACCAGCAGGAAGCTAAGTGCTGGTAGTAGTTTGGTATTGTCAATTCTCTGGCCCACCACTGGGTTTTCTATTTGTAAATGCGTGTCCTTCACATCTCTCCAAAAGATAAAGGATCAGGCATCCCTCGATGCCTTAGGCAACCAAAAGATGGATCAGGAGTTGCCTTACTGCTGACTGGTTATAATAAAGCTCTGACAGCCAATACCTGGGGCAGAAAGTATGGGGGCAGAATTTCTGGGCAGAATTTAGGGGACACAGGAAAGAGATAAGTACAGGCAGGAGATGTGAGGCAGACATGGGAGAGAGTGAAAGGGAACAGAAGGGAGACTGAAGCTGAGTGGAACAGGGAGATAAAGAGCTAGCCATGTGTCAGGGACAGACGCCCAAAGTTAGGTTAAGTTAGAAGCTAGCTAAGAGTCTGCCTCAGCTAAAGGCCACAACTTTAAACAGCATAGAAATCTCGTGTCTTATTTAAACAATGAATGAATCCAAGAAAGCCCTGAAATAGAAAAGTGCTTAGGAAATGCCCGTTAGTCACTTACTAGCTGTGCACCTCAGTGGATGTTCGCTTTTGGGATCATGTGATTGGTTCCTTCATTAGGTCCTTGACAACCCTGAACATGGTATTTTAGTAAATGGAGAAGGATTTTCTCACTCCAGTCCCCTTGGAAAAATTAATTTGTACTTGCTGGAAACAGAACCAAACATTGTGGAAAGTAGATTTTTGCCTAGTCATACCCAAGTCACAGTTCAATGTTTTTCTCAGTAACACCAAAAATCACAAGTTCTTACAATGTTTTTCAATTAAAAAGTAAACTATAAGGCCTGGGAGACTGACTAGGTGAGGATCAGCATTGGAGGGGCAGAAAAAGTCAGCTTGGAACATTTCAGTCAAGGCAGCCCTGGCTGATGGACAGGAGTGCAAAGATATGGTGGCCTTAAAAGCTCCTACATCTGTGGTAAGGCATCTGGTAAACCAGTCTTTAGCCTCATGACTCCTCATTTTGCCATATTCAAATCTGATTTTTTTTTTATGAGTTCAGTTCCCAGCTGTCATGTTGGGCAGTTTATAACTGCCTGTAGGTCCAATTCCATGGGATCTATTACCTTCTTCTGGCTTCCTTGGGTACCTTAATAAATATGACATACACATACTTGTTAAGGTTTGATCTTTTGCTGTGTATTTTAATGCTAAGTGTGGATTCCCCAAGACCTGGCTACCCCAGAGATGAGAGAGTCCACACATAGACCCAAGTGATGCCTCGTAACCCTGCTCCCAAATAATTTCTGATTGGTAAATAAAGATGTCGACAGCTAACATCTGGGCAGAAGAGACATAGGTGGGGTTTAGGTTTCCTGGGCTGAGGGTCAGGGGTGAACCACCAGAAGGTGAAGGAGGAGGAAGAAGACACCATGGGTTAGGAGCCAAGACGCCAAGATGAAACATAGTAGGTAGTAACTTGGGGCTGTACTAGGAAAGTAGATTATAATAGCACAGAGGGTAGATATCTGCCCAGTTCTTGTGCATATTGTATATGTATATATGCATATTAAAGCATATTGTAAATAATAAAAGTTGTTGTGTCTTTTATCTGGAAACTAAATAGTCAAAAGGTGATGTAGAAATCCAGGAATGGCATTAAATAAATTCTATGACACATACATATACACACTCACACATACATGTTAATAAAAATAAAGCAAAATTCTCCCAAACCATGTGCACAAGGCTTTCCGTGACAACCACTTATAACCTCAGCTTTCCTCCTAGCCCGGAGGAAACTCCTAACAGAGTTATATATTGCTTTCTAGATAGGTGAATTCTACAGCATGGTGATTGGAAACAGAAGTCCAGAACTCCAGATGGGACAGCAGTGTAGCATGAACACAGGGAGAAAAAAAGAATGCAAAGAAAGTTGAGACCATGTCCTGGATGCTTTGTTAAGAGAGATTGCAGGAAAGAATAGATCAAAGTCTGAGAAGAAAGAAAACAAAGTTCTGGTATGCTGCAGGAAGGAACAGTCACCCAGGACCCTTCTTGCTCCCTCTTTCAGTAAGACACAAACTGGGTCCCCTGACCAGTTCTATTGAAGCCAAACTGCTGTTGACGATGGGCTGTGGGCTGTTTATGCTGGTTTCAGGTAGCCCGGTGTAACTGACCGTGTAAAGGCTGAAACAAAGAAACAGCTGGAATAAAGAATAGGCAACAGTTACCCATGGTTTGACCTGGTGTGCTCACAAGGACACGTGCAGTTGGCTGCTTGTCACAGACAGTGACTCAGTCCAGTGTCATGTTGTGGTTACAGCTGACCTTGAAGGAAGAGTCCAGGAGATCTCTGGAGCTACTGTCAGATACTTCTCTAGCCACAGGTACATGGTGTGAGTGCTGGGTGCTTATGCACCCCTCAGTTCTAACTCTTAGCAGACAAAACCCTCCTGCCTGCCTCCAGCCAGCTTTCTCAGTTATCCATTCACTGAACTCACTGCTTGATACTTTTTGAAACAAATAAACAAAACAAAGCAACACAGAAAACCAACAATGGTGGTGTAAGTGCTGTCTGAAGCACTGAACCCCTAAGTTTTCTCACTTAGACACAGGGTGAAATATACTTTCCCTTTAGAAGGCCACTGAGGTATCAGAGAGTGGATTTCCCTTGAACTCCCACACTGCGCTGGTTCTGATGCCAGCACACTGCTATCCTTGCTTGTTGCACATTGGGCCTTTGCCTTCTGTTGAAGTTAACCTGCTAACTCCTCCTTCTGACCTTTGGCATCACTCTTCATGGAAGCCCTTGGAATCCTTTAGCTAGAATCTGCGGTTCTTTTTATATTTTGAGACAGGGTCTCAGTGGAGTCCTGGGTGGTCTGGAATTCACCATATAGACCAGGCTGGCCCCTAAGTCACAGAGATCTGCCTGCCTGTGCCTCCAGAGATCTGGAATTAAAAATGGTGTTACCATGTCCAATTGGGGTGCTTTCTTTGTAGGTGAGTGTTTGTGAGTGTGTGTGTGTGTGTGTGCATGCATATCCATATAGAACCCAGAGGTCAACCTTACGTGTCTTCCTCAGTCACTCTCCATTTTAGTTTTTGAGACAAGGTCTCTCTCTTGAAGACTGGTCTCACTGGCTAGACTGGCTGGTCAGTCAGTTCAGCCGCAGGATCTGCCCATCGATGCCCCTCTGGTGCTGTGATTACAGGCAGGAACTGCTGCTCCTGGGTTTTGTGTGGCTGGGCATGCTCATATGACAGACACTTTGCTGACTCAGCCATCTCCCCAGACCCATCTGGGGTTTCGATCATGGGGTTCATGTTTGCCCATTTGGTTCTCAGGGTGCTCGGCAGACATCACCTATCAGGAGGCTAAGTGCTATTGCTTTGTTTCCTCAGTGTCGAGCATGCGTGGTGCCTTCAGGTCACATCTGTCTGACACCCTCCTCTCCACAGACTGGACAGACCTCAAAGGAAGGGTTGTGCCTTCTGCTGGCCCTGCCCCCTGTGGCTCTAACTTTACTCCACAGGGCCAGATAGATACCCACAATAGACATTTTTGTTTGTACCAACTCAAAATGACAGACTTATTCCAGGAGTCTTCCCATGGCTGTCTCAACAGGAGGAGAAGGCAGCTGGCTGGCAGGGCCAATAGATAAAACAGTGTGGAGCTGGCAGAGCCATTTATCCTCCTGAAATAGCTAAGACTAATCTCGAGCGAGCAGTCCGAGCGGCTTCTTGTTCCTAATACAGATGGTATCAGGGTCAGATGTGATAACTTCTCAGGGTTTCTAAAAGACACTGGATGCTGGCTGAAGCTAAACACTCCCTTTCCTCCTGGGTCTGCAACCCCTCCCACATCACAATGCCAGACAGTCAACTTCAGGGACCACAGAGGTGTTCCACACAGGCTGGAGGACAACACCTGTGTTCTTGCCACAGGAATTCTTGATTTAGTTCAAGACCTCAGCATAAGCCCCACCTTGCATAAGCATCCTCTCCAGCCACCTTCAGTTAAGAAATTTGTCTGTCTGTCTATCTATCTATCTATCTATCTATCTATCTATCTATCTATCTATCTTGTCCTATCATCTATCAGTCTATGCATCCACCTATCTTTTCTTCCATCTATCCACCTACCCATCCACCCACCCATTCATCCATCCACCATCTACTCATCCAGCCACTCACCATCCAACTATTCATCCACCCACCTATCCATCCATCCATCCATCCATCCATCCATCCATCCCCCCACTCACCCATCCAACTATCCATCCATCCACCCATCTATCCACCCATCCATTCACCCACCCACCCAACCATCCATCCACCTACCCCATCTATCTATCTATCTATCTATCTATCTATCTATCTATCTATCTATCATCTATCCATCCATTCACCCACCCATGTCTGTCTGTCTGTCTGTTTGTCTGTACCTATGTACATACCTACCTACCTACCATGGGAGGTCGGTGAGCAGTCCTGAGCCTGTGCCTAGGGAACGGATCCCTGCTCACCTTTCTGGGGCAGTCTTTCACCACAATGAACATGAATCTCTAGCTTGCTTGAATGTGCACTCTTGTCTTTCTGGCTTCTATTATGGGATGATGCAGCATGCACATTCTCCTGGCTGTGGCTCCTTTAACCTTGGATCCATCCCTCTCCAAAATCCAAAGCCACATGCATTCCTATTTCTTATGAATCAACCAGTCTGAGGCTTTCTGTTATATTCACACAATGAATTTAGGCCTGGGGTCTGGGACTGGTCTTCCATTTGCATTTCCAATTAGATGGAGCCAAGGTATTGATGCTGTGGGGCCATGTGTCCCCGCATGTAATGGGTGCCCCAGGGGAGCAGTTACCAGCCTCATATGTGACAGCAAGCTAGAGTCTTTCAACAGCTGTGCACTTTGGTTGTAAGATGTCCTCACAGGCTCATGTGTTCGCACACTGGTCCCTGTTAGTAAAGATGTTTGGAAAATTTGTGAAGGCCTGGGAGGAGAAACCTCAATAGAGGAAGCCAGTCACTGGGGGCAGGATGTGAGGTTTTATAGCCAAGATTAACTTCTTGTCTGCTTTCTGCTTGGGAAAATGGCATGACCCCCTTTGTCACCCTTCTTCCTCTATAACCGCATTAGTTTATCTCTTGTTCCTTGTGTGTTTGGTCACAGTCTGAAAAAAAAGAGACCTGAAGACACCCTAAGACCTGGCTTGCTCCAGTCTGACCAAGCAGTGTCTGGAGCAGGGCACAAAGCAGAAAGACATCTTCAAGTTGATGACCTTGCAGACAAGGGTGTGAATCTTCTGTCTTTGGAGTTGAGGACCCAGAGGCCTGAACACCAGATTTCTCCGGCATTCTGTTGGCGTAAAGCCCTCAGGCAATTTAGATTCAGGGTTTGGGAAACAGAAGCCTGCTTTGCATTCAAGGCCGGCTCTTCCCCTCTAGCCTGTCCGCCAGGGCTTCTGTCCACTTGTCAGCTTATCTACCAGTCCAGTCCCCTGGCACAGCCCCCCTCCCCTCCCACATAAATCACTCTCTTATCTGTCCTCACTCTCTCAGATTCCGATTTTGCTCCTTGCTTCTCTGCTCCCAGTTTTATCTTTTTCTCATCCACTTCCCTGGCTCCTTTTGTTAGCAGAGTACAGAGGCACAATGGCTAAGACAACAGGTTGTTCTCTGCAGTAGAAGCTCCCCTCTTCCCACCCCTCCCTGTCCTCCCGATCTTCCCGAAGACTTCAGCTTATCTCCCCGATCCCAGGGGCCAGGGCTACTCCGCCACCTCACAATACTATAAAATCTAGAATTTTGAAACAGATTGCCTTTTGTCTGTGCAGTAGGGTACAGGCTGGGTGAAGGTGAGGCTCTGCCTGTCTCACATGCTATTGTCCAAGAGCTGGTCGGTGTGCACTCTGTTCAAGCACTTCCAACTCTTGCTTTCAAACATCCTTTTAGGACGCTGGCACCTGCTACAGTCTACTCTAGCATGTCTGCCCCTGGCAAGGTCTGTCTGCTCTGGACAGTAGGTGTATACCTTTCTAGCACCCCAGCAAGGAGGCAGGACGAAAAGCATATTCTAGTGGTCTGTAGAGCTTCAAAGATGCCCTTCTGCATTGGTACCTAGCTACTCTCGTAACTTGTTGTTTCCTAGGGTTGTGTTATAGACACTTCTCACCATAACTCTTGTCCTAGTTAGTATAACTAACTAGTTAGTTAGTCCTCACCTGAAACAAACAAACAAAAAGGGGTTTCAAATGAGCACTCGTCTTTATCAGGTCGGCCTGTGAGTGTGCCAGTGAGAGAGTCTCCTGATTGTTATTTGACGCAGGAGGTTCGAGTTCACTGTAGGCGGCACCATTCTCTAGGCAGGTGGGCCTGAGCTGCATAAGAAAGCCAGCTAGGCTTGTGAGTGTGGCAGTGAGAGAGTCTCCTGATTGTTAATTGATGCAGGAGGGTTGAGTCCACTGTAGGCGGCACCATTCTCTAGGCAGGTGGGCCTGAGCTGTGTAAGGAAGCCAGCTAGCACTAGTCTCCATGGTTTCTGCTTTTACTTCCTGCTTGAGTTCCCACCCCGACTTCTTCCCTCAATGATGGCCCACGTAACCTGGAAGTATAAGACAAAGATTCCCTTCCACCCCTAAGTTGCTTTTGGCCAGAGTGTTTTTATCACGATGTCTGAAATGAAACGATGACAACCCCCAAACACCCAGCCTTCTCCAGGAAGTCCAGACAGGATGGATGCTCAGGTGTCTGACCCAGATGCTGGTTAGAGGAGGCATTAATTAGAGCCTTCACCACATGCCAGTGTCTCCTGGGCCCCTCCTTGCTCTGTCTCTTTAAGTCTGCCTCTTTTCCTGTCACCATGGCAACTCCAAGGTTGATCAACATCTTCATTCACAATGTTGTCCCTGCCACCCATTTCCAAGCACAGACTCCTCGGAGGAATGGAAGCCCTTGGGTGAGGACATGAAGCTCTTATAGCTCTTCCTCACCAGGGTTGCCCACAGTGAGGTCTCACAAGGGGCCTTTCAAGTTCAGAACAAGCGACCTGGGCTGGACCAGCTCCTCCTGCTGTTGGTATAACCCTCAGAGGAATGTGGTCTTGACAGGGCACTTGGGTACCCTGCCAGGAAGGACCCTTCCTGTGATTTCTCACTTATGTTTCGTCTTTGTAAAATCATTAATATCTTCTCTAGTATGGATATCATCTATGTCTAAAAAAATATAACTTTAGGGGCTGGAGAGACGGCTCAGCAGTTAAGAGCACTGAACGCTCCTCCAAAGGACCCGCGTTCAATTTCTAGCACCTATGCGACAGCTTACAACTGTAACTCCAGTTCCAGGGTGTCAGACACCCTCACCCAGACATACATGCAGGCAAAACACCAATGCACATAAAGTAAAAATAAATCATGTTTTTTAAAACATATAACTTTAGACTACATCATCAGACTGCCTTTATCTAATTTTTTTCATTACTTCTCATCCCACAGATCCCCTCCCTTTTTTTCAACACAATTTTTCATGAAAATTTAACACAGCAGATACATTCCATATCTATCTCTGTGCTGAGTAGAACTGTGTGCACAGGGGAACCCAGAGGCTAGGTTTGCTCTAATAGAGATTGAACCATCCCCCCCAGAGAATGTGTGCAATTTAACAAAGGGACACATTTATTAGCAAGGTGTGAACAGTGAATAGGAAACCCTTGATGGACTTCGGTCATTACTCAGTGTGTTGGATTCAGAAATGAAGGAACCGAAGTCCTGACCCCAGTTCTTCTGGTATTTTCAAGGCAAATAAACCAGACGGTAGGAGGGCCAGGCTGACGGGAGAGTAACAGAGTAACGAACAGACACAAAACATCATCACAGGATAGTTAGTAGAAGGGCGGGCAGCCAAAAAAGAGCTAGCCGAGGTCGAGGCTGAGGCTGAGGCCGAAGATACAAAGCCTAGAGCCACACAGGGGCCTATTAGCAGAGACCTGGTGGGTTCCGAGCTTGACCTCATCATGGCAGACTGGATTCTATGACACCTTGGGTGGGAGATGAGGAGGGTGATTCACACTTTCCATGCTTCAGTCAGGAGCGAAGACTGAACCAGCTAAAGCCCCCAGGCATCCAGCTTGGGGTCTGGCTCAGATGCCAGGTCCAGACTACTGCCTGTCAGGATCAGAAGACTTTTTGACAAAGGTTCCTGTGTGTGGTCAGGTGTCTGGAAGAGAGAGACGGTGCTGGCTTGCCATCCTATAATAAGCTGCCACGGGTAGTTCATTCACTTGTTTTAATTGTTTAGTAGGTATTCAGAGTAATGGGCTGCTCTGAGGTGCGTGGGTGCCTGCCTTGTTCTATGCCGCTCCCCCTCTTCACAGCCTGCCATGCCCCCTCCTCTTTACAGATTTGCTTTCCTGCTACATGTGTGAACTACCCTGCTTCCTCTTTGCAAAATTTTCTTCCCCTTCATGGTCTGTTTTCTAGTTTTATCACACACACACACACACACACACACACACACACACACACACAGGCAAACAGGTATACACAGGCACACACATACATACATATATGCACAGACTCACACACACAATTAAACATGCATGCAGATACGCACATGGGCACACAGACTCATACATAAGCACACACACACACATGAATACACAACACACACAGGCACTCATATATACACAAAGGTACATACAGAGACACATACCGGCACACACACACACACATACACATACAGGCATTCATAAATACTCACAGGAACACACAGTCACACACAGGCATACACAAAGACATACATAGGCACACACACATACACATACACACACATGTGCGTTCAGGCACACACAGTACATACAAGTACACACAGCAAGACATACATACAATGTCACTGAACATAATGACATCCAGTTCATCCATATTCCTGTAAATTAGACAGGGTTGGAGCTTTAAGAGTTAGTATGTGCATTTTAGGTGAGAGGGGCAGGCTTGGGGTCAGCTCCGTGTTCAAATCCTGCTTTAGTTAGACATTACAGGGAGGGTCCTTTCTAGAGAAAGCCTTCTGAAGAGAGGCTTTTGGTTCAGGGACAGCCCAGTGGGCAGAGCAGAAAGTCCCACCTCAGTTCCAGGCAGGGTGATGTTGCATCTGAATACGATTATACATTCAGTCTTGCCTTTGAGCCAGGGCCAGGCCTGTGTGCAGCCAGGCATCCCACAGAGTGAGAGGAAACTGCTGTCTGCTCTCTCTATCCCTCTCTGGCTGCCGCTATCCTTGTCTCTACACCTTGGCACACCAAGGGAACTCCACTCCAAGACCACCAAACAACGGTCGGGCAGCCTTGCCAGGTTGTTCTTCAGACTTGCAGTGTCTTGGAGCCCACCCGACTGAACCAAAGCCCATACTGGAGGAGAGGGAATGCTGGGAAGGGGGGGGGTCACTGTATCCTCTGTGATCTGCAACTTGATTCTTCGCTGCCCTTGAATGGTGACTGTCCCCCAAGGTCTCCTGTTAAAGGCCTGGCCCCAGGGTGACACTATTGATAGGAGAGTGTACCCTTAAGGGGCAGGGTCTAGTAGAGACCTTCGTGTCACTGAGGATACAGGATAGTGGGACCCAAGTACAGCCCTTACTGTAGCCATCTGAAGTGAGCAGGTTTGTTTATCTGTTTCTAGCCCAGACGCACAGGCTTGCTCTTGGGCTAGAACCTCTAAACGTTGAACCAAAATAAAGTGCTTAAAAGCCAGTTGCCCCCGTCCACAATGTCTTCAGAGGACTCCAGTCCCACCACAGACACCCGCATGCCAGCTGCATCGGGCTTCATTCACAAGAGCCGAGAATCGGAATCAGCCCAGACATGCATCCACGGAAAACACAGTTCATATCCACAGTAATGTCTAATCAGTAAGCTCCAGGCTAGTCAGAGACAGTCTCAGAAGATGTGGTGGATGTAGCTTGAGGAACAGCTCCTGAGGTTGACCTTTGGCCTGTACATGCACATACGTACACATGCTTGCTTTCTAGTCAGCCCTGCTGTGACACAGTGAGCATCTGCGTCAGTGACCGACCCCCAGCTTAAGAAAGCAAGGTGGAGAGTGACTGAGTTGGGTGCCTGCCATCTCCTCTAGCCTCCGTGAGCATCTGTGTGGCCATCCACAGACCATGGAGAGGTGAGGTCGCGGCCAAGGAAGAGCCAGGCCTCCAGGAGCCACCAGAAAGGTGTACAAGGTGTGTATAAGCCACCCTGGGAGCTGGCTGCAGTGTGGGCTTTCTCTTTCCCAACTGACCCCCCTGTGTGTGCATATGGATATGTATGCATCTGCATGTGTGTGTGCATGTATGTGCATGTGTGCATGTGTGCACATGTGTGCATGTGTATGTTGTATGTGCATGTGAGAATGTATGTGCACATGTGTGCACATGTGTGGTGTGTGTGCATGTGTGAATGTGTGTACATGAATTTTTGTAGTGTGTGTATGTGTGTGTATGTGTGCATGTGTGTGCATGTATATGTGGTGAATATACATGTATGAGTGTGTGTGCATGAGCATGTATAGTGTGTGTATGTGTATCTGTGTGCATGTGTGTGTTGTATGTGCATGTGAGAATGTGTGTGCATGTGTGTGGTGTATGTGCATGTATGAGTGTGTGTGTGTGTGTGTGTGTGTGTGTGTGCATGTGTGAATGTGTGTGTGCAATGTACCCTAACACACTTCAGTCACTAGAGTTGGCAGGCCCAGCATTGGCAAAATGAATGTTGCTGTCCTGGCCATTCCTGGGAGGGAAGAGGATGTGGGGGCTTCCTACATCTCTGTCAGAGTTGTCTCTCCCTCTCCCTCAGACTCTGATGAGCCTTACAAAGTCTGACCAGAGCCTTTACTCATGGCTACCTGAAGGTAGCCTCCACCTGGTATCTCATGGTTCATGCTATCATCCCATTTGTCTGATGGGAAAGCTGAGACTGAGATGGTGTCTTGGCAGGAACACATAAGAAACTGGGCTGGTAGTTTCCCAGCTCTGAGAGGAAGTTAATTAATACAGCCCTTGAGAAAAGTCATCCCAAGTCTGCAGACAATTGGTCGCTCCCTTGCCAGTCCCAGTGACAGGCAGCAAGTATTTCCAGGTGCACCCCAAGTATCCAGTAAACGTTAGTGCATTTAATGTCATATCCCATTTAATGATAATATCCCAGGAGACTGAGTGTTGTGAGGGAAAGCTGCAGTGGGAAGAGACATTGACCTCCTCAGTTCGTGAAAATCAAATTTTTTTCTTTGAGTGCTGGTGAGCAAAGGAAGGAGACACTCAGGCAGAGTGAGGGACAATGACCCCTGTGCCCTGGGAGGAGTGTGAGTGTGGCAGCTGTTGCCACTGTGCTGATGTGGACATGACAGGGTGGCAGTGGTCATGACCAAAGTGGACACTCCATGGGAGTGAACGGGAGATGCAGGGATGGCAGGAAGGCAGGGGCGGCTGGCCTCCCGACTCTGTCTTCCCCTCCCTCCTGTCCTTCCAACCAAGTTGAGGTTGGGTTGGAGTAAACTCAGAGTTAAGGTTAGGATTAGATTTAGGGTTAGGGGTTAGGGGTTAGGGGTTAGGGTTAGGGTTAGGGTTAGGGTTAGGGTTAGGGTTAGGGTT
>JANHMN010000023.1:39202181-39217720 GCA_030674055.1 Rhabdomys pumilio | reverse complement strand
TAATCACACACATATATGCACACTCATACACATGTATGCACACACATAACTCATAAGACACAATCACACATACATATATACATACTTACGTACATGTATGTACATGTGTATGCACATACACATACACATGAACCCATACAATCACACACATATACACACGCTCATACACATGTATATACACACATGAACTCATAACACACAATCACACATATATACACAAACTTGCACACATGTATGCACACACACACACACACACACACACACACAGACAGACCGACAGACAGACAGACAGAAAGACAGACAGACAGCTCATCCTAGAATCTATGCCTTGTCCCATCAGAAGCAAGACCTTATCATCAAAGCACAAGGTACAGGCCACCCCCTTCTACTCCCCCAGTGAGTTCCTGCTCCAGCCTCTGCATCTGGGAACTATTTTCCTGGATATCAGGCAGGGGCATGACTCTCACTCCTCCTCTCTGGAGATTTAGGTTGATACAAGAGTAATGCTAAGTTCTTGGTTCCATCAACACTGAAAGTATAGCTTCATCCTGTGCAATGGGCCTTAAGCCCAAGCCAAGAGTGGTTGGCTCTTCCCATAACATCTATGCCACAAATGCAGCAGTGGGGTTATCCCACAGACAGGTCACTGGGTGACAGAGATAATCACTTTTCTCCTTCAATAGTGTGTGTATTACATCTCAGCACTATGAACACTGCTCAGTAGGGGGTGAAGCTTCTAGCTGGGTGCCTGCTTGGTTTCTCCACATACTATGCCCTAAGTATGTGGTGTCTTCAAAAACAGGGTCTTTCCACCAGGCTGTGGAGGGTAACCAGCAACATTGGCAACAGCCAAAAGTCTGGAGACTGTCTATGGTACGAACCTCTCTGGTAGATGACTCAAGATGGAGTAACCCATTCCTGGAACTGAATGTTTTACTTGATGGGATGAGATGTGTAATTGGGACATGGTCTCCCCCATTAGACAGCAATTCTAATATAATTCTTTTATACACTTGTGCATTTTTAGGAAGCATTTAAAGTAGTTGCTTCCCATAAGGCTTTTCAAGAGGGCTTCAGTCTTAGTTGTCCCTCCCCATAATTCCTTCTTTACCAGGCTCTCCTACCCCTCTGTGTTATTTTCTTATTCTGTTTTCCCCTTTGTCTTCCAAGTATTGTATTCTATTCCTCCTTCCTTGGGATACCGTCTCCCATCATTTCCCTCTCTGTGGAACTCTGTTCCCAACCTCTGTGGAAATGAAACACACAGATATAAAGCGTAAAAGCTCATAGCCACACACCAGAGAAAACATACTGTCTCTATCTTTCTGAGTCTGGGTTACCTTACTCAGGATGATTTTTTTCCCCTAGCTCCATCCATTTACCTGCAAATTTCATATTTTCATTTTTCTTAAGAGACAAATTATATTCTATTGTGTAAATGTATCACATTTTCATTACCCGTTCATCAGCTGATGGACATCCGGGCTGTTTCCAATTTCTGGCTATTATGAATAAATAGAGCAGCAATGAGCATGAATGAGCAGATTTCTAATCTGAGACTAGATACGTCAAGGGCCTACGGGAAAACCCACTACTGTCATTCTGCTAAAGGAACGTAGCAACAAAATGACTGCTAATGACATACAGCTACATTGTATCAGTGCCTTGTTCAAGCCTCGTAAGGGAAGTTTTTTTTTCTTGCAGCAGATGGGAACTAACACAGATGCCCACAGCTGGACATCGTGCAGAGTGAGAGACTTTGGAGCACTCAGCTCTAAATGAGATGTCTCCATCACACTCCCTGGTCTCCAAGGCTAGGAGATCCGTGTGGGCATAAAGACTGTGAGAGGCAGAGAGAAGTGCTGGGTGGCACCAAAGAAACAGTGAAGACAATGGAGCTGATGTACGTTTGAATTCACAAGGACGGGACAGCTTGCATAAAACCTGCATTAAGTTCTAACCAGACAAAATCCCAGCACCATGAGACACCGTCTGCAGGGCTTCAGGTTACATCCTCCCAAGTGCCAGGATCTCATCTGGAGAAGTGAGTTTATATCAGAGGGGGCATTGGTACCACACCCCCTGCTCCATACCCCATCTCTCCTTCCTGCCTGGGAATCAGAGAGCCTGGCCACAGGCTTAGGCTTTGAAACCACCACAACCCATGAAAGGTCTAAGAGATACCACATCTTCTGCCACATGGGCTCTGATTCCTCTCCTCAGAGACCCTGGCATTCTGCTGTCTGTCTGTCTGTCTGTCTGTCCATGGCATTAAATAAACCAGGGCCTGAAGGACAGCTTTTGTCTCGTTGTTCTCTATCTTATCTGAGGGCTTCCAGAAGCCAGCAGCTTCTCCATTAGAAGCTCTCCCAAGGCTTTGGCTCCAGACTGGGAAATGAATATTCTAGATGCTTTCAGCTTGCAGACAGATTAGGGACAAAATGGGAACTTGCCCCTCAGCCAATCATCCGAGGCAGTCAGCTGTAACTAGGTGCACACTCAAGCAGTTAGTTTGTGAAATAGCATGCCCACACTCTGCTGATTAGGAAAAAAAAAAAGAAAATTAAAAAAAAAATCAAAATATCTCCCAGATGTTCTTTTCTACAGTTATGGGCCTGGAGGCCGTAGCTGAGGTGGAGCGGGGCAGGGCCACATGGAGGGTCCTTCTTGGTCAGCTTCATCCTCCCTGCATTTCCTCAGCCAGGGGATGATTTTGTGCTTGATGTCGCATTGGTAAAATAATGACTACCCAGTTCTGTGCCTTCCCTATTAAGAGTGATCTGTATAGTATTTGGTTTGTGTAAGCACCCCAGAGATGCAATATGCCCCATCCTCCGCAGTCCCTCTTGGAGGTACCATAACCATTCCAGGATGCAGACCGGCAAGATGGAGCTTGGGGGGCGGGGTGCAAGAGGCTCAGTTTGGTTGGCTCGGCTCCAGTGTGTCCTCTGACTTTGCAATTTTTTTCCGCAAACATTTTCAATTATTTATTCAGTTTCTTTGCATTAGCTATGTAAACCAGCACCTTGTTCACACTGGGCAAGCATTTTGCTACTGAACAAAGCCCCCCAGCCCTCCCTCCTGTAAATGCATGAGTTTTTTTTTTTTTTTTTGATAAACTATTTTTATTTTATGGGCATTGGTGTTTTGCTTACATGTGTGTCTGTGTGAGGGTGACAGATCCCCTGGAAATGGGGTTACAGATAGTTGTGAGTTGCCATGTGGGTGCTGGGAAATGAACCTGGGTCCTTTGGAAGAGCAGCCAGTGCTCTTAACCATGAAGCCATCTCTCTAACTCCCTACTAGAGGAGTTATGTATTTGTTAGATTCTGAGGCCCACCTCTGTCCTTTTTGAGAGGTTTTGCAAACACATGGAAAAGGAGATGAGGGGACCAAGTTGACCGAGTGCTTGCTGAGCAAACCCAAGGACTGAGTACAGATCCCCAGTACCCATGTAACAGCTGGGCATGGCCACATGTGTCTGTAGTTCCAACACTGGGGCTGGAGGACAAGGATGGGAGGACCCTTGGGGCTCGCTAGCCAGTCTAGCAGAAACAGTGAGTTCCAGGTCCAGTGAAAGAGCTTGTCTCAGAAAATTAGGCGGAGAAGCAATTGAAGAAGATACCCAACATCTCCACAGGCACAGGCAAGCACGCATGCACACACACACAGACATGCAGGCTCCTACACACATACACACACACATAGTACACTCACACACACACCTGTAGACATGCAGTGCATGCACTCACACATGCACACATGGTGCACATACCTACCCACGTAGACATGCATTTTGCACACACGTATATATCTGCAGACATACAGGCTCCCACACACATCCACACACACATACATGTAGATATGCAGGCTTGCACATGTGTGCACACACACATGGTGCACTTGCACACACACATATAAACGTACAGGCTCTCACACATATGCATGTGCACATACACATACTCACACACAGAATGCTTGATACACACAGACAGACATGCAGGCTCTCACACACATTCACACACATGCCCATGCGCGCGTGCGCACACACACACACACACACACACACACACACACACACACACACACATCACTGAGTATAAGCTGCAGCTGTTTGCCTGATGCTCTCAGCTGCCCCTCAGGGTATTAGCCTTTGCAGGATGATTCCAAAGCCTTGGCCTCTTTCAGGCCCTTTCAGAGACTCTCAGGTTGAGTGTGATGGTTACTACCACCAATTTGACAAGATATAGAAATCACCATGGAAACCAATCTCTGGGCACATCTTTAGGTAGTTTCTCAACTGGGTTAATCAAGGTGGGAAAATCCACTCTAAATGTGGGCCCTGGAATGAGTACAGAGGAAAAAGTGAGCTGGGTCCCAGTGTTCATTGCTCATTCTGACTAGGAATGATTTCTGTGATGGTTTCAGTGTGAACTGTCCACAGCAGGGACACTGGTCACCAGCTGGTGGCGCTGTTGGGTGAGCGCATCACGGGTGGTCTTTGAGAGTTTATATCCTGGCCCTACTTCCTGTTTGTTTTTCTTCTTGTGCAGATAGGGTGGTATCAGCCAGCTTTACACACTCATGCTGCCTGATGCTATTCCATTTCCGCCATGATGGAAACATAAGCCAAAATAAACTTTCCTCTGTAAGTTGCTTTTTTGTGGTATTTTTTTTATCACAGTGACAGAAAGGTTATTAATGCATTTAACTGTGAGTCACAATAAGCTCTCCCTTCTGAAGTTTTCTTGTCACGCATTTTGCCACCGTAACTACACAACGGTGGGGCTGGCCACCTCTGGTGTTTAGCTCTTCAACTGCAGCCTTTGAAAATAAATGCCACAATTCATATTAATTGTGCTGGAGAATCCTATGATTCATACTAATTGCGCTGGTGAGTCCCATGTCAACTTGACACCCACATTAGACTTATCTGAAAGAAAGGAACCTCAGTTGAAAAAAATGCCTCTATAAGATCTGTCTGTAAAGACAAACCTTTCTTTAATTAGAGACTGACAGGGAGGGTCCCATCCCACTCAGGATCCTGTCCATTGTGGGTGGGACCAGCCCACTGTGGGTGGGGCCAGCCATTGTGGGAGGAGCCAGTCCATTGTGGGTGGGACCATCCCTGGGCTGGTGGTCCTGGGTCCTATAAGAAAGCAGGCAGAGCAAGCCATGGGGAGCAATCCAGTAAGCAGCACCCCTCCACGGCCTCTGCATCAGCTCCTGCCTCCAGGTTCCTGTCCTGCTTGAGTCCCATGTCCTGACTTCATTTGATGATGAACAGCAATGTGGAAGTGTAAGCTGAATTAACCCTTTCCTCCCCAAGTCTTTGATCAAGGTCCTTCATCACAACAGTGTTAACCCTAAGACACTAATTAAGTCCATAGACTTTAACAATGTGTCCTTCCTGGCTTCTTAGCATAAACCGCACCTACCTCCCTGGGCAGATCTGCCAGACTCCTGCACCAGTGAGCTAAACTCTTTTTTTTTTTTTTTTTTTTTTTTTTTTTTTTTTTTTGGTTTTTCGAGACAAGGTTTCTCTGTGTAGCCATGACTGTCCTGGAACTCACTCTGTAGACCAGGCTGGCCTCGAACTCAGAAATCCGATTGCCTCTGCCTCCCAAGTGCTGGGATTAAAGGCGTGCGCTACCACTGCCTGACTGAGCTCAACTCTTAAGTGGGAATTCTGTTTGGGGTAGGAGCTGCTGAGTGAGCCACGTACACCATCCAGATGTACTGGACAGTCCTCTGGTGCCCATGAGGGTGCCACCTGGGAGACCTAATGGATGGACAGGTCAGCTCCCTGGGGAGGCACAGCACACTTGGACCCCAGCCTGATTTCAACTCAAAATGCACAGGCAGGTCCAGTGACAAGAGAAATTAAGAAGACAGGCTCCCCTGTCTCCAGCTGCATGGACCCCTGGGTAGGAAGGTGGTGGACAGAAGAGATCTTTGCAGGTGTGGCAGAGATAGAATGAGGACTTAGTGGCCCAAGGTGGAGACCAGTCCCTCCAGCTAGCTTGTTCCCCATGACTTGCTAAGCCTGCTTTCTTAGATCTGTGCTGAGAGAAGCCACAGATGTCCTGAATCTCCTTCCTAGATCCCAGGAGCTACTAAGGACCTCTGTCTATGGCTGCACTTGAAGTCGGTCTGCCCCAGGTCCTGTCTTCTGTTCCTAAGTTGAAACTCTCAGAGGTTCCCTTGGGGACCGAATTCCAACTCATCTCAGTGGCACCTGTGTTCCTTGATCTTGTCCCTGTGTCTCAGGGACAGACATAGGTATGATGCTACCCCAAATGGTCAGGCTAACTGCACTTATTTGTGGTTCATTGCCTTGCTAAAACATGACCCAAAGCAATTCAGCGAGGAAATGGTTTATCAGGCTCAAAGTCACAGGCCATCACCGAGGGACGCCAGGGCAGGACCTTGGAGGCAGGAACTGAAGCAGAGGCCATGGAGGGGTGCTGCTTACTGGGTTGCTCCTCCGGGCTTGCTCAGCCAGATTTCTTAAATACCTCGGGCTCACCTGCTCACTGATGACACTGCCCACAGTAGGCTGGTCCCACCTACTTCAATTATTAATTAAAACAATTCCCCACAGACTAACTTACAGGCCAGTCTGATGGAGGAGATTCCTCAACAGATGGTTCCTCTTTCTAGATCTGTCCAGTTATCAGCTGACACTATAAAACTAGCCCAGCCTTGGGACTCTACCTGCCGCAAGCTTCTTGGCTTTAAAGAGCTTCCCCATCTTCCTTGGTGCCCTGTCTGTGGCCTTCTTAAGTTCTAAGTGTTTGCTCACCCAGGGTGCCTTCCTGGCAGGCACTCACCCTCGGATGCTCTATGCACACATCTGTGCAGTCTCCCAGCTTCCGTACCAGAGCTTCCTGCCCATCTCTGCACATGGCTGGTTGAAAACAGTTATCTTAAATGTCTCTGGGTTCCCAGTGCCGAGCACATACGGATTCAGAACTTGTGCAGTGTTTGAATGGGGAGTCGGCTGTCTACCTGAAGGCATGCGTGGGGATTCCAGACTAGCAGGTTAAAGATGACTCTGCCCCTGGGGGCAGAGGACATTAGGTAAGGTCCAAAGACATTTTTTTTGTTGTTGTTGTTCGTCACAACTGGAAGTCGGGGTTGTCCTGGTATCTGATGAGTGGAGACTAGAAGTGCAATCAAACGCTCTATAGAGCTGGTTCTCAACCTTCCTAGTGCTGTGTGACCCTTTAATATAGGTCTTCATGGTATGGTGACCCCCAAACATAAAACTATTTTCATTGCTACTTTATAACTATAATTTTGCTACGGTTATGACTGTAAATACCTGATGTACAGGGTAACTGACATGTGACCCCACGTGAAAGGGTCATTCAACCCCCAAGGAGGTTGCGACCCACCAGTTGAAAGCAGCCGTTCAACAGTATCAGGAACAACTCTGTCCTCCTCCAACCCCCTCGAAACAGCCAATCCCAGGAGGCAGAAGTTCTCCACATTCAAGAGACTGAACTCTGTGCTCTAGGTCACGTGTTCATGGCTCCAGGGGACGGGAGAAAGGCAAAGGCCTTTTCCCTATTTTTGGCAAGCATGTAGTCTGGAGACACACACAGGGGTCGTATCCAAATTTGCTTTCATAAAACAGTATGGGGCAGTAATAACTACAGATTATTACCCCTCTGAACTCTTTCTCAGCCTCCGGTCGCCTCCCCTGAGGCTTCAGCTCTAATCGCTGCCAGTCCCTCTCCACCTCCCCCCCCCACCCCTGCTCATTGAGATTTCTGCCATCTGCATCTGGGATTCTCTCCACAGCACGGTGACCTAGTCAATTCTTTCTTTTTTCTTTTTCTTTTCTTTTTTTTTTTTATTGCTAGTAGATACTATGTAGTTTATTAAGTGTTTGGGGAGGAAATGGACATTCGAAACAGGCCTGTTGAGGTTGTCAAGGGAAACACGTAGGGGTTACCACCTTCTGCAGAGAAGACCTCTCTCTCACCCAGTAACCTCCCATAGGCAAGGAACACTGTCCTGGGCTGCCAGGACTCCACCAGTGTCTTCACTGCCAGAGATTGAGACACCCTCCAAGGATCATGTCAGCTAAGCAAGCTGCGAATAAAGAGGGAAAGAACCCCCCATCCCCCGCTGAGTCCAGCCCACTCTATTTTCTTTCTCACAGCTGCTTGGAGGGAATACACGGTGTCTTTGAGATGGAACATTTCCTTGGCTCCAGTCCCTGTGTGCTGTCCCTGTTATTCCACACCCCTCCCCCCCAGAGTCAGGCCTGGTGGAGGGGTGATCTCTGCCTTTAGCACCATATGAATCCCGGTTCAAATCCTGGCCCAAAGGCTTGTTTATTTTTGCTTCTGAACCCTCACAGAACCTCAAGGTAACATGGAAGTCTTTAGGGTGAGGGGTTATATATCATTTATACCAGCCTCCTCCAAATGCCAACGAGAACATCTCAATAGCTATGCCTGCTCCAGAGGAAGGCAAGGGCTTCAGGTCCTTAGTGGGTGTAGGGGGTGCTTCTGAGGTTCTGAGCCTCATGTACCTATGCACTTGTGGGCTCTGGAGGAATTAACACTTGTCCATGAAAGGGACGAGCTTCAGAGCCAAGGCAGCTGAGCAGGCACTGCTCACAAGTGAAAAGAGAGGATTTAGGGATACACAAACAGGGACAAGGTGCTGGGTGCCACAATGTGCCTTCGGCTCCATGGGATCACGGTGACATCTGCCACCTGGTGAGCACTGTGCACTGAATCAGATCAATCCTGACATCCCAGGGCAGAAACACCCTCAGGAAAGGAGCAAGACTGGCTATCAAGATGAGGAAGGATCTTTGGAAAATGCTGGTGGCACCAAGGGAGTGTCTGTCTCTCTGCTCTGATAGCCCAAGGACGCCAGCCACCTCCCACAAGGTCACAGGGTTCAGAGAGATGATGTAACTGAAAGACGGGTGGTTGTCTGGCAAGAAGATCACACACAGATTGGGATCCATAGCACCGGTCAGTGGGAGCATGTAGGTTAGAAGGGAAGACCCTGATGAATGAACTGAACCTAAAGGCAGTGTGAGGCTGGGGTGCCTCTGGGTGACAGAGCGCTTGCCTAGCCTGCTCAAGGATCCAGGCTCACCCAGCGCTGAAGGGAAAAAAAGAAAAATGTATTTGGGGATGGCACCAGGATGCCCAAGCTGGGACTCTCCTGCAGAGCCAAGCAAGGACCTTGTCAAATGTCACAGCTGCTTCAGAAAACAATTACAATGTGAACTCACTCCTACCAAAAATCCCACTCCTAGCTTTCACCTAAGAGAAACGACAGCATCTGTCCACGAGGAGTCTTGTGTAGGGAGCTGGTACGTCTCTCTTGTGAGTGACAGCCAAGCAAGTCAGGAGTGGCATGCCTGTCCATGAAAGAATGTATGTGACACTCGCTGTGTGTGGAGTGTACAGGAGGTCAGAGGGAATCTGCTCCTGAAGATGTAGACTGATTTACAGAGCCCAGAACCTGGTGATCGGTGGCCTGGGAATCAGAGACAGGCAGAGAGAACAACACCCACAGGCTGGAAACGGTCAGTTTATCACTGTGACAGCAGCGGGAGTCTATAAACCAGTCTTGGAATGCATCCAATCCATATTTTCAATGAATGTGTTTGACCGGATACCACAAAGGAGACGCTGTCGGAAATCCCCATGTGGTAAATACTGTAGGATTCTACCTCCAAAGTGCAGAACAGTGGCAGACTCAGAGAGGGGGCCACTCTCCTAAGGTCATCCAGCTAGGACATGGTGCAACTGGGACTAGGACCCAGAAGGTGGGGACTGATATCTCTGTCTGCTGATGCAAGACTGTCCTGTCTCAGATGTAAGAGGGGTGTGGTTACATGTCAAGTCAACCATGAGGGTGGAGGGAGAGTAGAGAGAGGAGGAGAGCCAGATGGAGGAGGAGAGAGGAGAGTCAGATGGAGGAGGAGGGAGGAGAGTCTGATGGAGGAGGGAGGAAAGTCAGATGAAGGAGGAGAGAGGAGAGTCAGATGGAGGAGGAGGGGGAGCGTCAGATGGAGGAGGAGGGGGAGCGTCAGATGGAGGAGGGTGAGAGTCAGATGGAGGAGGAGGGAGGAGAGCCAGATGGAGGAAGAGAGAGGAGAGTCAGATGGAGGAGGCAGGAGAGGGCGAAGAGGAAGTGGAGAGACTGAAGAAGAGAGGTGTGGCCCACAGAGGACAGGTGCTTGGTTTTCTTTCAATGCCTTTTGCGGTGTCTGTGACTCTGACCTCGAGCACAGAACACTGGCCTCACAAGCTGCCCCAGGGAGGTGAGCTGCTGCCCATGGCTCACACCCACCCGTGAAATGCTGCTCTTGCCCAAGCCTCCCACTAAGAACAGTTTGAGGGCCTCATTCAGATTGTCTCTCTGACCATCAACACCCCGCCCTTCCCTGGAGCTTCCCAGGATGCCGCAGGGAATCTGCCTGATGCTTCTTCAGGAGCTGCTGCTCGGCTCCTGTGTATCTATCTGCACAGCCCGGTCTCCACAAGGTGGTTGGAAAGGTCCCGTCAAGGGCTGGGTGGCCAACTCATACTGTGACTAAGCTCAGACTTTTAAATTAGCAACAGAGCCTGGTCCAGAGCGGCCCCTGCTCTCCCAGCCTCCCTTCCTAACGTCCACTCTCCATGCCCACCTCCAGAGGCTACTTCCTCCCTGTGCCCTCCTGTCCCTGTGTCCTGTCCCAGGACTCCCCTTATCTGCCTCCTCCTCAATGCCTAACCTCAGCTCAAGTGTCATGTTCCTGAGGAGACACGTGTCCCCACCCTGACATCCGGTCACAACAGTCTATTGGCATTTAGTCTAGGCTCCGCCCCACAGTCACCTGACTCAGTATAAAAGGGGCTGCTTGCCCCCCTCCTTTCTCCCTTGTTGTCCCTTTCCTTACCCTCTCTTTCCCCATACCCTCCCCCTCTCTTTCCCTGCTCTCTCTCTGCTGCTCCTGGCCAGCCTCTCTCTGTCTCTGTCTCTGTCTCTGTCTCTGTCTCTGTCTCTGTATCTCTCTCTGTCCTCCCTCAACTCCCCTCCCCATGTCCTGTACTATACTATATATACTATATTATACGATACTATATATACTATACTATACGATACTATATATACGATACTATATATACGATACTATATATACGATACTATATACTATACTATATATATACTATACTATATATACTATACTATATATACTATACTATATATACTATACTATATATACTATACTATATATACACTATACTATATATATACTATACCATACCATACCATACCATACCATACCATACTATACTATACTATATATACTAAATATGTGGCTGGTACCTCAGAGGGGGAAGGGATGTTTTAGCATGGGCCACACCCTCTTCCCCTACACCATACTGCACTTCCACCAAACATATTCCTTCCTGTCTTATCTCTTTATAAAAGACAACACTGTCTCGTAGCTTTGGACACGGACTTGTGTACTAAGCACGTGCCACATGCCTGTGTACCCCATATGCCCCCTTGGCCAATGGCAAGCGCAGCATCAATACCTGCTTCTTAATATTCTACTGCTGAGTGATGTCACAGGCATTTTGGTTTCTGTGAGCATGGGCCATGGTCTGTCTCAGAATGTCCCTATTTTATGACTGCAGATGAAGGAAAAATACATGTCCTATGACACATTTTTCTCCAACCCAGAAAATCAGGGGTGGGGAGAAAGCTGTATGGCCTCAGGTTGTGTGCTTGGCTTCTCTGGTCTCCAAATTCCTGCATATACAATTATTACAATACTAGGAACGCACAGTGGGTCTCTTCACTGGCTGACGATGTTAGTTTTTCCTTGTGAAGAAGGGGAATGGGTCCCTAGTTCTTCACAAACACACCTCTGACATTCATCTGCACGACCAGGCTGGGACCCCCATGGGTGAGGTAGAAGCCACCCGAGAGCTTCCTTGTCATTCCTGCAGCATGCTGTGCCAAGGGACACCACATCTCTAAAGGGAGAGCAATGTGACACTAGGGCTGATTCAGTGAGAGCGAGTCTTGTTAAAGTCTATTAAGGAACAAAGCAGCCTACAGGCTTGAATGGAGTCCTTGTGTTTGCATCCCAATGTAAGATTAACCCGAGCTGGAGCAAGGCAGCCTGAGTCCAGGGTCTGCAGGCTGACACGCAGGCTCTTGCATGCTGGGTGCAGAGCAGTGGTCCCTCGCTTGCTGGCATGAAGGAGACCCTGGCTTCCCTCTCCACCACAGAACAAAGAGAGTTAATTCTCCCAAGCCACCTGTGGAATCCCACTGACATGAGTGTCAAGGTCACCCCAATACAGAGGAGGAAAGAGAGGCTCACAGAGGCCCTACAGCTTGTGCAAGGTCACAGCTCACAGGTCATCGAAAGTAAGATGTTTAGACCTGAGGGTACGTTTACTTTTTCTTTTTGAGACAAGGCCTCACTATATCACTTTATGCCGGGGTAGCTTGGCTTCTGGGGCTCGTGGCTCCCCACCCCCACTTTCCTCAGAGCTCACACCATCTGTTGTCAGGGCTGCAGCTGGAGGTGAAGCTGATGTGTCCACTGGACACCAACAGGGGCCTGTGCATCTTAGGGTAGGTGTGAGGGAGGTCAAGGTGGTTTCAGTCTCCATGGAGACCAGCAGAAGTTGATCTGTCTCTTAGGCCTTGACAGAGAATCATGAGCTTTGAGGCATCATGGAAGGGCAGTGTGGGCAAACATTCATCTCCTGGTCAGCACTCAAGCGCCCCGGCTCCCAGCCTCACTCTATACCTGTGTCTCTTGCCCGACCAGTGGGAGTTGGGTTCCTGTTTGATCCAGTTCACACTGGGACGGGTTTCCTTTATGCTCAGTCTGTGTGTTTCCTTCTCCTGAGTTCATGGGTATTGTAAACATCATCCCTTGGAAAGAGCCACAGAGGTAGAGCATTATCTGTTTGCTCCTGGCTGTGATTCCGGCGCTCAGACCTGCAAGTGCAACCAACTTAGTGCAAAGTCAATACTTGCTGATCGACTGACCCTCCTGCAGGACACCCGGGAACCTGCACCATCCGTTGGTGGCATTTGGCAGAGGGAGAGTGCTTTCCTGTCCTGTCTTTCTCTCCCTGACCCAAGACTCTGGTCCCTACCCTTCTCAGTTTCCCCCCACTGCAAATGTGAAGTTGACATGTTCACCGTGCCATCAGCTCTGATGACCGTGAAGCTTTGCTCACCTCTGTCATGCTTGGCTCCATGCTGGAGGATGGTCTGCTCCAGGGCCCTGGTGCCACGAACTTGGCCCAGGGCCAGCTCTATGTGACAGGGACCTACACAGTAGCTGAACTGTGCCTGTGCCTTGATGATCGGGCCAAGTGTCATGTGATGGGCATTCTGAGACGGAGAGGGTGTGGTTAAGAATTGGGGTCTCCTATGTCTTCTGGAAGTCTTGCCTTTGTGGGCAGGGTAAGCCCTGCTTAACATCTTAACTTGACTCCTCAGAATCTGGCTTAGTGTTGGCTCAGCACCCCCTCCGTATGTCTGCAGCTCCGAGAACCATCAAAAAAAAAAAATGACCTGTCAGGCTGGGACTCATTCCCAGAGAGATGTGACAGATGTAGTAAGAGGCCAGAGATTTGAGATTCTTTGGGGGGTGATGGTGGTGGTAATTTCATCTGTCTGTATGTCTTCACACCAGAAGAGAGCATCAGAATTCATGGGGCTACAGTTATAAATGGCTGTGAGCTTCCTTCCGAGTGCCGGGAATTGAACTTGAGACCTCTGGAAGAACAGCCAGTGCTCTTAGCTGCTGAGGCATCTCTCCAGCCCCCAGGATTTGAGTTGTTGAAATCTTGCAAACAACACTGAGATTCTGTTGTGGTTAAGGTCACAGGCCACACCACAGGGGCAGAAGGTCAAAGTACCAACCAGATGTTCTTCGAACCCCACACTACTGGTCCTACCCTGGCCAAAGCCATGGCTACTTATCAGCTATCGAGGTATTTTGCTTGCTCTAAAAATAGCCTTGATTTCCCCTCTATATGCTATTACAGAGCCACTGGTGTGATAATATACACACCTATTGCACACAGTGTTTGTTCACGACTAACGCACATGTAAATAACATGACTGGCAGGCCATGAAGGTGTACTGGAATGTTCCCCGTTACTGCTGATGCAATACCCCAAACTAGGCAAACTATAAAGAAAACAGGCTCGCTTTGCCTCACGGTGTTCACAGCAGGAGATGAGGTGCTTGCAAGGCTCCATGGGCTATTTCTCTGTAAAGCTACCATGGTTGGCGAAGAGTCCCGCCCTGGTGACCACATTGGACTCCACTTACTCTCAAAGCCCAGCTCTGGCTTCAGTGATAAAGTTCTACCCTTTGTCTGGTCCTCTCAATGTATGGACCTAGAGGAATAGGCATACCTGTGAGCCAGGTGTCTCTGTCCCCTCCACTGCTGCCTTCTCCCAGCTCTGATGCAACCCTGGCTCCCAGTTAACAGCAGTCTGTCACTTCTGGGACCTTGGGGTAAGAGGGAGAAAGTGTGTAGCAGCCAACATTTCCCACAAACTACAGCCAGCATCCATAGCCTGTGATGGTTTGAATGCTTGGCCCAGGGAGTGGCACTATTAGGAGGTGTGGTCTTTTGGAGTAGGTGTGGCCTTGTTGGAGGAAGTGTGGTCATGTTGGAGTAGGTGTGTAGGTGTGGCCCTGTTGGAGTAGGTGTGGCCATGTTGGAGTAGGTGTGGCCATGTTGGAGTAGGTGTGTCACTGTGAGTGTGGGCTTTAATACCCTTATCCTAGCTGCCTGGAAGCCAGTCTTCTGCTAGCAGCCTTCAGATGAAGATGTAGAACTCTCAGCTCCTCCTGCACCATGCCTGCCTGGATGCTGCCATGGTCCAGCCTTGATGATAATGGACTGAACCTCTGAACCTGTAACCAGCCCCAATTAAATGTTGTTCTTTATAAGAGTTGTCTTGGTCACGGTGTCTGCTCACAGCAGTAAAACCCTAATTAAGAATGACCTTTGCCTTCTATCTCACCATATGTGTCCCACCCACCCCTACTCCAGTCCTTGGCCTGCAACCTGGTTTATTAGAAGCCATAACGGGAATGTTAGTTCTGTGTCCTTGCCCAGGGACAGACTTGACGAGGTCCAGTCTGGAGATGGGGTCAGGGCCTTGAAAGAGTTAAGGTTTCAGTTCCCAGGAACACAGTTTTTCCTCTTGAAGAGACTGGATTTAACAGTCCTAAAGCTGCTATGTGCTCTGTCCGTGACACTCCTGAGATACCCTGTTTCCAACTTCCTGGTGACTTCGTCCCTTTGTATGGCGGTTTTCTGTGGACTCTGTCCCATTTCCTGATAACATCACCCTGAAATCTGCAGATAAGATGCTGAACTTCTTAATAAACTTCCTTGTGTGAGCCACCAGTTAATGCAAGATCTCCCGGTCCCAATTTCCCAATTTTCTGTATTTTTCTATCTCCAGTTCTTTGCCGCCCCTTGCCCCACCACCACCCCAGGAACCTGTCAC
>JANHMN010000023.1:39186426-39202171 GCA_030674055.1 Rhabdomys pumilio | reverse complement strand
ACATTGGTTGGAAACTGACCACATGGGCTGTCTACACTGTCTATAGATTTCAAAGAAACTTCAGTGGAAAAAAAACCATCAAAGAGGATCCTGGTCTCCTTTGAAAACCACACCTGCAGTGTTGGCCAGAGCTTAGGTCTCACTGAGCAGACAGCATCTCATGACCATTCCCTGCCACAGAGCCTGGGACATCAGCTGCGGTAGAGAAAGGCTAGAGAGGACATGTGTGGGTGCTCGGTGAATTCACCACACAGTTCAGAGTCAGAGGTAAACACACAATCATAGGAAAATGAAGAAAGCCACTGCCCTCTGAGGCCAGTGCTGGCTGGGGCAGCTCAGACCTCAAGGCCTGGCCACAGACATATGTGTGGGGATGCAGACAGCCATGTTGCAGGACTGTTATTTCAGTTAGAACATGAATGCAGGGGAGTGAATTCGGAGGAGTTGCAGGAAAGCAGCTCCGGGCCTTGGAATGGCTCATGTCGCAGTGAGAGGTGGCCAGACGACCAGGTCATGGTGGGAACAGTGAATCGGATAGATAATTTTGGTCTTTGCTCACAGGGCAATGGGGAGATGAATATGGGAGGGGGGAAGGGAGGGGGAGGAGGTGGGGAGGGAGGGGGTGTTGAGATGTCCAGGTAGAGGTGATAGTGGCGCAGGGCTCTGCTGTGGTGGTGTTAAGAGGCTGTTTTGAGGAACCGGTGGGAAGAAGACTACACTTGGCTGAGTGGGGGGATGGGAGGGGCAAAGCATCTTGGATGACTTCCAAACTTTCTTCCACCAACACCTACAGTGGTGCTGGGCGCTGCCATCCTCTGAACCAGCAAGCCCTGTGGGGACAGGGACAGGTTTCAGCTGAGGGGTGAGATTCGGGGGAAGCTCAGCTTCCTGTAAAGCAAGATACAGTCTCTCTGCAAAGCCCTTTAGTGCGGCAGTCAGGCATCCCCAAAGCTCCGTGATGAACTCTGTCCCTGTTGCTGACAGTCATCTTCACGACCACAGTCTTCCTCAAGAAAAACCCAGATCCCCCTCTCTTCAGAGCCCATGGTGCATCACGCCAACATGGCTGTGGACATCTTGCTGGATGTCACTCCACTATGACCATCCAATGCCTCACGCTCACCGAGTGCGGCTGTCAGAACCCCTTTCTTTCTTCTGTGCATGGCTCGTCCTTGAAAGGACACCCACCCCGTCTCTCCATCAGCCACCAGAGCGTCTAATGGCTTCTGACAGATGGAATGATCCCACAGTTCAAAGACAGTGATGGAGGCACAGGAGCCAACTTGGCGGCAGTTGTGATTCTCGGCACCGTGGGGTTGGCATCGATTAGAGAAGGCGAGCCAATCTCTCCCACCAAGTTGGCTCCCTGACCAGTGACAAGTTTGTCCTATGTTTAACGTGACAAGCTATCCGCCCGATAAAGTCCCTGCTGGCCACACAAAGCTAATCAGAAAGCTGAAATTGCCTGGGCCTGGGATAAATGGGCATAGACAACTCTTTCTCTGTGCCTGGAGCTGTAGGGTGGCAGGGATGGAGCCTTACAAATTGCTTCAGAACTGTATCTCCATAGCTTCTCTGACTATTGATTTCCCTCCTCCCTCTGTCCAGAGTTCCTCATCTGTTTTAGTAACTTCTCCAGATGACAAAGTAAAACATGTTCGTTGGAGAATTTTGGTAATCATAGTCCCACGTCTAAACCCGGTCTCCTCATTTGAAGTCCTCTGATGGTTTCAGACTCCCTGTTGTAGTTCTAAGCTCCTGACTCAGGGCTGTTTGTTATGCCGCATCATAACAGTGAGAGCAGACTGATGCAGGCATCGGCATCCACCCACACACTTCAGCTCTAATGTGGGAACCGACTCCCGGAAACCCCAGCACCTGGCTCTGGCACCTGCTGGGGTGTGATGTGGTTTGTCTCAGGGGGGTTGTGTTAGAAGTTAGAAGTGCATGGTAATGCTGAGGGATGGTGGGATGTACAGAGGGAGGTGATTACATCACCAGGAGCAACACCCTTGGAAAGGATTAAGGATGTCTCACAGGCCCCTGGGTAGTTCTGTGGGACTGAGTTGTTACAAAGTTGCTAGCTTCTTCTCTGCCTTCCTAAACTGACACATAACCAGGTCAGCCAATTTACTAACACCCCTCCCTCTGTCTCTGTCTGTCTTTTTCTCTTTCTCTGTCTCTATCTCTGTGTTTCTGTCTGTCTGTCTCTCTCCCTCTGTCTCTGTCTCTTTCTCTGTCTCTATCTCTGACTGTTTCTGTCTGTCTGTCTCTCTCCCTCTGTCTCTTTCTCTCTCTCTCTCTCTCTCTCTGTGTGTGTGTGTGTGTGTTGGGTCTGTGTCTCTGGAGAGCCTTTACAGAATGCGCCATCGTGACTTAACAAACATGCCCTGAGCTGTGTTCAAATGTTTGGTGTAGGAAAGCTGACTCTCACACTCACATGCTGGACAGACAGCATCCCAGCACCACAGCCTTGGACTTCCCAGCTCCAGGAGTGGAGCCAAGAGAATGTTGGCTCTTCATAAATGTCCCAGCCTGTGGGTTTAAGTTGTCATATGCACACACACTTGCACGTGTACACACAGAGAGAAAGACAGAGAGACAGAGACAGACAGGAGACAGACAGAGACAGAGAGGCAGACAGACAGACAGAGACAGACCAAGACAGAGAAACAGAGACAAAGAGACAGAGAGAGAGACAAAGAGACAGAGACAGAGAACACACAAAGGCATCCAAGTCTCTTTGCCTGTTCTCTCTTCTGTTGCCATGGCACCTGTCATGACTCTGCCTCCACAGCCTTCATCCTGAAGACTGCAGCCACTCCCAGCTGCCCTCCTGCTGGGTTCTTTGCCCTCTGACCTCTGGCCACTGCATCCTGTCAGACCCTGATCTGAGTTTTCTCAGAGGGACTTCACATTCCACCTCGAGTTAGCACAGGCTCTCACCTCTGTGGCCCCTGGGGCTCTGTGTGAGCCTGCCTCTCTGCCATCTTCCTGCCATTCTCTGTACCTTAGCTGCCTTGGCTGTAGTCAGCCATTCTGCTGTGTGGCAGCACAGCCTGGCTCTCCTTTGCTTCAGAACACAGTCTCTCTTTGGAAGAACACACACACCGAAGGTCCCGTATCCCCCTGGGGGATAGCACCCTGTCCTCTTACCTCATCTTAAGTCTCCTCTGCTTCATGTTCACCAGCAGCCAGTGTTACTAGTGACTTTGCAATTGGATCTGTGAGGGCTCATGAACTCAGCCCCTACCACCCCAGACATTTTGTATGGTGAGTTTGGGACACTTGAATCCTTCATGGATCCCTCAGTGCTTCTCAATGAGGACACTTTACAAATAATACCAGCAGGCTGCGAGCCACTGGAGATCCCCAGAGACCACTGTTCAAACCAGTTCCCTTGGGAGACTGTGAAGCTTTGGGAGCTGGGGCCTGGCTGCAGGTCATAACGAGTGGGCTCTTGGCAGTGTGTTCTCCCTGCCCCTTCCTGCCTGTCTTCTGCTTCCTGGGACACTGTGATGTACTTGACTTCTTTCAGCCACATGTGCCTGGAACCACATGCTCTGTGAGCCATGAGACCAGTGGTTGTGGACAGAGCCCTCTGAAACCCTGAGCCCAAATCAAACTTTTCTCCTTCAGTATTTTAGACACCTGGACACAGGTGTTAAGAAGCACAGTCACCACAGATGTTAAGGAGCACAGTCATCACAGGTGTTAAGGAGCACAAGCACCACAGATGTTAAGGAGCACAGTCATCACAGGTGTTAAGGAGCACAGTCATCACAGGTGTTAAGGAGCACGGTCACCACAGATGTTAAGGAGCACAGTCACCACAGGTGTTAAGGAGCACAGTCATCACAGGTGTTAAGGAGCACAGTCAACACAGGTATTAAGGAGCACTGTCACACAGCCATGCCTTCGCTCTGCTGGCTGATACCTGGTGAAGAGATAGCCTGAGCTTCCTCACCAAAGAGCATGTGGGCTTTGCTTCTTTACTACAGCTCTTTCCCCAGCTGTCTTAGCATTCTCCCGTGTCTTGGACAAAATGGCAGCTATCACATGGGCAAGTCTCTGACTGAAAGGCAGCGATCAGTTCTCTCAGCCTCAGTTTCCCCAACTAGAAAAGTAGGAATGACTTTATTTCCTCACAAGACACTGTTCATGTTTAAATGAAATGAAAAAAGGAATATCACAGATCTTTCTCATGGAATGTGCTCCAGGCATGAGAGCCTCAAGCATGCTGGAAAAGCAGGAAGGACCAGAAAGTCCCCACAAGGTAGCAACAAAAACAGGATCGGGAAGCAACAGGGGCTGACAACGCATTCCCAAACAGAGGGCCTGGCATTTGTTTCCCATGTGGACTCCACAACATTCTGGAACCTTCCTGATGAGAATCCTCCTCTGAGCCCAGGGAACCAGTTCCGTGGCTTCACCACACACTCCCCTCACAAAATAAGGAACTGTAGTGGCTTCAGCTTGGTTGGTTCAGCCAGGGGTCAAGTGGACAGTGTGTTGTGAGCCTGAGTCCACCCTCAGGCCATTATCTGTGTTCTGTAGAAGTGTCCCTGTTCTCCAGACAAGCGTCACCTTTGATACCTCAGCTTTGCCAGGGAACGGTCCTTCCCTGAGATGAGGCATTGAAAGGGGCCACTGGGGTTGAAAGCCTGAGACAAACTCACTAGCAACAGCCTGTCTTCAAACTGCAGAGTAGAGTGAGGTGTGGAGGGGTATGGGTATGTGGGAGAGGGAGGGTGGGCTCTGTCTTCTCTACAGTTGGTTCAGTCCCCCTTCCTCCCTCTTCTCAGAGGGAACTGAGCCTCTCCCACAGACAGAGCTTTTCTTCTATCTCTTCCTGAATCTCCTCAAAGTGTCAATGTTCCTTTGAAAAGGAGAGGGATGGCCTCTGCACTTTTGCTCAACTGTTCCAAGCTGGTGGGGAAGAATCTACATAGAAAGATCCCCAGGTGAAGAAAGAGAAGACCAGACCCCTCCATGGTCTCCCTCAGCACTACAGTTAACATAAGTTTAAAACTGGGTGTGGTAGTGCATTCCCATAAGGACTAAGAGTTCACGGCCAGCCTAGGTCATTCAGTGAAACCCTGTTTCAAAACAAAACTAAACCAATCGATAAGCTAACCAGTTTGTGCAAATTCACATTTATACAATGTATCTCAGTCACTCCAAACAGTAAGGTTCTGAGAAACATTCCCTGCAGCCTTTCTTCCCCTCTTTCGGGAAGGACGTGTTACCTTCTAGACACTTCTTTAGTTCAACAGACCCTCATTAGCTCCTGTCCACTGAATTCCTTGCTGCTCAGATGCTTCTAAATTTATTATTTTATGTGTGTGAATTTGTGTCTGCTTGAATGTAAGGGCACTATGTGCCTGCAGTACCGACGGAGGCCAGAAGAGGTCGACAGATCCCTTGGAACTGGCGTTACAGACAGTTGTGAGCCACCACGTGGGTGCTGGGAATGAAATCTGGGTCCTCTGTGCTCTCAGGCACGGAGCCACCTCTCTAGCCCTGCACCAGGCACTTCTAACATGACAGCAGGCATGCATCCATTTTGCAGAGTTGTTTATGTAAAGTCTTCTCATCAGCATCGAAAGTCCTAAGAATTCTGTGTCTCCAGTAAAGACAGACCCACATAGGGCTCGTTCTTTGGATTCCTCATCACGCTCTGCTTCTTGGACTGGTTGTCCCTGCAGGCTGCCCATGTATCTGTCCCTTCCTCCTCTCTGATTTGGGAATGGCTGGGCGAGGAGCCCTTTGTGGAGGTTTCTGAAGGGGCACGAGGCAGCAGTATTTCTTCGGAGCAAGCTACTTCCTTTCTGAAACTGCTGGAGCTGGAGCCAGGGCTCCTCGCAGAAACCCTGAGGGTGGGAATCTGACTCCTTCAGGCTTCATGGCTTTTCTTCATTCTCACCAGGGAAGCCATGCCCTGTGATCTGGGGTCCTGCCAAATGTCCTCTCTGGGAAAATGAGTCTAGAACAGGAATGGCTAAGAATAGCTGACATTTGTAACTTCTCTCTACCCTGCACTGGATGCTTCTCACGGATCGGCTCTGTGAATCCTAAGAATAGCTTGGCAAGGTAGGTGTCGAGTCACTTCCCCTCTTCAGATGAAGAAACTTGGCTCAGAGACGTGAAGTGACCCAGCGAAAGACACACAGCAGGGCGTTGGGAAATGCCAGGAAGTATTGGGCTTCATGGATCCTTCTCCTCCAAGTAGATATTAGTTTCTCTCCACGGGGAAGGTTTGAGGAGTCTGCCTGCCCCTAGATTTGCAAGCGTTGGACCTCAGAGGACACCATGCAGCTGCCGAGCCAGCTCTGGGTCTCCTTAGTGTTCGGTTTGTGCAAGGTTCAGATCCCTGCCTTTGAACACATTCTCACTGAGGAACTGTAGCTGGCTGAGAGCAGAGGCCAGCAGCCAGAGAAGGAGGTCAGAATGTGTGTCTGTTCCCAAAGATGAAAGGGCAGGGGGAAACAGGGTTTCCCAAGCTACAGTGCAGGGGTGTCTTCGGGGCGTGGCCTGTGAGCCAACTGGGGTTACAGATCCACTAACGTTTCCCTTGCAGACGACTGTGGTTCACGTTCCTCTAAAGGGGTGAAGATGGGACCCCCATGACAGCTCTCCTGATAATAGTGGATGGCATTTTTCCCACCCCTCATAGATGTGGCCAGCAGCCTCTAGTCAGTGACTGGAGCTAGCAGCTGGGTTTACCCCTTACATTCCCTGGGGTTAGATGGGGTACTCTCATTTGGAAGGGTAGCTCCTTGAGATAAAGCAACCGTGCTGGGGCTGGAGGGAGGAGGTGCTGTGAAGCAGTTAAATGCTCTCTCTCGGACAACAGAGGCATGGGACAGCGACCACCGACCACCGTGGGGAAGGGGATGATGGAGATATCCCATTAAGCCTCACGCTGGGCTCCAGGATTCAGCTCTCCTGGCTGCTCTAATGCCTGTCACTGGACTGAGCTCAGGTGACAGGATTTCCAGCTCCTGTAAGACGTCACACAGCACACAGTATGCCTGCTGTGTCTCATTCTTTCCAACTTCCATTCCAAGAGCAGGACTGCAGAGACCCAGGCTCCAGTTCAACCGCTCCTCCGCTGCTGCCAGACCGCCATTGACAGTTTGCTCATTAGACCTCGAACCCTGCCTCCCTCCTCATTCCCCACACAGAGCCTCTCAATTCTGAGGCTTCAGGTCTGCTTCCTGGGTCTCTGCTGTTGAGATATCCTGGGTACCATGTTTTTCCCATCTCTTTTGGCTATTAGGGTCTCTTGTTCCAATGAGAACTTATCAAGATCCCAGGAGGGGCTGGAGAGACGGCTCAGAGGTTAAGAGCACTTATTGCTTTTGCACAGGATCCAGATTCCATTCCCAGCATTGTGTTTGATAGCCCACAACTGCCTGCACAACTGTCTGTAGCTCCAACTTGAGGGACAAATCACTCTCTTCTGGCCTCCTTTGGAACTGCACACACACACACACACACACACACACACACACACACACACACAGAGAGAGAGAGAGAGAGAGAGAGAGAGAGAGAGAGAGAGATCAGACAGAAATACATAATTTGTAAAAAAAAAAAAAAACCCAATATGTACGTATATATGTATGTATGTATGTATGTATGTATGTATGTATGTATGTTTGTTTTCTGGCTGACTCCAGAGAGATACAAAGCCAATAAGTTTTTCCCACAAAGGTCGGGATCTGATCTGAAGTGCCTTGGATGGTCTAAGATTTCTCTGTCCCCTCTCTCCTTTCAACATTCAGGCTTGTGTCTAATATCTTAAAGGATTCTTGTTCCTTTCTACCCTGGGACTCTGGTGCTTGTCTCCTCCTTTCTCTGGAACATTCTCTACCTGTTCTCTCCATCCAGTTACCATCCATGTTTGCTCTGTATTTTTCATCACGTGGTGCAGAGACTTTCCAAGCCTGTGCACGTAGGCTGGAGTCCATCACTGAAGCCCTGGGAGACCCTCAGTCTTCACTCCTTCCTAACTTCTGTCAGATGATGGAGTGTGTTTCTTTGGTTTGCCACCATTTGCCAGGTGTATTGCAGGCTTTGTGGTGGGGGATAAATATTTGCTTAATGCCTAAGCAGGATGAGAAGGCCTCTGGTCCACTTCTCTGATACCAGCTGGATCTCCATGAACCACAGGACCGACTGGATTGAGTGTAAGGGGCCCCGTGGACATAACACTCTAGCTCTACGGAGAAGATGAGATGAAGCTCCCATCATGGGAGAATTGAGTCTGACTCCAAATGGCAACAATTCTCCACAAAATGGCCAATGTCATTAGCCATCCAAGTTCATTCCCTCAGACTCCATCAACTGAAAGGTTTGGCAGGACTGGGGATTGACAGAAGCAAGGGCCTATGGCGTGAAACCCACCTAGAACTTGCCTCTTCCTTTCTGCAGCATGGTCATTTCCACCCAGCAGAGTCTGCTCCCTTCCACACAGAACTGTAGGTACTCCAAGGATGACACCAGGGATGGGGGACCTAGGGCTCAGAGGTAGGGTAGGTGCGTATAGATATCTACAGCAGGAAGAAACAGTAACGTTCCCTACAGCAGAGCCTGCGTTTCAGGGAAGCAAAGCTTTCTGCCTCTGGGGATGTTGAGTCCCCTATAGGTCCTCTTGTGTATTTCCCAGGGATATCTGCAGCTATAATGAACATGTAACACCCTCCCATTTAGATATTGGAATGACACCCTTCAAGAAACTGCCAAGAACTTTCCAGGTCAAACCACAACACGGACATGGATCGTTGAGGCTCACAGACTTCTGCTCGGCAACATGGAGAATTTCCCTTATTTCAAGGCCCTGGAGTTCTTTGGAATGGAATGAGACCGTTACTTTGTGAGAGGAGATGGAAAGGGAGGAAGCTTCCAGAAAGGTGCTGGGCAGCCCGGGAGCTCACCCACTCTCTACAGAATAAGTACAAAAGCACCAGCCTCCGAGGAGGAGGCTGGTGGAGCTGGCAGTGTGTCACTGGCATGGAACTGTGGCAAATTATCGCCAGAGAGTGCCTTCCGCCGTTGTTGTCTGTGTTCCAAAACGTCCCGATGAATTCTGAAAGAATCACCATGTTCCCTTAAAGAGGGGGTTGGGGAACCTCCCTAATGTTCTGGCCTTGATCAGAACCCACTCAGGGAAATGAGTGTTCTGGGTGTACCGCCCCTGCCTCCCCCGGGGGCGGAGAAGGGATGGATACAGGCTCTCTGGTTGCTCAGGGAAAGTTCTGTTTCACCTCTACAGCCTTGTTGTCTTTTTAACAATAGAAACTGGCTAGTGATCCCCTGAGCAGAGCCAACGGGTGGGCGGTGGGCGTGCATCCTGCCTGCATGTGGGGACGGCAGAGCCAGCTGAGTGTCAGCATTCAGATCTCTCTCCTTGCTTCACAGAAACACGCTGTCTTTTGCTCATAGGTATGTGGCGTATATGAATGCTGGGAAGCGACATTTGTTTGACCTTCTTCCTCCCTCCTTCTCTCCTACCTCACTTCACTTCCTGTTTACTTCCTCTCCTTTCTCTCCCCTCCTCTCTTCCCTCTGCCCTTCCCATCCTTCAGTGGGCTCACCAGAAACTAAGTACATCTTACATCAAATATGTGCGGTAGTGCTGTGTTGGGAGCCGACTTTTAATAGAAAGCAGCTAGAAAGCAGCTATCTGTGCCTGTAAGGCGCACATGCTAGCCACGCCTCCAATGCTTACGACATATCCACGTGCCTACAAGGGGCGTGGCAAAAGTGTATAAATACCCCAGATTTCTCTTCAAGGAAAGACTTAAGACTGGATCAGAACCTCTGTCTTGTCTCCATTCCTAGAGTCTCTTCCCCTTGTCCCCATTTCTCTCTCCCTCTAGACCCTGACCCGAAGACCAGAAGACCGGAGCAAGCCGCAACATTTTTTGTTAAGTCTTTTGTCTCAAGCCAGGTTGAGCGAAGCTGGTTGCAACAGTGCTGCCTGTCACAATGTAGCCCAGCCTAATGTAAACACACTCAGAATTCTTGAAAGCAGATTACAGTCAAGCTAAATCACCCCACCCAAGGCCTGAACTGTATAACCCCGGTTTGAATACCATGTGTGACTTCTCAGATACTGAAAGCAGAGAACAGAAGGTCTCGTTGTACATCTGGTGTGACAAAGTTGAAGACTTTAGGCAGACTCCCTGTATGTTAGCTATACATGGATTCATCCAGCTCTGGAAGAAGACACTTAGGTAGCTTGGATGCTCTGGCTCATTCTACTAAACAAGCATCCACCAGGAAGGAGCCCAGAGGTGGCATCAATCCTTTCTTGCTCAGAGTGGACATCTTAATCAGCTTTAGATGACAACCAAGCCATGTATCAGGGGCTTCTGGGTACCCACTAAAACCTATTTTATTTTCCTCTAGGGCACAAAGCTAGACTCCCTTGCAGCTACATATTGACTGAGTTCTATGGTACCAGTGAACATTGTTGGAGCACTTCTGGGATGGTCCACTGCAGTCCCCGAGTGATCCTATTGTCCTTCCCTAGCCTTCTAGATGGATGCCAAGGGCCCACCCAGGAGATCCAGAACCCACAGATGTCCATACTGGGGCTAGATGGGCCTGACAGTGGGGTGATCTCCAGAAGGTGCCATCTGTGTGACATGTGCCTCGTGAGCTGACTTTGGAGCCTCATCTGTGTGTCTGAGGTGACCACTCTGAGTGGAGTGCCACAGACAAGGTAATGAAGGAGTGTTATCTTTCCAGCATGCACTACTCACACCCAGTGCCCGCCACACAGATGCATCTGATCAGCTTGGATGTGTAGTTGACCTTTGGGGCCGGGAGATTAGAATGAGGCATGCCTGAGCTGTTCAGAATCCACTCAGTCATGTGCAGATCAGGCTGGAATGTTCTGGCTAGGTGGCTTTACTTTTCTCAAAATAGAGACAAAATACTGACCGAAAGATTGCATTATACATGAGACTCTGACTTACCCTGTCTCTCTCGGTGTCTCTGTCTCTCTGTCTGTCTCTGTTCATCTCTGTCTCTCTGTCTCTCTCTGTCTCTATCTCTCTGTCTCTCTCTGTGTGTCTCTCTGTCTCTATCTCTCTCTGTGTCTCTGTCTCTCCCTGTGTCTCTCTGTGTCTCTCTGTGTCTCTGTGTCTCTCTCTGTGTCTCTGTCTCTCTCTCTCTCTCTCTCTCTCTCTCTCTCTCTCTCTCTCTCTCCTTCTTTCTCCTGCTAGCTGGTGCCCTTAAAAGCTCCTGCAAGGCCAGGCTGGAATCCCAGCAATGCTTCCTCATACATCTGGTCTTGAAAATGTAGAAACACAATATCAGGGGCCATCTTCTGAGTAAGGAGCTAGGCACTGGGAAGCTCTCCAGTTGTGTCCCATCATGGAAGAGGAGAGCAGGTGGGAATGTACATGGAGCAGAAGCTCAGGTGGCACTGGCTTTGCTACTCTTCCTGTACCCAGTATCTGAACATCACCTCTCAACATTACTGCAGGACAAGTCTCCTAACCCTGAGGCTAACACAAGTCACAGCAATGGCTACTAACTCGGAAGGTTCTAGAAGATAAACAAAAATAGGCTGACTTTGTAGACTAGTTGAAGTTATGAATGAAGCAGACAGTGTGGGGCGAGTTGCTTCTGTGGCTTTGCAGCTTCACCTGCAGCTTTGTTTGTTTGTTTGTTTGTTTGTTTTTCTTTAACAAGAAAGACTCATGTTTCTGGTGTGGAGGGCAGAGGGCACACTTGTCCCTCTCCACAGCCAATGGGAATTGAGGGGAGAATTCCTAAAAGGAGACAGTAGGGGAGAAGCCCTATGCTCTGTGTATCAACTGCCTAAGTCTTAGTCTCATCTGAAAGTTCCGCACATCTGATGGAGAGTCGACAGTAGGCAGTTGAGCTAAAGATAGGACTGCACTGGGAGTCGGGCTGCCGAGGAAAAGGCAGAGTTTGGGTACAGTCCAACCAGATCGATTGCCAACAGAAACAAAAGTCGACACTCTTCAGAGGGATATACCAAAATCTTGAGTTTGTACAACATGCTAAGAGCAGTACCCCAACACCCCAAATATCCCCAACACAGAGTCAGGAAGTCCTAGGAGTGCCAATTGTCCAAGCACGAGGGCCTGCTACAGTTTCTAGAACCCCTAACATGCTGGATGCAGACACAAGTATATGTGCCAGGAGGTGAGGGCAGGAAGATCTGGAGCTTGCAAGACAGGTAGTCTAGCCAATTGGTGAGCTCCAGGTTCAATGAGAGGCTCTGTCTCAAAAAAATGAGATAGAGGAGTCCTATGACCCTATGAAGACATGGCCCTCACATGCACCTACATACACATTCATCCCTCCAAGTAAGTACACACAAGGTCAGATATACAGAGAAACACACATACACATACATGCATGCACACACATATGCACACATGTAGGTACATACACATGTACACACATGCACACACACATGCAAACACACATGCACACACAAACACACACAATGCACATACATGCATATGCACACACTCCCACACGGACACCACCACATACACATACGTGTGCACACATGTGCACACACAAATACACAATGCACATATGTGCACACATGCATGTGCACAAACACATGCACACACACACACATATGCACTGCACACGGATCAGGAAATTTTCATATAATTTAATAAAAAGACATTTAACCGACAGAATTCTAAGTAACCTGGATGTGTAGATCTTAAAACTGCTTTACCTAAAAACAAATACACTCAAAAGTCAGTAGAAAGACAGACACCACTAGTGATTAGAGAGCACAAAAATGGGTGTAAATTTAATAATAGAAAAAAGGGTCTAAACCCCATGGAATGAGTTAAAAGTGGTAGGGGGCTGGGGGAGGAGAGAGAAAAAGAAAAAGTTGGAGCAGTCTGGAGAACACAGAGAGTTTTTTCAACAGGAAGAAGGGAAGTTGAAGAAGGATTCCCAGGACACACAGCATCGGTGGAGGAACACACAGTGTAATTTCACCTCATAATAAACAGCAAGGGAAGGGGAGGAAGCATAGATGCACTACGGTGGAAACTGCCTCATTTGGAGAAACAAACACACTTATAGTCTCAAATTCTGAACGTGGCAAATTTAAAGAAAAGCCTCCCAGGGCACAGTGTGGTGGGAGCACTAACATCTGAGACAAAATCTGAAAGCAACACAGTAGGTGCAGAATGAGTCACGTACACCTACTATGTGTGTGCCCATGATGTCTCATGAACTTGTGCTGTAGACTATAGAACCAGATACTCAGTGGGCTAGTATCTTGGAGGCGTTAAAAAAAAAAAACAAAAATAAACAAACTCTCAAAGCAAATTCTATATCCAGCTAAAATATCTTCCAAGAATCAAAGCGAAATAAAGACAATTATATCATAGAACACATTTACCACCCACGCAGCACTGAAAGACACCCTCAGGTTGAAGAGAAACAATGACCAAAAAGTGTGATCACATTGGAAAGAATAAATATTTAAGCTCAAGTAGGCAATTCACATTTTTCTTACTATCTTTAGAATATACAGGACAATTTTTATTCTATCTATCTTCTATCAATCGATCATCTATACATCAATAAATCATCTATCATTTATCATCTATTTATCTATCATCTACCTATCAATCATCTATCATCTATTATCTATCTTCTATCTGTCTATCTTTTATCTATATATCAATCATCTATCTATCTGTTTGTCTATCTATCATCTATCAGAGACAAGGTCTCATGTAGCCCAGACTGGCCTTTAGCTCATTGTGTAGCCATATATGACTTTGCCTTGTTAATCCTCCTGCCGTCACCTCCTGAGTGCTTGGGTCACAAGTGTGTGCCATTATCCGACCTTATGCAGTGAAGGGATTGGGCAGCAAACACTCTAGCACTTTAACACATTCTGGCTCTACATGACTATTCAAAACAACAGAGGGTTAGGGAGATAGCTCAGGTGGTTGAAGTCTTTAATGCCAAGCTCCAGAACTGGAGTTTGAATCCTGGGACTGCATGGTAGGAATGAATGACTTCTGAGAGTTGTCTTCCGACTTCCAAATGTGGACACGCGCGTGCACACACACAGACACACAGACACTCACATACACAGGCACACACTCTCACATATATATGCACACGCACTCACATACACACACAGACACACACTCAAACACACATAGTTGCACAGACACACACAGGGACACACACATACAGGCACACACATTCACATACATAGATATACACACACATAGTCACACAGTGTAGAGCAATGGACTGTGAGAAGCAGCTGGGTGCTTGGTTGAGAAGGAGCTTGAAATCCCTGACCATTATGGGTGGCTCCCAAGCCTTGTTTTCTTTTAGCTTCAGCCCTCCACAAGCACTCCCACAGAGAGGTCTATGGCCAACAGTCAAGAGGAACAGCCCTCAGGCCTTAGAGAGATTTACATACTAATAAGGTACCTGAAGGCCAGAGGGTGGAGCCAATTAAACATTCTTCCCCAGCCCCTCCCCACTCTCTCCTTCCCTATTTAACTCAGGTCTGCCCTGGGTTTTTGAGGGGGGGGTGCATCTAGATCCATCCACCATTCACCACGACAATAAAGCCTGTAAAAACCTATGGATTTTCTTGTGTGTTGTTGGGACTGTGCTGTGAGGAACCATGGAGCCACAGCAGCCCAGGCCTAACTTCCCCCTGGAGGAACCCAGAGTGTTCCCAGCCAACTACCCACAGCCTGGTGTGAGGAACACTGTGTTCTTCAGCCACAATTACCTACAACACAGACACACACACTCACATACACAGACACACACATATATAGGCACATACACTCATATACACAGGCACACACTCACATACACATAGTCACACAGACACACACATAGTCACACAGACACACACATATACAGGCACACACACAGACACACACTCACACACATAGTCACACACACACATATACAGGCACACACAGAGACACACACTCACACACATAGTCACACACACACACACTCACATACACAGACACATATACAGGCACACACATTCACATACACAGGCATACATTTACAGACACACATAGTCACAGAGACACACACAGGCACACAGATGAAATGTAAATAGTTAGATTTTATTTCTATGTGTGTGTGTGTGCATGTGTGTGTGCACACCTGTGCACAAGCACATGCATGGCTGCTTTGCTTGCACATGTGTCTGTGTACCACACTCATGCAGTGTCCAGGGAAACCAGAAGAAGATGTCAGATTCCCTGGGACTGGAGTTCAGACAGTTGTGAGCTACCAGATGGGTGCTGGTAATAGGACCCACATCTTCTGTAAGAGCAGATAGTGCCAGTAATAACCGGGTCATCTCTCCAGCTCAAAGAAAAAGAAGGAAACAAAGAAACAAAGAAAGACACAAAGAAACAAACAAAGAAAAGAAAGCGCAGGCTGCTAATTTGAGAACTGTGTCCTGAAGGATGAGACCCAAGGGCTCAAGGTCAAAGTTTGGGAATTTTCCAACATTTTCACAGAGTGGTTCAGCATTAACTGTAATCGGGCAGAAGTTAGGGGTGCATGTTGTAATCCTCTCACGGCCTCCAAAAACTGCAAAGATCTAGTACAACCACCATTGGAGAAGGTATAATTTTAAGCTTTTTTTATTATTATGTATGTGTGTTTGTGTGTGTGTGTGTGTGTGTGTGTGTGTGTGTGTGTGTGTGTGTGT
>JANHMN010000023.1:39183604-39186416 GCA_030674055.1 Rhabdomys pumilio | reverse complement strand
TGTGTGTGTGTGTGTGTGTGTGTGTGTGTGTGTGTGTGTGTGTGTGTTGGGGACACACGTGTGCTGTGACTGGTGCTACTGTGGAACCCAGAGTCACTTTTCTCCCTTGACCTTTATGTGGGTTCTAGAGACTCAACCCTGGTCACCAGGATGGCAGGGGCTGGGCCAGGTCAGTGGTCCAGATAAAATGTAATTCTAAAAAATTTAAATGTTTTGAGGGAAAGAACAGAAAAAAGGAAGGAAGGAAGGAAGGAAGGAAGGAAGACAACAAAACAGAAAGTGCTGCTAATATGGAATCCTTAGACCTACCCACAGCCACAGACATTAGCAACAGGCACTTTTCCCAAGTCATTCCTAGGATTCTACCAGCAAACACATGGAAGAAACACGAACTTTTGCTGAAGAAGGGGAGTTGGGGAGATTAAGGGCCTGAGATGCTGGTTTTAGCACAGCTGAAAACTGGGGTGTCAGTTTGTCTAGCAGTGCCAGCCTCTGGTACTGTGATACCCTGATCCTCTGGTCACATGACAGCCACAGTGGGTACAGAGTCCTGAGACACAACGTGGGACAAGAAACAAGAGAACATCCACCCGGAGATTTACCACGGGCAAGAGCAGCCATGTCAGAATGAATAAAGCTAAATTTGAAGATCATGCTTTCTGCTTTAAGTGGAATGTTAGATGCATTAAATAGGAAATCGGGGTTGTCAGGGTTCATGACAATGCCAGCTCATTCCAGCGGTTCCTTTAGGGACAGATTGTCCTCGGAGCTCTCAAAATAAATGACTGTGGCTTCATCAGGCACAGAAGATTAGCTTTGAGCACGATGCCTCAGCCGCATTCCAAATTGCTTGCTCAGACAATGATGTCTCAGTTTCTCTGGGTTCACCACTTTTCTTAGCTTAAAACATATTTTCCCCTGGGTCCTGCCTTAGTGCCTTGGGTTTCTTCTGGAAAGTGCAGGTTTCCTATTTACCTGACTCCAGAGCTGGGGACATCTGGATAGGCTGTACTGAGACCAGCTTCACCGAGCTTTTAGGGTCACCGAGCTTTTGGGGTCACTAAGCTTTTGAGGTCTTTGAGATTCTGTGTGCTCCAGCTGAGAAGAGGTTTTTTTGTGGCTGTGGTTTTGAATCGCCACTGCTCAGATCCTCTGTGGATCCCCGCAGTGGGCTCTCTTATCTTCCTCGGTGAGCTCCCTCATTTTCCAGGGGAATGATGATAACAAGACTTTTTTACTGCATAAAGGTCAGACTGATATAGGAACGGGAGACCTAACAAAGAGGCAGCTTATTCAGTAAGCCCTTAATTAAATGTTGAAATCCCATTTATACGCTCCGCAGAGCCATAGAACCCGAGAACACACTATTATCTGTGTCCCGGGTGGAGATTTTGGAGTTGGGGGGGAGTCACACCAAATGACACTTAGGCTGGATCCTGCAGGGAGAGGAATATCTTCTTCATTTTCTTCTTCTTCTCCTTCTCCTTCTCCTTCTCCTTCTCCTTCTCCTTCTCCTTCTCCTTCTCCTTCTCCTTCTCCTTCTCCTCCTTCTCCTTCTCCTTCTCCTTCTCCTTCTTCTTCTTCTTCTCCTTCTCCTTCTTCTTCTTCTCTTTCTCCTCCTCCTCCTCCTCCTCCTTCTCCTCCTCCTCCTCCTCTTCTTCCTCCTCCTCTCCTCCTCCTCCTCCTTCTTCTCCTTCTCCTCCTCCTTCTCCTCTTCCTCCATTTCCTCCTCCTCCTCTTCTTCTTAAGTGAAAAGTATTTTATTATCTCATGTGTATAGGTGTTTGCCATCACGTATGTCTGTGCACCGTGTGTTGGCCTGGTGTCTGTGAAGGTCAGGAGTGGACATCACATCCTTTGGGACTGGAGTTATAGACAGTTTGGAGACACTATATAGATGCTGGGAATCAAACCTGGGTCCTCTGGAAGGAGCAGACAATGCTCTCAATCATGGAGCAACCTCTCCAGCTCCAGATGGTACTTTCCAAGGGATGGCCCCCAGGACATTTTAGGGGAGCATTCTGCAGTCCTGGGAGGAGCCTTGGCAATAAGACAGCTTCTCATGTGTGACGTTTTGAGGGTTGTTGCAGAAAGACAGACTGGAAGGCTGCAGGAGAGGCCAGGAAGTTGGTGCGTGCCAGTCTGCCTCTGTGAGCACACTGGAGGGAAACTTCTGGTGTCATTTCCTGCCCACCTCTTTTGGGATGGTCTCTACTGACTTTGAGTTTGCTGTGTAGGTTGGATTGATTGCTCAGCCTGAAAGCCCAGGGCTCTACCCCATTTCCACCCCTCAGCTCTTAATTAGTCCTGTGTGATGTGTCACTGTGCCCGGCTTTTGGGTTCTGGGAAATTGACTAGGTCATCCCCATAGTCCTGCTGGACATTTCTGGAGAAAGCAGTTTGAGTATCCAGAAAATGCCCTGCACTCAGCCCGTCTGCTCACCACTGACCCCCTGTGAGAAGACTCGATGTGGTCAGGTGGCCTGCAGTCCCAGGAAGCTTTTCCCTACCCCTGAACGTAATCACACCCAGAATGTAAATACACTGACGCTGACACAACAGACCCTGACCCACACGGGCTCTCAGGACGGCTTTGGAGACAGGCTAGGTTTGGGTTTTGCAGGTTAACAATCTGTGTGACCTTGGGGAAACAGCTTAACCTCTCTAAATGTCATCTGTAAAATGGGGAGATGTTAGTAACAGGCTCCTTCTAACACCATGACTGATGCCTTAGTTGATGCATGTAACATTGCTTGTGACGGTGGCCAGCAAATGGCTGGCACTCTACGTTTGCCCAGATTCTAGTTTGTTT
>JANHMN010000023.1:39173604-39178604 GCA_030674055.1 Rhabdomys pumilio | reverse complement strand
GTACACACACATGTGCACACACATGCATGCACACATGCACCTGCAGACACACATGCACACACATGTGCACATACACAGGGACACACACATATATTTTCATTGTTTTCACACTAGAATCAGGGAGGGGTGTTAAAGGCAAACACTTAGTGAGGAGGACGGGTTTGAGGCAGGGGCAGGACAGCAGCTGGGCCTCCACTTCCTGCTTCCTGTGAGTGTGATCTCTGCTGGTGACTATCAAGTCCCACTGTCTCATTGTCACGCCTCTCCCTGTCCTCCTTGGATGTATACAATTATCTGTGAGTTTAAAATAAAACTTAAGGAACAGTGCCAAGTTCCCAGGGCTGAGGAGAGATCTGAAGGTTATATGGTATGCTTGGCTCAATCTTGGGTTCCTGATGCACAGAAGACCCTAGACTGTAGGAGGTCTCCTGTGCCTGCCAGCTTTCTCTGCAGCCTTATCTGTTTGCCTAGACCTGAAGGCTGGGGGTAGGGTGATCTCCCATCTTGATGTTTGGCACCGTTTGCTGAGTGGCAGGTAGAAGAAAGGCAATCAAGTCTACTGCAAAGCTGAGATGACAGTGTGGATGAATCTTCACGTCTACCTCAAGGGATCTCTCTTTGTTCAGTTTTGACACATCAATATGTTTGGAAACCAGCCAGAGGTAATGGGACTTCATATAGGAGAGGCTCAATTAAATTAACCTCTCTCCCAGGGTATCAGGGAGCTAATGTAATTAAAAAGATTGTGTCTCCTCTCTCCTGAGCTATAGTTGTATGGAAAGTGGCTTCCAGCGCCATCAAATCGTGGGATCCCCTCGGATGAACAAAAGCAAGGTAAATAAATCCGCCTCAGACATCCTCTGTCATAAGCTCTCCCCTTGCCAGAGGGGGCTGGAGAACAGCCCAGAGCGGAAACAGCAGCCAGAGCCAGAGACACGAGACAAAAGACAAGGCCTTTTCCCTGGAGCTGGAGTTTGCCAATTTTGTTCCACTAGCTGGCCAGCGAGCCCCAGGAATCCTCCTGCCTCTGCTTTCCCAGCTCTGAGGTTTTAATGGGCTTCAGGATCAAGCCTTGATCTCATTCCTGGACCAAAGTCTCAGACACAGTAACTGATTGGGGTTGCCTTTGGGCTGGTTTTCTCTGTGGCTGATCTGCAGGTAGCCCGAGCCAGGTTTCCCATTCCCTACACCAGCAGCTCCATACTTTCAATGGCAGAAGGACACTCTCTCACGGACCTGTCCAGAACTCATCATTCCTAATGTCCCTGATCATTTCCCCCATCATCTCCCCCAAGTCCTTGAGAAAACCCCAAGAACCCAGCAAACCTGAGAAGAAGTCTTCACTTGTTTACTAAAGACACAGCCACTGAGAATAGTCAACCATAAAACATACAGTGGAGGGACTTGAGGCTGTTGTAGAATTATGCGTTGGTTATGGTCATGTGACTATGTTCTAGCCAATGGGAAGAAAGTGGAAGTTTTAAGTACTGATGGGAGATGCTCACCTCCTCTCTACCTCTTTTCATGGACTGGAGATGCATGTGAGGTCAGATAATGAAAGGAAGCCAGAGTTGATAGCCCCGGGTCCCTGACAGCCTGGAACCGCCTCGCTGGCTCAGGACTGTCCACATTGGCACTGCAGGGCAACTCACCAGCACTTCAAGTACACTAGAAATCCATAGACCTTCCCGTCAGGACAGTCACCAGGACACCGTCAACACTATCTGTAAAGGAAGGTTTGTCTTATCCCAAAAGAAGATTCTGGAAATGTGTAGGGAAAAGAACCAAGGATACCATAACTCACAATTTCATTACGCCCGGAGAAACAGAATCTGGAACATGTGAGAGTAAGATTCTGGAGTCTTAGCTACACCACTGCCTGTGTGGTTTTGGGCAAGTCGCTTGGCTTCAGTGGAGACCTGGATAAAGAACACTCACCCTTCACATGGTGCCCACAGGAGGAGTCATCGGGAAAATGAAAGGTTAAGTTCTAGAACCTACCAGCAGGGTGGGGTCTGGCCACCTGTGCATTTAAAAACTTCTGCAGCTCCTTGCAGAATCAAGCACGACTAAATTAAAAGACTTCAGTGGGAGGGCTTTCTATAAATCAGTTCCTCATTTACCTAGTATGCAAATCAGATGTGCCTGTCATGAATATTCATAGTCTCATCTCTGCGAGAAGTTGTTCTGACCCTGTAGTTCCTTCTTGCTATGATTTAAACGTTCGTTCACAATCCAAACCCAAGGCCCAATTGGATAGTACTGTATGAAGTGGCGAGGGGGTGGGGCATGCCGGGTGATTGCAACCCTCTCTGGCCTTCTGGCTTCTTCAACTTCAGAGCATTTGTCCCCTCTAGAGGACACAGCAGTAACATGACACCTTGGAAGGAAAAAGTCCTCCTATCAGAGAGCAAGTTTGCCCAGCCAGTCCAGTGTGGGTGAGAAATTCATTTCTATTGTTTACGAATGCCTCAGTCTCTGATACTTTGTTTCAGTGGTGAGTTCCTGTCAGTCAAATCTTGTTTCCGGTTTTATCTGTTCTCCTTGCCCTCTCTCTCCACCCACAAGCTTCTAAAGTTCCCTTCTACCCCAGGAGCCACAGGAACCCTCTGGTCACTTGCTAAGCTTGGCTCCATCTCCCTGACACTGAACATGTACGGGACTTCTAGAGCGCTTTCAGCTTTTGGTCCACTAGATTTTGGCTGCAGTCTTGTACGACTCTAAAGGCTGGTTTGATCATGAAGGATACCACCGTTACCAACAATGAGTCCATTTCGAAGATGAGAACAGTTGAGGTTCAGAGTGAACGATAAGCAGCCTTATCTCTGCTCAGAACATATCTGGGAGCTGGGAGTCAACACACAGCCAGTGGCAGGAGCTATGCCAGCCTGTCCCACTTTTTGACAACCCAGCTCTTAGCTGGGTCAAAGTGCTGTCATCGGATCCCTTCCAGGAATCTACAGAGGAAGATGGAGCCAGGGGTTGCCTGGGAATTCCATGTCCACGAGGGAGAAACCCAGTGGTCTCATTTGCTCTTTTCTCGTAACTGGTTCATTTTTAGATGGGGTCATGGCAGTTTCAAGGCTACCCCAAGGCCATGGTCACGTCTAAGTCACCAGGTCCACTGGAGACAAGAAACATCAAGGTGAAAACGCCTCCATTACCGAGGAAACCCTGTTCCATTTAGGAAAAAATAAGTGTTTCTCTTTCATATTATGTAACTCCGGGAGGCAGTTGCTTAGCAACGGAGCCCAGTTGGCTGGGCCGGGAGTGGTTATTAACTCTTCCCACAGTCAGTTGACATTGGGTCTCCCTGGAAGGCCACCAACCACCCCATTTCCATAACAGAACACTCGCGCCTTTCATTTGTCCCTACGCCAGTCACTTTGCCTCAAAACTGCAGCTCTCTTACCCCGAGGGAGGAGTTACACGCAGCTCTCTGGGGAGAGTCTCCACCCGTTAGAGAACCATCAAGAACCCACTGGGCCATGTTGATTGGAACAGAACAGCTGGCAAGCAGCCAAAGCCATGTGTACAGGTAGCCGTGGGGTAAACACCAGCGGTGGTGACGAGTGAACATTCACTAGGTGTGGAGACTAAGGTTAAACAGTGACGATCAACAGAGAACTGGGTAGCCTGTGCCCCTGCCCCGCACCCCTCCCCTGTCCTTCCTGCGTGACCCTCCCACGGCCCCTCCCACGGGCCTCTCCCACATGCTTCCATCTCCTACTGCCCCTCCCTGTCCCCTCCCATGTGACTCTCCCACAGCCCCTCCCATGTAATCCTCCCACGGCCCCTCCTCCTATCCTCCCCCCCCCCGGGCTCCACCCCCGGCCCCTCCCATGGCCCCTCTCCCATGCCCATTTACATCGGATGAATTGGAATGAAAAGGAATGAATGGGCGTGGGTGTGGTTGTGTGCACCTGTCATTCTGGCAGTCAGAGGCTGAGGCAGGAGGATGGTGACATTTGAGTTCAGCCTGGGTTACAGAGTGAGACCCTTTCTCAACAAAAGAAAACAAAACACGCAAGTGAGGTGAGGAAAAAAAAAATCCATAAACGGGCTCGTTCTGGATGCCACAGCGGCTCTGAAGGGAAGGAGTGAGGCCCAGAGAGGATCCCCGCGAGCTGAGGAACGTATATCACGGTATCTGGGCACCCTGATTTGTCATTCTGGGTCTCACTATGAAGCTCAGGCTGGCCTGGAACTCACAGTCCTCCCTCTTCAGCTTCCTAAGTGCTGAGATGATGCCATGCGCGTCTTGAGATGCGCATGCGTACTTCAGCCCTGCACGGCTGAGGACGGACATTCTCTACCCAGCCCTGAGAAGAACTCCTCTGCTCTTGAGTCTCCCTCTTGATACTCAATGGCAGTCTGATCCGGCCGATGTTTCTGCCGTGATGAGGACACACTTTCACACATTGCACAGTGAGCAGGTCTGTTGCCTTGGGCTTGCCTCCTCCCCGTGTAGAATATGCTCCCGGATTGCTTCTAAACCAAGCAGTTGAAATGGATCTCCAAAAACTGAGCTCAGACCTATTGTGTGACATCTGTCAGACAGAGCGTCTTTACTGGGCTTAAGTCGTCTCTCTTTTTGAAAGGCCCCGTGTGTTCTGAAGTCTGTTTCTCCCCCCTCTGTTACAAACACGCCTGCCCTCACCCACAAGTTCCAGCCCTGCCGGCCTTGGCTCTCACACCACCAGGTTCGGCCCACAGTTTCCTCAGGACCTTGGCACACATGGCTTCCACTGCTCCTGCTCCATGAGCCCCTCATCCTGGAGATCAAAGTTTAAGGTCATCTCACTGGACCCCCAGTGACTCCATCCCAGCACCCATTAGTATCTGGGAATACACACACACACACACACACACACACACACACACGTACACACACATACACTACAAACACACATATCATACATATACCATACATACACACTACACACATACATCACACACATCACACATACACTACAAACACATACATTATATATATACCA
>JANHMN010000023.1:39141040-39173594 GCA_030674055.1 Rhabdomys pumilio | reverse complement strand
CACACTACACACATACATTACACACATCACACATACACTACAAACACGTACACTATATATATATACCATACACACACTACACACATATGCTACACACTACACACATACACCATACACACACATCACACATATACCATACACACATACACACTAGACAATACACTACACACACACATCACAACACACCATACACACTACGCACACACACACAATTAAAAAATAAATCTTTAAAAAAAATTAAAAGGCGTAGCTATAATAGCAAAGACTGGCTGGAAGTTCCTGATGTCTCTGTATCCTGAACACAAGGCCAACTGCTTGCAAGGTTAGATACAATGAAATCCTCGTGATAAGTCAGTGAGGTAACCATGACTCCTCCCTTGTCTCAGTGACAAAACTGAAGTCCAGAGAGAGAGGATCATGGGGAAACCAAGGTCCCACAGGCTCAACTGTGGCAAGGCTGAAATTCGAACTCAGCTCCATCTGACTCTCTAAACAAGAGGAAGCTGGTGTTCCCTGCAGAGTTGGGTGACATCCTTCTCACAGGCCCCCTCCTGTGCACTGTAGCAGGGCAGCCTCTCTCGTGGGTAGCAGGGGAGTGTGTAGCCCAAGGGACATGGCCCAACTCATCTTAGAAAAAAAAAAAAAACAGGCAGAATCCGCCCATCTGAACAAGCTCAGAGCAGACAAAGGGTGAACAGAAATAACTCCAGCTCCCTGAGTCACTCCTGACCATGCCTGAGTGGCTTGGGGACATATGGGGACACTCTGCAGCACATACCTCCCCCATCTCTTTATGTCCAACACCAACTGCTTTTTAAATGTGTCAGTGAGGGGACCTGGCTCTAAATGGTTTTGGAGGCTGAGGGGACTTAGGCTGGGTTAAAATAAGACCATGCAAGACACTCCTGCTTCTTAGGAGCTTAGGATGTGATGAACGGTCTTCCGTGTCTTGAATAAAATCCCTTCACATGGGTACTGTTAGGGGGAAGTGGGGATTGGTTTCTTTTAAAATACAAGGTCTTCTCATGTAGTTGAGGACTTTTCCAGGCTGGTCTTGAACACGAAAGCTTCCTTTATCAGCCTCCTGAGGAGGGACTGCAGACAAGATGCATCACCATGACTTGTGGGTCCCAATCCTGACATCTTCCTCTAAGTGGAAACTGAGAGTATCTGCCCCAGCAGCACAGCTTGTGATTGGTGGGCTAGGATACATATTGAGGAAGGTCCAGGCAGAGAGTGCAAGCTCTTATCCAGTGGGTTTGATGTTCTCGCCCCACCAACACCCTTGCCAGAGTCCCCAGCTCCCTCCTCCCTCAGACCCTATGGTTCACTAGCCCAGTGGTCAAGACAAAGTCCCAACTCAGCTTAGTGAGATGTAAAGACCACAGATTACAGATGGCTGGTCCACCAGTGCACACAGCTCCCACTTTTTGAATTCAGGGAAGGAGGCAGAGTCTGTTGGACTGCATAACCCTCAGGTCAAGAGACTACAGGCAGGACAGGTCTGCATGGGGCTTTCGGGGTGGGCCATTGGTTGGGGTGGGACAGCCATGGTTGGTTTTCCACTCCTCCCCAAATGCCTGAGAAGATACAGTACATGAAAGTATGTCGAGAGTCCTTTGTGAGCTGAGACACATCAGCTATTGTGGATAATATGTCGGACACAATAAAAAAAACCTGCCAGACCAGGCACAGATCAGGAAATGGACTTTCTCTGTGACCTTGGGTAGGTTTACTGTCCCTCTCTGAGCATGTGGGGATGAGAATGGAGCCCTGAGTATCATTCCCTGGGTGCTGTGCACCTATATGTTTGAGACAGTCCTTCACTGGCCTGGGTCCCTCGTGCAGGCCGGGCTGACTGACCAGGGATCTGGCTCCCTATACCTCTCCAGTGCTAGGCTTCTTTGTGTGGCTTCCTCAGATCAAAATCATGTCTTTGTGCTTGTAAGGCAAACAGTCTGCCAACAAAGCGGCCTTCCCAGTCTCTGTTGTTTTGTTTCTTGATTCAGAGATCTGTATGTAACCCAGGGGGCCTCAAACTCACCTGGACCTTGGGCTCCCCCTCCTCCTCCACCCGACAAGTGCAGAGATCACAGGAGTGCTCCACCTCACCCTCCTCCCTTAAGTAACACTCATTAGCTCAGGCACATTCTGTTGGGTCAAGTTTGTCTCTCCTGGGTTTTTCTATGGACAATTCTCCTGTCTTTCCATGCACACAAGTACACACACACACACACACATACACACACACCTATGAATGCATGCATGCACACAAACACACATACACATGCACACATACACACACACACACTCCCTTCCACATGTATGCATGCAGGCACACACACAGATATATACACAGAGACAGATGCATATGCATGCATACACCCACGCACTCACATACACATGTACACATGCACAGGCACACACTCACACACACATGCACAAATACAGACACACATGTATGCATATGCACACTCACACAGGGGTGTGGATGCCCACATACCCCACCCCCAACCCCACCGCTGAGAAAGCAATTTCCTTTCATCATTTTGAACCTTTCACATTTCTTCAAACTTCCTTTTATATATCAGGGGCAGGGGGAACCTATTGTTCCCTTTGTGATTATGGGAAATAGATCTGCAATTTCACAACACGCCATCAACACGCCCTCAATACGCCCCCATAGGAGAAGGGGCTGGAATTTACAGTGAAGACTTGAATTTATTGTTTCTGTTAGGGATAGGAGTGTCCAAGGGGCGGAGGTGGGTGAGACAACCCACGCCATCCCCCTGTGGATGTTAAAGTCCTCTGGCTGTTTCCATTCCACTCAGAGTCCCTCTCCCTCAGTGACCAGGCAGCCATTCTGCCTCACCCGCCCCCTCTGCTCTGTGAGAACCTGGAATTGCAGGCTGAACAGCCTGGGAAACTGGCCCATTTACCCATTAGGCCCCAAGGCCTACATGCTTTTTAAGAGCCCATGAAAACACCTGAGAGCTGCCAACAATATACTGGCTCCAAAGAAGAAAAAAAAAAAAAACCTGCAAGGCAAAATTAATAAAGGCTTAAATGAAATGTTTCTCGACTATTCCATTATGTTGACGTTATTATATATTTTTTTTAAATTTAGTGTTCATAAAAGTTTCATTATGTTTGGAGAGGGTTGATGGGTTAGAGTCTCGTTTTATAAGAATTTCTGAGGATACGTGGTGACTTTGAGGAAATTACGGAAAATATATAAAATGAGAACATAGCTACTAACAAAATAATTTCCAAAGCCACTTCGCAAGCTCTTTTATAAAGACACAATAAAGAAGATTTAAATTTGTGTGTTTGGAGGCGAGTTGGGGGGGGGGGTTTCCAGTGTGAGTCCGTTTAGTCTGGCAAGGTCTTCAAATGGTCTGGCGTGAGATGGGCTGGGGTGTAAGGGTGTTCAGGGTAGATGAAACGATCGGTAAGTTAACCAGTGGGCGGGTGGGAAGGCCACTGCAAATGCACTGAGGTATGGAAGGGTCTGCATATGTCGATGAACCAGTAAGATGGATAGAGAGATGACTTTAAGGAAGGCAAGATGGTGCGCTGGGTAAAGGAACAGTGGTGCCACGCCCACCACTCTAGTTCATCCTTGGAATTCATATTGGGGAAAGAGTTGACTCCGCACAGTTGTTCTCTGACCTCCACATGAGCGCGCGCGCGCGCGCGCGCGCGTGTGCGCACACACACACACACACACACACACACAAATAAACGTAACTCATTGCGTGAGTTAATGAATAGATAGCAGAGACCGGTGGATAAATGATTGACAGGTGCCTGGCTTATATTGAGATATAGATGGGCCTGACTAAACAGGCTCACACTGGAGCGCCCCCCTCCCCATACTTGCCTTCAAACACACAAATATAAATCCTCTTTATTGTGCCATTATAAAAGAAGCTTGCAATGATGCTTTTGGAATTATATAGATGTGATGGTTTGTATATGCTCGGCCTAGGGAGTGGCATGATTAGAAGGTATGGCCCTGTTGGAGTAGGTGTGACCTTGTTGGTGTGGGTGTGGCCTTGTTGGAGTGGGTGTGGCCTTGTTAGAGTAGGTGTGGCCCAGTTAGACTAGGTGTGGCTCTGCTGGAGGAGGTGTGTCACTGTGGGTGTGGGCTTTAAGACCCTCATCCTAGCTGCCTGGAAGTCAGTATTCTGCTAGCAGCCTTCAGATGAAGACAGAACTCTCAGCTCCTCCTGCATCATGCCTTCCTGGATGCTGCCATGTTCCCGCCTTGATAATAATAGAATGAACCTCTGAACCTGTAAGCCAGCCCCAATTAAATGTTGTTCTTGTAAGAGTTGCCTTGGTCATGGTGTCTGTTCACAGCAGGAAAACCCTAAGTAAGACAGTAGAGTTGTAGATTTCAATCTACATAGATATCTCAGTAATGGGCAGACTGATAAGTGGATGGGCAGGTGATGGGCTAACAGATGAATTGATTAAGAATGCATGGAAGGATGGAAGGATGGGAGGACAGAAAGATGTTTTGGTGATGACTTAAAGTAGAATGGACAATGAATGGGTAGGGGAGCCCGATGGGTGGACATGTAGACAAACATATCACCAGAGTGCATATAGAGGGAATGGTGAGGTGACTTCCTCAGAGTCACACAGTGGGTTTGCAGCTGTCCCCTGACTCCTCATACTTTGTCCTTCAGGAAAATCGTTATCAGTGTTTCCTCACGCTCAAGGGTGGAAGTGTCCTAGAGACTGTGCTCTCCATCTTGGCCATTTATAGGCAAGGAAACGAGGCATCAGGAATGGAAGGGACTCAACCAATGGCAGGCTATCTGCTGTCACTGGGTCATGGCTGTTTTGTAGTGAGCTGTAGCTTGGGCCAGTTCCCCAAACTCTTGAGAGCAAGCTTCATAACCAAGAGCAGCTTCTGCTGTGAACCCTGTCTTTTTTTCACTCCCTCTGCTGTCTAGGAGGCAGGGTGGTTTCAGGGCTGGGCTCTTGTCACTCTGTCATCTCTGCCACAAGGAGCATCTGCTTAATTCAGTGGCATTTTATTCTGTGCAGGTGTTTGCTCACTCCCTGGGTCCCTGGGGTGTTGACTATGGTGACACAGCAGGAGAAAAGGGAGGTCCTTAATTCCCTTACTTCCTAGGGTGCTCCTGTGGTGTTTCTCTGGTGATGGCTTTTCTATTTTCTCTCTTTTTCTCTCAGTTCACATGCTGGAAACCCAGGGGTGGATTCCTGCAGCACACAGTAGCCACAGTGGCTTGTTCAAGAGTGAGACCCCAAGCCTCGGCATTTTATGGAGCACACACACCTAAGTACCTCCACGACCTTGTGAAACACACACTGATAAACCCCCATTAATTATGAAGTAACGGAGGCACCAGGAGATAAAATAGTGTTTCTGTGGATCTACAGTTGATAACTAGACAGGGATGGATTTGAACTCAGGGAGCCTGAGCATGCATAATTCTGAACTAACCAGCCTTTCAGACATGAACTTGGGCTCTATAGAAAATCCTCCAAAAATACAGGGGTTTGTTTTGGGAATCCACAGGCAAATACTTAGTATTCTTTCACATCAACATCAGGAGTGCTCAAGGGCAGGATGATTTCATGTGCCCAAAATGTTTGTGACAAGTGGCTGGACAAGTGGAAGGTCTTGGCAAGGAAGAGGCCTCGATTGTATTTTGTGGGCTGTGTTTTTAAAGTTAATTTAGTGTGTTGTATGTGGGCGTGTTTGTGTGTGATTGCACATGTGTGTGGTAAAGTCAGACGTCACAGCGTAGTTCTTCATAAACATCTGTCTTGGTTTTGAGGCAGGGTCTCTCCCTGGGACCTGGAGCTTTCTGAGGTTAGTTAGCTGCCCCATGCGTCCTCTTTCACTGGCGTTCTGGATGTCAAACTTAGAGCCTCAGGCTTGTGCAGCAAAGTGCTTTATCTCCTGAGACATCTCCCCAGACACTGGCACGCCCTCTCTATACAGATTAGCTACGACCTCAGCTCAAAGTTATAGAAAATTTTTTGTGTGATTTAGGAGCTGAATTTGTGATTCATACCTGCGAATCCAGTGTTTGGATGCTGAGGCAGGAGGGTCGTGAGTTAGAGGCTAGCCTTGGCTACATAGTGATTTCGAGGCTCTTCTGGCCTGCATGGTGAGATCCGGGTGAGCCCTGTTGTGAAGCCATGTGCAGGAGTTCACATCTGCATGCCTGTTTCTTCATCCATGACATGACTCTGCACAAGCCTCAAAGCATCAGTGAGGGACATTTACTTTCTTTTGTGAGGGACACATAGTAGGTGCTTTGTAAATGATCTCCAAGCAAGCTGGTGGATGCCCGTTGCTGTCTCAGTTTCCGTATATGTAAACTGGGACTCTTACAGAAGTCTCTATGGGGCTTATAAGGTTTCTGGGCAGACTCATAAGGAAGTGGATGGAAATAGAAGCCTATTCTAAAAGCCAAACGCAGCTTAAGTGTAGGCAGCGCTGCATCTGTTAGTGCTAAAGCAATTAGAATTATTCCGTTATTAATACTTACGACTGATATTAATCCTTGTTATGACGGCCCGCCACGATTATAGCTGCCGACTCTATAAATGAATACTAATATCCTTAGATCCCGCCACGTTTTACAATACTCTCTCGGGGTTAAGAGGGACTGCGCTTGAAGTAAGCACGCAGGATTGTGGTATTTCTGCCGAACCCACTGCATTTCAAAAACAAACAAGCCAAGGGCTCTCCTCTCTGTATAAACAGACACTGAGAAACCTACAACCCAACGTGGAAAGGAGAACACAGCGTAGCACTGGTCGGGTCCACAGCCCACAGGGACAGAGCTGCTGATCACCTTGAGGAAGGGAAAAGAGGCCACGGGGTCTCCGCCACACCCCCTTCAGGAGTCAGAGTCTCGCTTCTTTCTTGAATCCAAGTTAGCCTCAGGGATTTGGTTTGATTTCGGGAGTGCAGTGTGTGTAACCTAACGCTGCCCCTGAGGAGATCTTTGGCTTTTTATCTTCTAGACCACCCACAGCCCCCTGCCGCCCCTGGTACGGGGCTGCTCTGGAAGAAGCCCAAGTCCAAGCAGGGTGCATAGGAGGGGATCCCCACTTTCAGGCCCAGGTGAGCAGTGTTATCCCCAAGGACCTTCCAGCCCACTCAAGTCTCTGGATGCCCTTGGCTCTGCTAAGTACTCTGTGCGATGAAGCAGCTTCCCCGCTGAGCCCAGCCCAATCACAGGCTCATGAGACTCCTGTTATTTCAAGCCATTAAGCTCTGGGATTGAGCAGCGGCAGTCAGCTCAATGCCTGAGACAAAGCTAATTCAGGGTACATCCCTGGGAGGGCTCTCTGGAGGAGGGGGCGTTTGGACGACTTAGGATGTGTGTCGCGCCTATGCAAGGACAAAGGCCTCCAGCTGTCAATCACAGGTCAGCCCATTCTTCTCACGGTGCTATCGAGGCCAGGGTAGACCCCCGTGCACACCGGCATTCCAAGCTTTCTCTCATCCGGATAATCACATATTCTCTATAGGGATCAGCCCGGCGTCGCTGCTTTAAATCAAAACGACAGGCCCTCCAAATCGGTTCAGGTGCTCGTGCGCTTATGAAAATGTCTTTTGCCAGAACAAGCTCACTACGTCTAATTTCTGCCCCAAGCACATTTTTATACTTAAGCAGTACCGTAAATGTCATTTAATTTACCCAGTGACATTGGGCAGGCAGTAAATGGTAGGTAGCATACATCCGTTTCTTTTTTGTCTGGTACGATCAGGATTCAGGAGGAGGGGCCGTGAAGTAATTATCATATGCCCTAATTGATAACCTTCTAGTTCCTTCTCTGCTGCCTGGTCTGTGTCCTAGATGTTAAGGGGAAGAAACAAAGAAAGGATTCCCAATCCAGGCTGGGGAGATGGCTCAGTAAGGGAGGAGCTTGCAGCCGTGCAATGTTGAGCAGCAGAGTTTGGGTCTCTCATAACCACATAAAAATCTGGGCATAGAAAGACAAGTCTGAAATCCAAGAACTAGGGAAGCAGAGACAGGCAGGACTCTGGAGCTAACCGGCCAGTTCGCCTCGCTGAATTAGTGAGTTCCAGGTTCATTAAGAGATGCTGCCCCAACAACATGGTGGGGAACAATGATGGAAGATTCCAGTGTCAACCTAGCCTGCACACACATGAAAATGCACACGTGAACACACACACAGACACACACACACTGACACACGCAGACAGACATACACACACAGACACAGACAAATCCACAGAGACACACACACAGACACACACAAACACACATACACACACACACAGAGACACAGACACACACAGAGACTCAGACACACACACACACACACACACACACACACACACACACACACACACACACAGAGTCTATCAATGCATCAGAAATACCCAGAAACCAGTGTGAGAAGCCCAACTCTGGGTTCCAGGTAGTGGGCATGGGGTCACCTGGACTTCTGGGTCTTATCAAATATCCCATGTAATTTCTACTGTCTCAACACAGACTCTAGAGATGAGGACACAGAGGCCCAGAGAAGGATAGCAACAATCCCAAGATCACACAGTGCACTTCACCAGCTGGTCCCGACCATTGGGCCCCATTTCAGCCCTGGTTTGGGCCTTGTGGACAAACCTGAGCCTGGCTCTGGTTTCTGTGGCCTTGTGGAAGAGCCTAAGCCTGGCTCAAGTCTAAGCCTGGTCAAGTGACCTGTCTTAGTCACTTCCATACGGGGTGACTCAACAGGACCTGTTTGGCCCTGCCTCTGCTCAGCTGTTGCTGATGTAAAGCTTTGCTATTGGCCCTGTCAGTCACCCCATACCCTCCCTCCTTCACCTTTCCCTGCCCCCTACATCATCTCACCCCACCAAAACTCCTCCTCCCTCTGCTCCAAGTTTATATAAACAAGAGGTTGCTACATTAAAGTTGAGTTCCTGCCTGACAAGACTCCCGGCCGGGTGTGTTTCTTTGAGCCGCCAACACGCACCATCCCGCTCAGCTTCCAAGAGACCCCGTGGGACCAGGACCTCTTTCTCCTCTCGCCTGAACCTGTCAGCTTTAAGGAACTAACACCCAGCATTCCTATGTTGTGTGTGGTCACAGCCACCATGCACCCCGAACCCCTCCCCCCCCCACACACTCCAGGAACATGCTGGCATCACCACTAACCCCTGTCATGTAAATGTTGAGTGATCTGATGCTAGGAGGGTCCAGGACAGCTCATAAGATATTAATGAATATCGATAGATTGAACACATACACGGGTGGTCTCAGTGAATGAATGGTGGGTGGATCTGAGAGAGTCAACCTTCCCAGAGGGTGGTATTGCTCTCTCCTGCTCCAGAGGCCAGAGCAGAACCCAGGAAGGAGCCATAGAGCAACCGTTTGCTGTTTAAGGATGAGTCACTGGGTCAGCTCCTGCCTTTCCTATGGCCTCTTGGCAGAGAGATGCTCAAACACGGTGAATGAGGAGACCGGATACCTCCCAAGTGCAATGAGGATGTGGTGGGCGGTGAGAGGAGGGAGGCAGCTGAGGTAGAATTCAAGAAGGGTGTGCTGGGTATCTGCAGGGGATTCCTGTACCTTACTCCCATCACAAAAAAAAAAAAAGAGATCCGTGGGAGACAACACTAGTTACAGGCCCACCGTGAACGGCAGGCCACCAATGTGTAAGAATCGGAGGTGTACAGTTTCCTCGTCTGGAAAATGAACTCATTTTCCACAGGGCAGGCTTTGCAGCTTTGTTTGTGAACAATGGGCACAACAGCAGGACCTTCTGCCATGCATCAGGAATGTCTCTTCTTATTGCTACTTATGATAAACCTCCCCAGGACCTGGAATCATTAATTTGTTTGGGAACAAATCTCATTAAACAATTGCCCAAGTCAATACTTTATGAGATGCACTCGGCTGCACCTCTGGACCCCTCCGCAGAGCATTGGGGTGTGCTTTCCCATGCTTGGCACAGAATGAAATGGAAGTACATTCCCGTCACCAGAGTCAGGTGCATAGACAGCAAGCTCTGCTCCTGCCCCTGTAAATTCTGGGATGGGTATTGCAGGCTCTCTGAAAATGACACATTTATTTGGCTCATTAAAGAACATTAACTAGGGATGGGAAGAGGGTAAGCCTGAGCCAGCTTGTTTGGCTGTGGACAGTAGCCCTGGAGTTCATGGACTCCTGGTGCTGGCTGCATGGAGGGCCCTACCTTTTACCTTGCAGTCAGCTGGTTCACAAGGAATGGGGGAGGTACACTATGGTCTCACCGGGTTCAAAAAATTCGGTTGCAGGTTAAACTCCTTGTTCGTATAGTGCTGTGCCAAACACACACCTACCATCAGCATGGATAGATAGACTGTCTCAGACAGATAGTAGGTCTTCAAGATCGAACGGATCCTGGACTTCACTATGAATTGCCTTTCTATCATTAAACATGATCCTGTCCATGAAACAACCATAGGGATTCTAGTACCTTCCACAAGTCTCTCCTTTGTGGCATTCTGGGGCTACTTGATTTGGAACTCAGGGAGAGGAGTGACTGAGAGAGGACCCAGTCTTCTTGATGCCCCCCCTTGCCGTCCCCACAGCATCCTCATGTACACGGGTGCACAGGCTCAGGGAGATGGCAGGGCTTGTGGCGGGGATGAGCTGATCTCGTGAGAGAGTGAGGGATGCACTCACCTGGATCTGAGCCTTTTGCTCAGAGCTTCTGTTTTATTAAAGGAGATAGTAAAACACCTTAAATTGGGAAGGAGAGCATAGACTGGAAGTCGTAAAGCCACAACGCTCTCCAGCACCTCACAAAACGTTTTATCTACTGGGAGTCATTAAAGTTCGGATTCTGTCGCCAGTGGTTATTTGACACTGAGAGGCTGCTGCTGTCTCCAGAGGCCAGGGAAGGCTGAGCTTACATCCGCACACGGTGGCAGCTAGCTGAGCACCCACCTCGAAAGCTTTGAGGTAGGTGGGGAGGGCGCAGTTACCTCCTTTGTACATGCTGTTTCTACAGAGGTAAGTAACACCCAAGGGAGACCTTTGATGCCCTGAGTTTGTGAGGACACCACTTCTCTGTCTCTGTCTCTATCTCTCTCTGTCTCTTTCTGTTTCTGTCTCTGTGTGTCTTTCTCTGTTTCTCTGTCTGTTTTGTCCGCCTCTCTGTCTCTCTTTGTCTCTCTCTCTGTCTCTCTCTGCCTCTCTCTGCCTCTCTCTCTCTCTCTCTCTCTCTCTCTCTCTCTCTCTCTCTCTGTGTGTGTGTGTGTGTGTGTGTGTGTGTGTAAGAACCACCTCCCCAGCATGGCAGCCTAGTGGGTGAAGTGCTTGTTGAGTTTGGATGCCTGGCACCCAGTCAACCCACTTCAAAACTAGGCATGACCTGTGCATTCTGGTAACCCCAGCTGTGGGAGATGAGAGGACCGGTGGCTTATTATCCAGACGATACAATTGAAGGGTGACTGCTAGGCTTGGTGACAGACCCTATCTCAAAAAGTAAGGTGAAAAGATATGCATATGGAAAGTTGACCTCTGACCACCGTGTGTGCATGCAGAGGTTAGTGTGCTTATACTCACATGCATGTACATGTACTCTCGCCAACACATACTTCCTGAATACTGACTCTGGTGACACATTCCCACTTGTTCAGGTGTGTAGTAGTGAGAGTTGGCAATGGAGAAAACTGAGACTCGGTCCTGCCTTGGAACGTCATAGGACCCAGGAAGAAAGACACAGCTCCTAAACAGGTGTGGCTACCATGATCATGGTGATATACCTGTCCTGCACACCTGTCACAGGTGTGACTACTGTTGCTGATGGTGATACACCTGTCCTGCACACCTGTCACAGATATGGCTACCACTGATCATGGTGATACACCTGTCCTGCATACCTGTCACAGGTGTGGCTACTGTTGCTGATGGTGATACACCTGTCCTGCACACCTGTCACAGGTGTGGCTACCACTGATGATGGTGATACACCTGTCCTGCACACCTGTCACAGGGTCCTGTTGTATGTGAGTACACTCTTGGGCTTTAAATTCTTCAGCTTGTAAGTCCTCCTTGTAACCACACCTGGGGGCCATTGTCACGCTCACTGCATAGCTGAGGAGACCTGTGCATAGAGAATAATAGGGACGTGCTTACGTGCTCATGCCTTTGACATTTGGATTAATAAGAGAGATCACAGGCCCTCCTTAAAAACAAGATAAAAGTATAAGAACAAAAGAAAGAAAGAGCAAAGACAAAATAAAAAATAAGTAACTTTGTCTTTAACCCCAATTGAAGTAAAATATGCAAATTAGCTCAGCACATTATTTTTATTTATGCCATAAATTAGGCAAATTTCCCCTCCTGAAGCCCTGGAAAATGAGGCTTGATTCCACATATTTTACATTAATTTCCAAGGCAGTTGGCCCCAAATTAGCTTTACAACTCGCTAAACCTGCTTTAAAAGGGGTGCAGAAAGTGGAGGGCTGTTCAGAAATCTTCAGGGAATGAGATGGGGGCACCCTGTGCCCTCCCTTTGAAGATTAATGTAGAGGTGTGTGCACGTCTACAACTGCGGCTGCCACAAACAGCTGCAGGAGCTGTACATCGATTCGTGTGGGGCTAATGTCTGGTGTTGTGCTGTGTGAAGGCTCCTCCTGGGGTTTTGCAGGGAGGTGACCTTGGGTATCCTGTCTGGACCATGCAGAGACTGGATGTTGGATGGGTGGATGGATGGGTGGATGGTGAATGATAGATGGATGGATGGACAGATTGATGGATGGGTAGATGGGTGGATGGGTGAGTGGATGGGTGGGTGGGTGGATGGTGAATGATAGACGGATGGATAGATGGATAGATGGATGGATGGGGGGGTGGGGGGGGGATGATGGATGGATAGATGGATGGATAGGTGGATGGATGGGTGAATGGATGGGTGGATGGGTGGGTGGATGATGGATGGGTGGATGGGTGGATGGATGGGTGGATGGGTGGATGGATGGGTGGATGGATGGATGGGTGGATGGATGGGTGGATGGGTGGATGGATGGGTGGATGGATGGGTGGATGGATGGGTGGATGGGTGGATGGATGGGTGGATGGATGGATGGATGGGTGGATGGGTGGATGGGTGGGTGGATGATGGATGGATAGATGGATAAATGGATGGATGGGTGGATGGATGGATGGATGGATGGGTGGATGGATGGATGGGTGGATGGGTGGGTGGATGGGTGGATGGGTGGATGGATGGGTGGATGGATGGATGGATAGGTGGATGGATGGGTGGATGGATGGATGGATGGATGGGTGGATGGATGGGTGGATGGATGGATGGATGGGTGGATAGATGGGTGTGTGGATGGATGGATAGATAGATGGTTAGTGAACCTGAGCCTGTCTGAAGGTTCCGGAGGATTGCATTTGTAAAGCATAGTCAGCCAGCAGGCTTGCTCCCAGCCAGGACATGCCCTTTGACACAGTGCAAACCCTTTTCCATCACTCCCTCCTGCCTCAGAGAAGGTTCTGGGCCAGGTCTCTGTGTCTCCTCTTTTTATTGAGCTTGATTTTTCAGAGTGGATCAGATTCGAATGAGTTTGGCTTCAGCTTCTGTATGTCCGATGACATCATCATTTGCACCAAAGGCAAAATCTCCTCTCAAGTTCAAGAATGTGGAGAATGTACATTTTTTTTTTCTGCAAATGGTTTCGTCTTGTGTCCAAATACTTTAGGTCTTAGCTGAAGACTCAGAGTCACCCATCCACTCATCCACTCATCTACTCATCCACTCATCCACCCATCCATACATCCATCTACTCATCATCTATTCATCCATCCATCCTCCACTCATCCACTCTGCACTGACTCACAGAAATGGTAAGAATCAGCCTTCACCCTCAAAGATCATCCAGAGGAGAGCAAGACAAGTCAGGCGTCATGACTGTGGGACCCCTAGCTTTTTGGCTACGGTTGTTTGTGCGCCCCCCCCCTCCCGGAGCTTGATGAACAAGTATATGCTGGCTAGGGTCACATCTTAGCACCAAGAAGGGTGAAACAGAGGCAGCAGAACCCATGAATGATGTTCCCAGCGACCATTGCTCTCTTTGGCTTATGGATGTGTGACCATGCTGGGTTTAGCAAGCCAGCCAATTTCCTGGCACAGAGGGCGGTACAGAATTAGCCACATTCATCTTTCAAACCTGAGTTGGGAACTAGGAAAAGGTTGAAACGTCCTAGGTTGGGTTAGTGACAGTCCAGAACAGTCCATGGCTTTCTGGAAAGATGGAGACTGGTGTTCACTTCATGCTGTCCAGCATGGCAGCCCCGGGGAAGGCTGGTGGAACCCCATCCACCCAGCACATCATCCCTGGGGCAGGACAAAACAGAGAACGTCACCTTAGGAGAGGTTTAGGCTAGCTCTGGATCCAAAGTGACTCCTGCAAGGCTAGACCTAGAAGCACATTAAAAAGCAAGGCTGCTGACTCCGAAGTCTGATGTTTATTAATGTTTCTGTGCTCTCCCAGCATCCAGCGGGGCATGTGCTGATGTCAGAGCTGCCCGAAACCCAAGAGAAGACAGATCCCAAGGCTACCTGAGTTTCTATTTGACAATGAGCTTGGCTGCATGAACAACTGTACCCAGTACTTTCTCTGGAAAGAAAGATGGCTTCCAGAGACCCACCAGATCACCTATCATCGTACAGCATTGTTCAGACTGGGGGTCTTCTCTCGTTGCAGAGTGTATTTTTCTCCTCCTTCATGTTTGATTTCCCTCTGTTCCTCCTTTCATCGTAGACGCCTTCAGTCGTTTCACACCCATTACCTCATTGATTTCCCTTGCAGCCATCCTACGAGGGAGGACCCTGGTAATGCCTTCTTTTAAGATGAGGCCGCCTGAGACCAGACAGACCTGGGAGGTTCAATCCCATCTCACCACAAAGATGAAAGTAATTTAGCATCTTGGACAAATGATCTGTGCACTTTTACTGGGGGCAGACCCAGCTGAGGGCTGGGTGTTCAGATGCATAATATCTAGTTAAGCCTCTGGAAAAGAACACTGTCTAGGAAAGGGAGGTTGTGAATGAATGGTGTGTGAATGAGCCGTCACTGAGGGATGAAGATGGATGAGGAAGCGGGAACCGGAGAAGAGAAGCAACAGATAGCTTCATAGGAAAAGAAACTACAGGACCGAGTAGGATGAACAGGAGTTGTCTATTCGAAACATTTTAGCAACAACAGGAAAAGTAGGATGAACAGGAGTTGGCTAGTTGAAACATTTTAGCAACAACAGGAAAAAGTAGGATGAACAGGAGTTGGCTAGTTGAAACATTTTAGCAACAACAGGAAAAAGTAGGATGAACAGGTGGATTACTTGCAACAAGCTAGACACATTCACACGCAGTTGACCATAAAGCTCGGAGAGCTGCAGCCAACAGCTCCAGATTGATCTCTGAAACCTGACCACTGGGAATTTCATCTGCCTCAATTGATCCAGCAGGAGGTTGTCCTAGGGTGATGGTTAGGACTGTGGGGACATAGGCTTCACATAGGAGCCATTCTGCAGGTCTGAGTTAAGTTGACTTAACCACTTTGTAGCAGGGCAAGCTGACTCCGGACACCTTACATCTCATCTGGATAAGAAGACACATCCCAGTGTGGAGTTCTAATAGAGGGGCTTGTTCTTCAGGCTTCCTCACCATCTAGAACAAGGCTGGGCTTTGGGATCCGAAGATCCTGGGTTTGAATCCTGCCTCTGTCATAAATTGCACATAAGACCCTGTCTAGGGTTTTTGTTGCTGTGATAAAACATCATGACCAAAAACAACTTGAGGGGAAAGGGTTTATTTGGCTTACACTTCCACATTGCTGTTCATCATGGAAGGAAGTCAGGACAGGAACCTGGAGGCAGGAGTTGATGCAGAGGCCATGAAGGGATACTGCTTACTGGCTTGCTCCTCAGAGCTTGCTCAGCTTGCTTTTTTTCTTATACACCCAAGACCACCAGCCTGGGGGTGACACTGCTCCCTTGTTCATCACCAACCAAGAAAATGTATAACAGGCTTGACCACGTGCCAATCTGATGGAGGCATGTTCTCAAGTGATGTTTTCTCTTTCCAGGTGACTCTAACTTGTTTCAAGTAAACATAAAACCAGACACCACAGATCCTGAGCAAGTGCCTGTGGCATTGCTGAGACTCAGTTTCCCCTTCTGTAAAACCCAGGAAGGGATATCACCTGACAGAATTGAACAGGGATCAGGTGAGAAAATGTAGAGAAAGCACATAGTACTCTTGAACTGTCTTAGATCCACCTCCCTTCATGAGAGTTGAAAAAAGATGGAGTAGTTGGGGGTCTTTGGCTTCCAGAGTAGCCACACCTTCCTGAAGCTCAACTACTTGGTGAGAGCCAAGCTCCTGATTTGCCTTTTTCCAGACCCATGAGGGCAGCCTCATGAATCTGGTAGTGTTTGCTGCAGTCTACCAGCAGAAGGAAGTGGCTGAACCTGGGTCCTATATTCTAATTTCTATCCAACTATGAGGAATCTCAGTCAGTTTCCATGTGAACCAAGGCTGCTGGGACTGTTGCCTGGCCCTCCTTTGTGATTCTTCTTGGCTGCGCAAAATAAACCCTGAGATTCCTCTTCTGAAGCTGTCAAGGACTTGGGGCAACTCTAGCTCCTGTGATCTCCATCCCAGCAGCCTTTGGGGATTAGTGAACTCAGAGACAGCCTCACCTGGTGACTGTACCTTGGTGGAGGTCCCCTACCATGTTATAATTTCACAACAGGGCAGGACCTAGAGAGAGCAGCCATTCCTACAAACTGGCTGGACTCAACACTTCTCTGGCTCCCTCTGGACAACTGGAGGTGAAACCTCGGCTGCTCTAAGCCTTGTTTTCTCTGCCTACAGAAAGGAGGGATGCTAGGAGGACTTGGATCTGGCTCTGTAATCATAGCACGTCCCCACCACATACCAACCAGTCATGATTGAAGTAACTTGGCACCGCCCCCTACACCTTCTCTTCTGACTCAATTTATCTTCCTTATCTATAGCCTGAGTGCCAGGCATGGTGCCAGTCACCAGAGTGCATTCAACACCCACATCTCTGGTGCTGGTTGGTCCCTGTTGTGCAGGGGATTCTGGATAGAGAGACAATCATGGAGCTTGGTGTCAAGTGGTATATTTTGAAGATAGGATTTGAGGGCTCAGTGGGTAAAGAGCTTGCAGGATACTTATAAGGATCTGGGTGCAGACCCCAGCACCCATGTGAAAGCCAGCAGCAAGTATGTGTGTCTATCACTCCACCACTGGGGACATGGATGCAGGTGAACCCCTGGGACTCAATGGTGAGTCAGTCTTGTTAAATCAGTGAATTCCAAATTCAGTCCGCAAAAGTTGAGAATTACTGAGGAAGACACCCAACGTTAACCTCTGGTCTCCACACCTGTGTATACAGGTGAATGTACCTGCACAACACACACACACACACACACACACATGCATGCACACACACACATGCGCGCACACACACACAATAGCACACACACATGATAGCACACACACATGTATACACACACAAAATATTACACATAAGATAGCATACACAAGATAGCATACACAAGATAACACACACAAAATAGCACACATACAATATAACATACACTCAAGGTAGCACACACACAAGATAGTACACACATATGATAGCACACACATGATAGCACACACATAAGATAACTCACATTATAACACACCCAACATAGCACACACAAGATAACACACACTTAAGATAGCACACACATACACATGATAAGACACACATCACACACAAGATAGCACACACACAAGATCTCTCTGTCACACACACACACACACACACACACACACACACACACACACTATAGGGCCTGATCTGGAAGTCACAATCCCTCAGCTCAGCTTCCCGAGTGCTGGGATGATGGGTGTACCACCACAACTAGCCACGAGACTGATTTTAATGAAATAGGCATCCCAGCAGAATTCACTGGCATCCTCATTTCTTGCTTCCCAATATGAGGTTCCTAAATGTGAGACATACTCTCCCTGTTAGGAGAGCAGAGTACAGGAGGCCTGGGATCAATACAGCCTGCGACCCATCTGTTATATGCTTTCCCTGTTCACTCTGAGTCTTGGTTTCTCTTATCTGCACAATAGGAATAGCACTCGTTTGCCTGGTGGGTTTGTGGTGAGGATTCTCTACACACTCCTTGCAAACCACTCAGCACAAGGCTTGGAACAAAACCAACACTCCATAATTGGCGTTTGCATTGCATACACAGTCTGTTACAGCTAGCTGAGTTCACACGGGTCTGCAGAGGTGCCCCGTGCTCCTGCTCCCAACCCTCCACAAGGCCAGCATGTTTGCTCTGTGTCATTGTCATGGCCACCTCAGGACTGCTTCCATGTACAAACCAGTGGGAAGCTGCATCGGGACTGGTCTGTCCTTAGCATCTGGACCCCAGTCCTTTATGAAAAGGCTGTTCTCCATGCATAATGAAAGACAGTGAATGACTCAGTCACCTGATCCTTCCCTCCCTTTCATCAAGGCAGCTCCTGAGATTCAGGGGACAGGGAGGACAACAGCCTATGTCTTAATTAGGGTTTTACTGCTGTGAGCAGACACCATGACCAAGGCAACTCTTATAAGGGCAACATTTAATTGGGGCTAGCTTACAGGTTCAGAGGTTCAGTCCACTATCTCCAAGGTGGGAGCATGGCAGCATCCAGGCAGGCATGGTGCAGGAGGAGCTGAGAGTTCTACATCTTCATCTGAAGGCTGCTAGGAGAAGACTGGCTTCCAGGGAGCTAGGAGGAGGGTCTTAAAGCCCACACCCACAGTGACACACCTACTCTAACAAGGCCACACCTACTCCAACAGGGCCACACCCATTCCAACAAGGTCACAGGTCCTCCAATAAGGTCACGCCTACTCCAACAGGGCCACACCTCCTCCAACAAGGTCACACCCACTCCAACAAGGCCACACCTCCTAATAGTGCAAATCCCTGGGCCAAGCATATTTAAATCATCACAGTCTGTATCTTTGAGATGAGGACCGGCAACTGCACCTGTTTCCCTCCTCCTTCTGATGGCTCCTGTTCCCCTCTTTTTAATTCCAAGAGTACAGCCTGTTTCAAGGCTTCCCTCCCTGGTGTAGAATTCTCTTCTTGGTACCTGCTGCATTCCACCAGGGCCAGCCATGCTCAGCAAGACTCCACCCATCAGGCCTGGCGAAAGTCATACACAGCCACCTGTCAGATTCCATAGTGGGTCTATCCTTCCACTGAAGCACACAGCTGACAGCTGAGACCCTGTGGATCTCTTGCTGAGGGGCAGGAAGTGGTGCCCGGCAGAGGAACTGTTCCCTGAGCGCTGCTCTTATCCTTCCCCAGCTGTACATAAAAAAAAACCCAAATTACCAATCAGAGGCAACTGAGTTACAGTGAGGACTGAGGGGCTGAGCTCCCAAATGAGATGACGGCCCTTGGAAAGTGAGGGCACCAGACCACACTATTTTTTTGCAGCCACATGAGAGAGTGGACATTTGCAAACCAGGAAGACAGTTCTTACCAGACAAACTGCTGGCTTTATGAACTTAGACTACCAGCCACCAGAACTATGATTAATGAACTAGGGTTTCCAGTCATAGGATCTGAGAGTTTTTTGTTACCGTGGCTTGAACAGAGCAAGTCATATCAGAACTCGGCACACGGGAAGGCTCGCTCATGTGATCTTTTTAATCTGTCATCTTTTGTTGCCATTAACTGTGAACTCTGATTCCTGGTGGTGGGTTCAAAGCCATGCAGTGTAGGGGGTCTGAGAAGAAGAGCTCTCTACACCGTGCGATACTGAGATCTCCTCTAAACGGTGGTGGGCAGGCAAGTAAGGCTGTCTGCTGGCTCTCCTCCCCAACTTTGGCCTGAATTACTTTAGTATTTATGTGAAACATTTGCTTTGGGAGGCTACTTTCTTGGTACCTGTTCTCAGAAGAAGTTTGTTCTTAGGAGAACAGGAAACTGTTGCCTGTTCGTGAACATATGCTAGTTTCTTTTTACAGGAGTTACAGAATCCTATAACCACTCTTCCAGGTTGGTCCCATCAGCCCCCGTTCTATTTATGCCCCACAGATGGCAGAACGGAATACCAGACAAGTCTCAGAAGGTCGAGTGTACCCAATGGACTGAGATTTTGGACTGAGGTAGCTCTGATTTTCAAACCATTTCCCTGAACCCTGCTAATCTGCTTCTCAAATTCAGTCCAACCGCTCACCAGAGTAGCCTTGCCGGGGCCCTCGTTTTGCAATTGCCTCTATAATGGAGTCCAAACAGGAGCTGGGCTCTGAGTTGTAATGACATCTTCTGGGAGGGCGGCTTTTGCCAGCTTCTCATCTCTGCATCCCTCCTTTTCATTGTGTGCCAAAAGCCGGCAGTCATCTCTCCCTGAGAAATAAGGACCAAGTATCTCCAGCGGGAGAGAGTGGAGCCACGTGCTCAGGCCACCAGGCTGGGGACCATCTTAGCTTTCAACCGGACATACACGTGTCTGCCTCCTTCTTGCCCCCAGTCACCAGCTGCAGCTTTGAGCGCCCCTAGTGGAAGTATGCAGTATGGGCCTGCCATGCAACCATCAACCGGCACACAGGAAAGAGCCTTTGAACTGCGCTTCTTCGAATGGCTTTAAGGAGCGGACTCCTAACCAAAAGTCATAAACCAAATTGTTCAGGAAGCATCCTTTCCCCCCACCCCTTGGAAGAGGAAAGAAAGGAAGACGGTATTATTCCCTAATGCCCAGCAGAGCTGTGTGGATAAAAGAAGAATCTTTCAAGTTTGCGTCGGGTAGTCCCTGGTGGGGGCAGCCAAAACTCCTTGAAAAAGAACGGCAAATTCATACGAAAGCAGAGTTAAGGCCGACATAACAACGATACATCTCACTACATGTCAGAGGCTAGAGAGTCAACAAATTAGAGTCTTGCTGAGAGATACTGGATTTGCTTTGTTAATCCAAGAGAAAAAGAAAAGAGACGTCAGGCTTTGCAGTCTTAGCATGTACATTCATCACCCACACATGCACGTCTTAGGCAATAGGGGTTCTCTTAAAAAACAAGCTACACTTTCTTCCCAGAACATCGGCTCAGAGAATGCATACCCTGCACAGGAATATTGCAACAAGTCCCCACCCCCTCACATACACCAAGGAAGACAAGTCTGCAACACTGGGCTCCTCTGATGCCTCTCCTCTCTGGTTTGTGGATATGAGCTGCCGGTTAAAAATAGAATTTATTGCAGATCAATTGTTTCCAAATGGACCATGAGAACTGGCAGTGCCCGTGGGCCACCCTGGCTCCCTTCTTATGACTCAGTCGGAACCCCACGGTTAGTAACGAGCCTTCAGATAAAAGCTTATCAGTGGACTTTAATTTGGCAGCGACCTGAAGTTAATTAAAAATATATGCTCACTAGCCGTGGTGTGGAGCAGTTGCAAAATATAAAATGTCTAAAAATTGAAATCACAAATGCACACATCCTGCTTTCCCTCCTACACTCTGGCACACACTGAGGAATCAGGATCCTGATCTTGGGTGATATTTCCCTACAGGCCGTTAAGACCCCCACCCCCATTCTCAGGGTGGTATCTTAGAGAATGTCAAACTCAGAGGTAGGGCCACTTTAGAAACGACGGTGAGCCTCTGGGCATCTTTGAGTTCTGCTTGTGGAGTGTGTGTGTGTGTGTGTGTGTGTGTGTGTGTGTGTGTTCGCGCGCGCGCGCGGGCACACAAGCGCTCGTATGTGCACGCGCGCACAGATTTAAGAGCTGGGGCAGGGCAATCTGGATCCAGTTCAAGGCCACCACGCTATTGTTGGAAAGAGACAGCTAATTAAGAAAGGGCATGCTGGGTAGAGACCATTGATTTAAATCAAATCTCTTTTCCTGTCTTTCTTAGGGAAACTGCCCAGACCTGGTGTAAATTGGAAATACCACTGTCTTACGGTGTGTGTGTGTGTGAGAGGGGGGTGTTCTTAATGACATGTTTTGTTAAATAAAGGAAGCAAATCATGTCCCTTGCTCCTATTTCTGGGTCCAACAGATTGGGAATATAATGCCTGATGTATGCCTAGGAGGATATTCCAGGCCACAAGGAAGAGATGCGATCCAGAACTAGGGCCAGGAGCTGAGAGCTGTCCGGGGCCTCTGGTGCTGAACTCAGGGGCCCAGAATTCCCCGCGGCGAAGCGGCAATGCTTTTCTGTCCCCAGATCAAGAACGCTTCAATGAAATGGAACTCCAGATAGAAGGGGGTGCAGGGGGATGCGCTCCATGCTGTGGCCAGCTCAAACAGACTCTCAGCTTTGTTTCGTAAGTTACCACTGGAGGAAACAAGAGTCACACCTTGACAAGAGAGAGTGAGGTTAAATGGTCCAACCCCAATAGCTGACACAGTGGACTCTCCTGGTGTCTTTAGCTCACCCCCCATAGCTCTGGTGGGGTGGCGCTGGGTTTGGGGTCAGCTTTGGGTGAGTTATTTGCTTTCTTCCTCTCGCCACCTCAGCATCTCACTATAACTTCCTGGGACCCCAGCAGGGTGGAGCGAAGGTGTGACTCCAGGTAGACAAGGAACTGACAATCTCCACAAACTCAGACCCCTTCCTAAGCGGCAAGCACGTGGGTTTCACTAGCACCCTCTTTCATTCTTAATATAGATGAGCATGTAGAGGGGGAGAAAAGAGGCCCAGCCCCTGAGGTTCTAACATCTCTCTTCTCACCCAAGTTCTGGGAGCCCTGAGCTCCCCTTCATCAGAGGAAGCCACACCCAAGTCCAATTTTCTGACACCTGGCTGGGACCTATCCAGGAGACAGCCCCTCCGGATAGTCCGAGACAGCGTGGGATGGTGGGATGGGAGGAAATCAGATTCTGGAGACAGGCAGTCAGCTGTCCGCTTTCCATACCTATCCTCTTCCACACAGACTGGCAGAATAACCTGGCAGCCAGCCCTGGGTGCAGTTGCAGAGAGCTTCCAGAATCTGGAGGTTTGGAGAGGACCTTACTCCCAGGAGCTTCTCCGGGAAGCTTCTCCAGAATGCAAGAGGGAGTCTGTCCCCAACCCAGAGACAGAAGAAGGACCCGCAGCCCAAGGCGGGAGTCCTTCAAATGCGTCTCTGCCTCCGCGCTCTGGCAGGGACGAGGTGCTCAGCCCGGAATCCGGGTGGTCCCGCGGGTGGCGCGTGTGTTCCCGGACCAGCCAAGACCCCCGACCGCTCGGGTCAGCCGCAACAACTTTACCCTCTTTGGGTCGGGGCCCTCGGGGTGCTTACCTTCCGCCTGAGCTGCCGCGGGGCTCCCCAGGAGCAAGGCGACCAGGAGCAGAGAGATCCTGTGGGGTCCCAGGGCTTGTGTCCGTGCTACCGGCATTGTAGCTAAGGAGCCGGGATCGGCGCAGAGAGAACCGTGTGGCCGGTCCAGAGAGAGGGATCCGTGCGGCAGGGTCCAGGCAGAAGGATTCGGGCAGCCGAAATCAGGTAGTGCGGTCCAGGGAGAGGGAGAGATCTGGACAGAAGGCTCCAAGCAGCCGGATCCCAGAGCAAGGTCCAGACAGAGGGATTGATGCAGCGGGGTTCAGGCAGAGGGGTCCAGGCAGAGGGATCTGGGCAGAGAGATCCGGGCAGTAGGGTCAGGGGCTCTTGGCGGACGCGCAGCCCGCCGTAGCTCTGGCCGAGCTGCACCGGGCGCGGGCGACGGACGAGTGAGGAGGAGCCGCGGGCGGCGAGCGAACGGAGGGCGGGGGCTGGTGCCCGAGCGAGCGAGCAGGAGAGAGAGTGAGCGAACGAGCGAGCGAAGGAAGTGAGCGCGAGGAGGCGGCCAAGGGCCGTTCCGGGGGCAGCCTGGCACTCCGGCCCTGAGAAGTTGGTGATGTCGCCGGGTCTCGGGTGGGCCCAGGATCCCCACTCTCTTTGAGGACGCTGAAACAGTCAGACGAGGCGCAAGAGCGCCCGATGTGTCCTTGCAAACCCAGTCGGCCAGCAGCCTAGCCTGTATCCCCACTGTACAGCCCTCTCTGGCCCCTGAGGGCTCCTCCCCGCCTCCACACTTCTCTACCCTCCCCCACCCTCCCCTATTCTCCAAACGCCTTGGTGCTTCCACAGAGAGTCCCAGTGACCTAAGAAGCCACACCGACTGCATCCAGGGACCTCCCTGGACCAACACACAGGACCACGGAATCCTCTGTCTGATACCAAGTGGTTCTTCACTCTGGAAACGCCCAGCCACAGACTCTTAGGTGAAGACCCACCACCTATGTTATGACTCCAGCTCCCGTCTGCTACATTAGCACTCTCAACAGGCCCTGCAGATACACCAGGCTTCCTGAGCAGGAGCCCCGTTTTCCCTCCCCCTTTCTCTCCCCCCAATGGAAGCTTTGGGTCCAGGCCCATCCTCTGGCCGGCTCTGTCAAGTTCAGATTCTCCAGCAAGGCGTCTTTCTTCCATAAACAGAGGAGATGGGGCGTAGTGGGTGAGGAAGACAAGCAGCCACTTATAGCCAGGCATTGGCCTAGGGCCAGGTGGGAGATGCCTCACACCAAGGGAGACTGTTCTCCTTGTTCTACAGGGTTTCACAGGCCCAGCTGGCTTCCCAGGCCCCTCACCCCAAGTTAGAAGCCCTCCCCTCCCCCACCCCACCTTGCCACTCTGCTCAAGCAAGGAGCAGATGGAGAGAAGGTTGTAGCAATTGGGGGGGGGGGGGTGATGTCTTTAGCAGAGTGGAGAGACTGGGAATCCCTAAAAAAGAAGTGGGGGAGGGGAGGCAGGAGGAAAGCAGGGAGGAGGGACTCTTCTACTCCTGGTTCCAGATGCTCCTCTCACTCACTCTTGGGATGCTCTTTGCATGAAGTCCAGATTATCAGGCTTAAGGTGCTGGAGAGCATCCTGTCTTCTCCATGCTCACCTGGGCTGAAGGAAACTTCCTCTCTCCTTCAGCCAGTAAAGTCTCAGAAAGTGTGTGTGTGTGTGTGTGTGTGTGTGTGTGTGTGTGTGTGTGAGAGAGAGAGAGAGAGAGAGAGAGAGAGAGAGAGAGAGAGAGAGAAGGACATGCAGAAGGAAAGAGAAGTTCCTCCTCTGGGGGGATGGCTTGCTGTCCTGCCTTGGAGCATGAGGAGCCCACCCCCTCACTCTTAGAGCCTACATAGGACTGACTAGCAGCAGACCGTTCAGTAACCCCTGAGGAACAGAAGCCTAAAGCAGGAATACAGAAACATGGAAGGGAGTAAGGATATAGGAGACACACGTGCTGGCTTCCTCCTTGGAGACCAGGGTAGGAAGGGTTGTAAGCACCTACGGCTCACCAGACTCTGGTGTGATTTCTGTTTCAATTTCATAATGATTGGCAATGATTGCCGTGATCAATGTCTCCCCTGGCCCCCCCCCCCCCCCCCGAAGGTCAACCTCACCAAAGCCACTCAGACAGGAAGAGATAGGCTGGATGAATCCAAGGCCAGGCCTGAGTTGAAAATCAAACCCCTGTCCCCAGACATGATCCTTTTCTGCAACCAAGATGGCTGCCTCTGGGGTGAGACTTGGTGGCTATTCCTGGCTGTTTGCTGCCTCCCCACTCCCAGCAGGCCACTAGAAGTCCGTCACTGCTGTCACCGCTTAGAAAGGGTACAAGACAGGATAGTGCCTTAGACCATCAACCCAGTGAGCGCACGGTAGGTGTTAACTGGTTCCATTTGTGCTGAAACTAAAGGAGGGAAACTCAGTAATCTGAAGACACAGTGTTGAGAGCGTCGGGCAGATGAAGGTCACCAGAAAGTAGAGCCAGCTGGGGTCAGAGCTGGAACAAAAGTCACTTCTCCATTACCAGACCCATTTTAAAGAAGAGCAAATTGAGGTGCGGGGTGGCAAGGTGACATGCTCAATACCATACATGGCCTGGCTCTGCCCAGGTTTGTGCTCTGTCTACCGCCAGATTATGCCTGACCTTGGCTTGGAGTTAGTGTGGACTTTCTGTGCCCACTGTCAGTTGGGTAGAGAAGTCGAGGTTCTGTTCCTGCAATTGGAGTGAGCCTGTAGGTCTGTCCTCTTTACCTGCTGCTGTGTGAGTTAAAAATCACCTTTGTGCAGTTAAAAATCAGCCACTGAGGGCAACGGCTGGACCCTGGCCTCAGATCTGTCTTTACAGAAGGCCAAGAACAATGACTTGTGTTCTCTGGGTTCTAGTTTTCTTTTCCAGAGGGGTAGGAATAAAAATAATGCCTGCCATGTGGGTAACTGACAATGAGCAACAGTGTCCTCGAGGTGAGTCAGGATGCACTGAGTATGCTTCCGGGGTGAGGGGGAGGACCTCAGGGGTGAGGGGGAGGACCTCAGGGGTGAGGGGGAGGACCTCAGGGGTAGGTCAACTCAAAGCTTAGTCTGGGGTTTGGCCTCAGTCTGAGCAATTGTTTTCAACGGTGCCTAACCTAATGCAGTGTCAATCCCAGGTGCTTGCAGTCACAACAGGGAGCAGACAGGAAGCTGGAGCTTCTGACTCCTTCTCTGTCATTCTGAGTGTCTTTCTGTGAGTCACCAGCCTCTCTGGAGTTGGTCTCTCAATCTATCCATCCACCCATCTATCTACCATCATCCATCCATCCATCTGTCCATCTGTCTGTCTGTCCATCTGCCCATGTCCATCCATCCATCCATCCACCAATCATCCACCCATCCATTCATCCATCCACCCATCTATCTACTCATCTATCCATCCATCTGTCTGTTCATCTGTCCATCCATCCATCCATCTACCCATACATCCACCCATCATCCACCCATCTATTCATCCATCCACCCATCTATCTACCCATCAACCATCCATCCGTCCGTCCATCTGTCTGTCTGTCCATCTGTCCATGTCCATCCATCCATCCACCCATCTATCTACTCATCTATCCATCCATCTGTCTGTTCATCTATACATACATACATACATACATACATACATACATACACCCTTCATTCACCAACCCACCTATCTGGTCATAACCATCCCCTCACTCACTCACTCTATCCAACCCATGCACTCATCCACCCATTGGCACACCCATCCACAAATCCATCCATCATCCATCCATCCATTCATCCCACCAATCCACATACCCAGCTATACATTCATACCCCATCTGGAATTATCCTCTCATTCTATCTATCCATCCATCTGTCTGTCGTCCATCTGTCCATCCATCCATCCATCCATCCATCCATCCATCCATCCATCCATCCACTCATCCACCCACTCATCAATGTCTCCAGCCATCCGTCTCTCTATTCCTCCCTTCTAACCATCCATTTACCATGCACCTTCTTTCCACCGAGCCGTCTACCGAGTCTCTTCACAGAATGGAGGTACATCATGTGCCTTCCAATCCAAACATCATAATTTACTCACTAGCCTCTCCTTTCTCCCTTCCACTCCCCTCTGCCCCATTCTTTCTTCTTCCTGCCCCCATTCATCCATTTATCCTTCTATCCGTCTGTCCATCCATTTTCTTTGTGCTCAATGAATGGTTCTTGGATGTCAAACTCAGTGTGAGGGGTCAGGAACACAGCGGATATCATCTCTTGCTTTCTAAGGCTGTCTAGTGATGTCTGCCAACCCAAAGGTCCATGTCCTTTTTGGTTGATCAATGCTCTGTGCTAGGGAATCAGTTTCATAGATTGTCCAGAAGTCTGGGCTTTGCAATGTTACAGCCTGAAATTTGAATAAGTTCCTACTAATGACTTTGTGTCCTTCACAAGGCCATCAAGGTCCATGCTTCTTCACATGCTATTCGGACCAAGCATTGTGTGCCTCTGTCGGGAGCATTTGTGTACCGAAAGACTCTATCACTGGACACTGGAGAAGAAAATGTCTGCTGTCTTGAAGAGAGAGGAACCAATATAAAAGAAGACATCACTAACAAGAGGGGATTAATTTTAAAATGTCAGTAGAAGGTATCCCAGGAGATAATCCCGCCTCTCAGGAGATAACCCCGCCCTCCCAGGAGATAACCCCGCCCCCCGTGTCTTTGGAGTGAAGATGGAGCCTCCAGAATCTTATCTGGTCTTCATCGCAGAGCATAGCTTTTGCAGCCCCTAGTGGGAAGCCTGGGGTCCACAGCACACTCCAACTGGAAGCTGTCAAGGACATAGTCAAGTGTGAAATGAGGTAGCTTGTCCCACCCAGGCATCCATATCACCTGCAGGGGACAATCTGCCCCTTTGGCTCCCTTGGCGATGTGCCTGAGTTAGAATACAGGGCCTTTTCTTTCCAACTGAAAGCTGACATAACACAAAGCCAGCCTGCACACTGATCTGCATTCTCCTGAGGCCAGAGAGGATGGGGAGCACATACAAGAGCATGGAGAAAGCTCAAAGATGGGAGACAGGAACATCCGTGTAACAACCGAGATCTACAAGCCCAGGGGGAGACTCTCCTCATGAAGGATTATGTGCCCCCGTCTCAAAAGGGAGAAAAAACATTAATGACTCAGTATTTATGTAGTCTCATATTACAAACCATACCACACACATTTTCCAGGCCATTAAGGACAGCCTTTGTCTGGATGGATGTGCTGGTTGGTTATCCTAAGCCCATGAGGTTGAGGACCTGTGCGTGACTGTGCCCTTGGGCTCAGTGGGTTCGTTTGGAGTCAGACACTCTTAGATTTGAGCCAGAACTGCATCCCGGGATGCAGCCTGTGAGCCTCAGTTTCTCCATCTTCAGACACCATCAATGATCAGAAGGTCACTGTCAGGGGAAGGCAGGCGAGTCCAGGAAGCTGAGCATCCAGCCTGACTTAGGCAGGGCTCTCAGCAGGTGTGAATGCTGTCCCTTCTGGAGTTTCTGATGAGCACCGAGCAGCAAGGCACACAGGGCACAGAAAGCTGCTCAGATGGGGTTCACCAAGTGAATTTGTCAGCATCTAGACCCAGGCACAAGTCTGGCTAAGGCCGAGGGTACAGAGAAGCTCGCGTTCCCGAGCCTTCCAGACATGCGGCCAGTCAGATCTGTTTTCTGGGTGACTGGCTTCCTGCAGAATTAACACCGACAGCCTGCTCTGTTCAATTCCAGGAACATACCAGAGCTTTCTGCCTCTTTCTCAAACCTTACCCGTCTCTTCAGTGTGGGATGTGGAAGGGGCCAGGTTGGGTCAGCCTCCTGCTAATCTATATTCTATCCTTGTTCCCAGCCAAAGCCCAGCCTCAGTACCCAGGGGGACAGGAGAGGCGGGGCAGAGGGTAGGAACATCTGTAGAACTTGTAAGATCTGCAGGGAAAAGCTGCACACCCTATGTGGGTCCATTTTCCAACACTGTCCCAGAGAGCTCTGACCTTGGCACAGTCTAATGTTCAAGAGCCCAAGGGATTGTGAACCTTAAAAGTCTGAGCCCTGAGCTCAGTCTAGAAGTGCCCCGCCCTCTCTGATTCAGAATGCATCCATGTGAAATCACCTTCCAGTCCTGAAAGTCAGTAGTTCTACACTGTTAGATTCATACCCAGGGACGGCCAGATTCTACTGGACCCACCCTGGTGAGAGAGAAAGCTGACATTTGTGAGTAGTTTAACATCTGATGTCCACCGAGTCCTCACAAACACCTTGAAGAGGTCATACTATTGTATACTAAGCTGAACTCCTACCCAGCCCACAGAACCCTCTTCATGTGATCCCTTCTCACTACTTAAGACAGGGTCTCATGGGCTGGAGAGATGGCTCGGCGGCAGTAAAGATCACTGACTGCTCTTCTAGAGGTCCTGAGTTCAATTCCCAGCAACTGCATGGTGGCTCACAACCATCTGTAATGGAACCCGATACCCTCTTCCGGTGTGTCTGAAGACAGCGACAGTGTGCTCATACATAAAATAAATAAATCTTTAAAAAAAAAAAAGAAAAGAAAGAAAGAAAGGAAGGAAAGGACATTACTCTGTTTCTTTTGTTCTTTCTTTCTTTCTTTCTTTCTTTCTTTCTTTCTTTCTTTCTTTCTTTCTTTTTTTTAAAGATAGGAATCTTACTCCCTTGCTCAGAGTCTTCCCATTTCCAAGTGCTGGAGGGGAGAGGCCTGTTCTACTTCGTCCCCCTTTGTTCAGATCTGTCTGTGCCCCTTGCCGAAGTTTCTGACCCGAGACTTGCCGGATCTTTCCCTCTGATTCCACTCCAAAGAGCCCTCCTTCGGTTACTGAAATCTTTCTTAGCTTAGGAAACTGTCCACACACCTTCTGCGTTTATTTAGGAGTTTACACGTATGTTATTGACGTTGTGTGGGCTCCGCAAACACATGGACCTTTTGCAACACGAAGTTCCAGCAGGTTTTCAACAGAGCCCGGTTAAAATTTGAGTGACTCCTGAGTGGATTCTTCACTTTGCAGGTGGGTAAACAGAGGTGTGGGGGCGGGGCGGGTAATGTACCAGTACCGCCCTTTCTTTCTATCACCATGCTAGAAGGTGCAGGGCTTAGATTTGCACCCAGGGCTGCTTGGCCTGAGGCTGGAGTCTCTAACCATTTGACCACCTGGCTTTCTAAGCCCAGGAGTTGGCGACTGCTGTTGGCAGTAAGGGTCTACACTAGCGGGGACTCCCAGCTGAAGGTATAATCTGACGGCCAAGGCACACGTGTCCGTGAGCACTTCAAGGCATCTCAAGAGAGAGACACGCTGGTAGCAGTGCCCCAACAGCCTGCTGCTCTCAGCCCTACATGGTCATTGTCAATTATTAAAATAATGGTATGGCTTTGTGTGTGAGCTTTGTTTGTTTCTCCTGCTGTTGCCATGGTAGCGGGGGCCCTCTGGAAAACTTCAGGTTCTGCTTGATGGGAGGGAATGGATACAAAATTGCTCAGGACAGAAAAGGGAGTTGCTGATTGTCAAACAAAGGCTCTCCCTCTGCTGCCTTGTCTCAAGCTTGCAGTTCAATAGAAGCCATGTGCTGAAGTCTCACAGGTAAGAGAAAGGCTGCCCCTAACCTACAGCTTCCGTGGCTCCCTAGTACCCCACAATATCAGGGCTGCAGACCTTAGCATGGCTGTCAGTGTCTCTGACTCTCTGCTTTGCCTACAGACTTGTCTGCTGGAGCCTCTCTCTCTCTTATTGCTGCCCTCTCTGGGTGCTTCCTTCCTTCTTCACAAATCTCCTCCCCTCCCCCCACATCTTCTCTCTTCTTCCTTGCCCATCATCTTGGTTGACAGCTTCCTTTTCTCTGATATCTATAGTTCCTTCAAACATACTTTAGTCTTTGCAGGAGCCTGAACCTCAAGGTTCTCCAGTAGGGCAGGATTGAAGTCTTGTTCAGTGTCCAGCAAGGTGTAACACAGTTGGAGATGAGGTTCAGGATCCTCCTGGGACACCAGATTGTTCAAATGGCACAGCGCCTGCCCATCCTTTGACTCATATCTAGGTGCTGTATGCCTCATGGAACAGCACTGATCTCACTCATATCGTTTGTCAGGTGCTGACGGGAGACACCAACCAGTCTGTGATCACCAAGGTACGCTGCTGGCTATTTTCAGCCAGAGTTGGTTGACTCTGGGGTGTGGAACACAGGATATGGACCATGAAGACAACCAACAAACACTGCTTGAACCAAACTAGAAAAGAAAATAAAAGCAAAAAGAAGTTCTGGGAGATGCTCGAGCGGTTCTTGGTGCATCTTATCCTTCCAGAATAAATGTCAGGATGGGAGCAAACCCTGACAGTCCTTTTCCCATGCCTGCGTCCCAGCCAAAGTTACTTAGTCATGCTCTGGAAAATTCAATACGCATTCTGACCTCTGAGACATTAGGTTCAAATCTCTCACGTCAAGCTAGAGCCACAGATGAATGTCCAGGGCTTCATTTGGAACTACGTCTACCCCAGAGTCTATGGGTCCCAACTACCGTGTGCCAAGCTCCTCATTGTTGCAGACACACGTACCTAATGATCACTGAGAGCCCAGTCTGTGATTCTTCCTGCTAACAACCTAGATGAGCCATCTATCCACTTCATGGACAAAGGAGGAATTTTCCTGTATGGGGCTGGTTTGTGTCAACTTGACACAAGCTGGAGTCATCAGAAAGGTGGAGCTTCAGCTAAAGAAATGCCTCCATGAGATCCAGCTGTAAGGCATTTTCTCAATTAGTGATTGATGTGAGAGGGTCCCGCCCACTGTGGGTGGAGCCATCCCTAGGCTGGTGGTCCTGGGTTCTATAAGAAATCAGGCTGGGCAAGCCATGAGGAGCAAGCCAGTAAGCAGCACCCCTCCATGGCCTCTGCATCAGCTCCTGCCTCCAGGTTCCTGCCCTGTGTGAGTTCCTGTCTTGACTTCCTTTGGTGATGAACAGTGATGTGGAAGTGTGAGCTGAATAAACCCTTTCCTCCCCAGTTTGCTTTTTGCTCACAATGTTTCATTGCAGCAACAGAAACCGTGACTAAGACAACCTCATTGGTGGACAAATCCAGAGTCCAGTGCTTGCATCTAGTGAGTGGAGGTTTTATGTTTTTCTTTTTAAAATTGTGTGTTTGTGTTTGTGTGTGTGTGTGTGTGT